>JBAMBO010001092.1:0-535257 GCA_037044535.1 Lordiphosa magnipectinata
ACTCCCAGCGCAACAAGTACATTGGCACTTATAAATTAACGCGCTAGTCACAGTTTTTTTATCCTTAACATTCATCAATTTTCCTAACTTAAATTAAATTATTGCAATTATTAAATTTAAATTTTAACACTAACAGACATAGAACTTAAGTATATTAAAAGTATACGTTAAAATTATTCTATTATAACTATTTGATTATTACTCTAATTCCCTATCTAGCATGATTTCCCTAACCTTCATCTTAAATTGATTTACGCTTCCAATTGTTTTCATACCATGAGGTAGGTCGTTCCATAGCCGAATAGCATTTATCAAAAACTGCCTCTCAGAGCATAATAGCTTCCATCTCGGGCATATAAAATTGTTTGTGCGCTGCGATGCTGCAGGTCTTAGCATATTGTGAAGATAAGATGGTTCTCTGCTTGTAATGATCTTATGAATGAAAGTAAGAGTTCTGAGATTAATCCACGATTTGAGGCCAAGGTCAAAAATCTTCCGAGCTAGGTGTGATATGTGGTCGAATCGTCTACTATTAAATACATATCTAGCTATTGAGTTAAGTGACACATTAAGCTTCTGAAAGTCTCTAAAATCACAATGGCCAAAAACTTCTACTCCATAAAAAAGTGTAGGTACGAGAATTTGTTTGGCTATAGTCATTTTAAGATGAACGGGTAATACCGACTTTGTCAGTGCGAGCTGCCGCAGCATTCCGTATGTTTTACCTGTTGCTTTTGATATGTGATTAGTCCATGTTAGGTTGTTGCTAAAGGTTATGCCGAGATTGACAGCATGTTCTACATAATTAATTGAAGTGCCATTAATGACAACTTTTGGCAACTGGCTTGTGTCGAGGGATTTCTTATATAATATATGACTATGCACTTGGTTTTAGCCGGGTTAAGCCCTAATCCGTTCTCTTTAGCCCAAGTATCGATTTTAGCAAGCACATTATTGGTTACACATACACATTCATTAATATTTATAAGGGGCCTACTAACATAGATTTGGACATCGTCAGCATACATGTGGACATCACAATCTGACAGGACACTAGGAAGATCATTCACGTATACAGAAAACAACAATGGTCCCAAAACAGACCCCTGAGGGACACCACGATGGACTGAGCAAAAGTTAGAAATGCGGGAGCCTGATGCCACGGCCTGCATTCTGTTATTCAGATATGACTTAAGCAGAGAAACTGCAGTTCTTGAAAAGTTGTATAAGTTCATCAGTTTCGTGCAGAGAATCCCGTGATTGACAGCATCAAATGCTTTACTGTGGTCAAGCAGCGTCAGAAAAGTTACACAGCTATCGTCCAGCTGTTTCCGAATATCCTCGACTATACTAGTTATTGCTGTGATGCACCCCCGATTCTTTCTAAAACCCGACTGTTTTTGACTCAATAGCTTATGATTATTAAGGAAGCACTGCATTTGTGTAGCCATTAGATTCTCAAAAATTTAAGACATAAATGGTAAAATGGACACCGGCCTAAAGTCCATATTGGTTTTCGGAATAGGGATAATTTTAGCGTTTTTCCATGCATGTGGAAACGTGGACGTGGTAAAAGCCGTATTAATGATATGAGTAATATGGTTTAGTATCACAGGCAGTAGTATTTTAACAAATTTTGGACTAACATTATCTAAGCCTTCAGCATTTGACTTCACTTTATAAATACTTTCAATAACATCACACGGTCTGACACAAGCAAAACTAAAACTATTATCACAGAGCGGTAAAACATTTAGATAATTATTGCACGTAGCCTCAGGTACATCTATCTGCGCGAACTTCTCATTCAACTCATTTACATTAATAATCTCCGTTGGGCGTGCTTTGATTTTTCCGATTTCTAGACTATTAACTTCTCTCCAGGATTGTCTGGTCATAGCAACTTGGCTAAATTTGGAGTTATAATAATTTCGCTTTGCTACACTAATCATTTTAGTTACAGTGAGCCTTTTATTTCTATATTCAGCTTGTAAACTACTGGTTTTATACCGTTTCCACCTAAGGTATGCAACATCACGCAATTTGATATGGCGCTGTATGTTGTTGTTGAACCAAGGCTGCTGTTTCGGTGTAATAACTTTTGTCTTAAGCTGCACGCATTTATTAAAAAGATAGTTTATGTTTGTGTTAAGAACATGCAATTGACAGTCAACATGAGGCGAGTGGTATATTGGCGTCCAGTCACAAGCATTAAATTCTAACTCTATAGTTCTCTGTAGTCAATGTTTTTGTAGTCCCTAAATTGTATTGAAACGTTATTATAACTAACTACTATATCATATGTAAGAAAAATTGAATCATGTCTTGAGAATAAAGGTACTGCGACTTGGTCATATATTCTAATCTTACTGGCGTCATTAACATAGAATGCATCAAGAAGGGTGTTACAGCTAGTAGAAAAGTGTGTTGGTATTGTTTTGTTCACTACGTTCAATCCCAGCGACTCAAAGCTATCGGAAAGATGTGTTTCAGTTAACAAATTACTGTTAAAGTCTCCAGTCAGTATTATCTCAGAATAGTCCGTGGAAAGATCAGTAACAGCATCCTACAATTGGCTGTAGTCGACATTACGGTTAGGTCTGTAAATGCATCCGACAAGTGGCTTCGTTTCAAGGTTATTGTTATTTAAAACTAAAAATAGGTATTCAATTGCGCTTGTACTGGGGTGCTTACAGACGAGTCTACAATTTAGTCTCTTGTTCACGTAAATTGCCACTCCTCCTGCATGGCCAACACGGTCAGAACGATACAACATATAACCATCGTACGCAACAGACAAATCACAAATATGAGACATGAACCAAGTTTCGGACACACATATAACATCAATTTCGGAACCTACAAAAATATATCTAAGCTCGTCTATTTTATTTGCAAGACTTTGTGCATTGACATGTACAATAGATAAGTCTTTAGCCTGTTTCCTCAGAACTCTGACCATGCTATTGGCTATGGATCTACTCATTTCATCCTGCATTATTATTTGGTGTTATTGGAAGCGTAATCTGTATTAAAATAAACCTAATAAAAAAAGGGAAACATGCAACATAATTAGTAAACCTAACAAATATTTTATTATATATGATTTTTTTAATTGCGAAACCCATTGTTGTTCTGCTCTAGTGTAGCTTCAGCTGAATCGGCAGCAGATGATGCGGTACTAGGATATTTGAATATAACTACTGCTGATTCTTTGTTTAAGTTATTGGAAACTTTAGATATTTTGCCTTTCATTGATTCGTAGGAAGAGTAACAACGTAAAGAAATTGAAATATATGACTAACAACATTGTTTTGCGTATACAAATTCACAAGAAACTGCTGCTATGGACTGGAATACAAACAAATTTATGCACATAAGTATGTATGTGTGTATGTGTTTGTTCTTTATTTAAATTGTTTCGAAAAAAAAATAAAAGTTTTATTGGGGGTATATTAAGAACTTACTAACAATGACTTAATAGTCGTCTGTCGGCAAAAAGTTTGTAAATAAGTAGTGCGTTTTACGGATGAGTGTTTACTTAGTTAAAATTATTGAAAAGAAATCATCTGTATCTTAATGCATATTTGATGAAGTTAATTAATTGATTCCAGTTTGGCCCATTTAATATATTTATAATTTCATTCTCCCTTAGAACGGTCTATAACGGGTTACGGGTTAAGATCCAGGCTGGTGGTCGGCATAGAAGAGAGCGCACGCGGTTATTTTTTTCCGGCTCTAGCTCGTCGGCAATTGGGGTGGTGATCTTGCTTCTCCCCTATGGTTGGCCTTTACATAGATATTCCTTTTAAATTCGCATGCTCTGACAAGCTATCACGAAAACCGGGAGAGAACACACTAACACTTAGCCTAAGATAGGACAGGATGTACTTCAGCAAGACAACACAAACGCTGGCTCCTCAGATGTTTGGGGAATATTTTTGTTAGTGTTCTGTTTTCTGTGACATTAGGTATGTAGGGTATGCTTAGAAATTTCTTTTTATCTGTGTTTTTGTCATTGGGCTTATTGTCGTTTAATTTGTTTGTCGCTTCGGTGATCAATCTATTTATGAGCTTTTCGGGGTAGTTATTTGCTAAAAGAATTTTCTCAATTTTAATATAATTTGTCGGTCTGTGTTTTATATCACAAATGGTGTATGCTTTTCTTATTATGTTTTTTGCCGTATTCATTTTCTGGTTTGGTGGATGATTTGAGTTAAAATTTATTATTCTTCCAGAAGCCATGGGTTTTGTGTACCAGTTAAATGTCAGAGTTTCCATTTCCCTTGTTATTTCCATTGTCAAGATATGCTAGTTTGTTGCGTTCTTCTCGTTCTACGGTGATGTTTTATCTAATTTTCATGGGGAAACAGTCAAGTTGCATTAATGAAAGCCAATCTTACATTTATACACAGCCCATTTCGAAATATTTGGATTTACGGCCGCGCTAGCGCAATTTTTCTAATTTGGACATTGAATTTGCACTTTTTTTTTGATAAAAGTGCCTTTAGATTTCTTTTACTTTTGCTACCTAAAATATTTCTGAGGGTACAAATGGTCAAAAAAGAATGCACAAGAAACCATGAGAAACTATGGGATTGTAATAAACTTTTAAGTTTATCTTCGCATTATAATAGAAACCACATAAAAAGTATGATGGAACAAAATGTCGCATGCGAAAGTGAATCAAATTAAATAAAAAAATAAACTACTTAATATTTTTGAATCAAATAAAAAATATTTTTAAGATACATCAATGCATAATATTTTAAAATTAGTCGCATTAAAATATTTCTTCAGGATCCGCCGAAATCAGTGTTTGAACTGTTCGCCTTGAAAGTGACTTCTGTTTTTGTCGCATGCGAATGCATAGGTTTTTTGTAATTATCTTGAAAACGAACAATTGCCCAAAATCAACTTTAGTACCAATTATAGTGCTAATCAAGAGCTATAAGTTTCGTCTCTTGTCAAAATAAAATGTTTTGGCATATACTTTTCTCACTTGGAATGCGTACGAATGTCGCATTCGACATTTGAGAAATGCCCATATGTACTATTTTTCAACAAATAATACGACAAAAATTGGGCTTGGGCATGGGCTTCGAGGTAGACAAAGAGCTCATATGCTCGATATGTGCAGATGTACTGGAAAACCCGGTAAAGTCGAGAAGCTGCGAACATGCGTTTTGTAGGAAGTGTATAAAGAAGTGGATACTGCAGAAACAAATTTCTGTTCATTTAATTTAATTTTTAAAAAATATTATTGTAAAAAAAATTAATCACATAAGCTCCAACGATCCAAGCGATCAGGAAATGTTGCAAGACCGTGTCAAGGATATTGATAAGAAAAATAAATTAAGAAGAAAATTTAGGTTAAGTTCCGCGTGGCTGCGACTAAAAGTGATTAAAATGAATGCATGAATGAATGAAAAAAATAAAGAAGACAAAAAATGATTGTTGTGGGCCTCACGAGAGCCAACTGCTGAATGAATAGAAAACTTTGTTTGCTAAAGCAAAACAAATTTATCATAACTCTTGGCCTACTACGAAACGTAAAAAACATGCCAAAATATATATATGGGGCATTCCAAGCAAAAAAAGATATTTTCTGAGTTGATAATTGGCCCAAAGGGAGCTTATTATGAGAAAAGCTTAGACCCAAAATTTGAGATTTTTTGGAGATTTTTAGCGGAAGTTATACGGTCAGGGTATACAGTTTTAAAATTTTAAATATCTCGAGAACGGTTTAAGATAGAGTTTTGAATTTTTTTTTTCAAATGTTCAGGTTTAAAAATCCCTTTCGAACAGAGTTTTGAAATATTTTATTTCAAACATTTATTTGAAAAAAAAAGGATTTCTTCAAAAAACTTAGTCTAGCAAAAAAGACCCATTCTTCAAAAATTTTCAAAAAAAAAACTTATGTTAAAGCCGCATTTTTTCCAAACATTTTGAGTGGCCAATACGGGAAGTTATAGCCATTATATTATGTAATCTTAAAAATATCAGTATGTATGTATGTACGTATGTATTTGTTCTTTATTTAAATTGTTTCGAACAAAATTTACAGTTTTATTGGGGGTATATTAAAGAACTTACTAACAATGACTTAATAGTCGTCTGTCAGCAAAAAGTTTGTAAATAAGTAGTGCGTTTTACGGATGAGTGTTTACTTAGTTAAAATTATTTAAAAGAAATGATCTGTATCTTAATGCATAATTGATGAAGTTAATTAATTGATCCCAGTTTGGCCCATTTAATATAATATATTTATAATATCATTCTCAAATAAAATGGCTAAATGTCTCCTTTTCGTTCAAATTACACATTGTGCAAAGTCCTGATTGGGTCTGCGAAAATCCATCGCCATTCAGTTTCAAACGACCACATCGGGCTTTAAAAATCCATGTAATGTTTGCAATTTTCTTGTCGTCTGTGATATATGTGATTCTATTGGTATAATCCAAAAATTTATAGATGCGATACGGATTGCCTCAGCTTTTGATCGGCTTACCAGTTCGTTACACCCGAAGCTCCATGACTCTTTAATTCCATTTTCCCATTGCCATTCAAAATCGCGGCCTTCTTGTAGGAAGTTTAACCGCTTTGCCCAGCAGACGTTCTTTTGGATGATGTACGTAGAAAGCTATCGAGGTAATCTATGCTCTTGGTAATCAAATAAGGTTTCGCCTATATAGTTTAAGTGGGTCATGAGTGTAAAAAAGTGGTTGTCTTCCATGCCAAGTACAATCGCCAATGCGTAATTAGGAGTTCTGACCGGCAGCCTTCGAATCCTTTTAACAAAGTATCGCTGAAGTTGGTTTACCTCTTCAAAATGATGATATGATCCCCATATTTGTGCTGCATAAGATTGAGTGGAACGGCACACCGCAAGGAATAATTTCCATTTGCAGCTTAAGGGTACTCTTTGATTGCAAAGTTAATTTTTTCATGTACTGTTAATGCAGTTTTTCGCTGACTTGTTTCGCTGCTCAACGTTGGTGTAATACCAGTCTGACACAATCGGTATTGGTTCCGAGTTGTAAGTCCATTTCTCGTTTTGGGACAGCCGGCCACCATTTCTGATTACCATCATTTTTGACTTACTGGTATTCCCCTCCATATTCCACTTTTTACTGTACTGCTCGAGCTTGTAGATCATTCGTTGCATCATGTCTGTATCGTCTGCTAACAGCACGATATCGTCTGCGTACAAAAGTACTCGGAGGTTGATATCACCGATCCAAAGACCTCCTTCAATTTCATCATGAAGATCGCTTAGGAATAATATAAATAACAATGGGGAAAGAAGATAACCTTGTTTTACGCCTGAGTGTGTGCGGAAAGATTGTGACAGCTCACTCCTAGTCCACACTGAGGATGATGTATTGCAATATATATTTTGTAGGAGATTTTGTATTTTTGATGTAATCCCAATGTAGAACAGTAGTTGCCGTGGTCCTCTGTCAAACGCTGCCGTAAATTCTACGAAGCAAGCGTATTTATCGACAATTTCGTGCAAAAAATTTTGATTATATCTTAATAAATATGTGTGTATGTTAAGTACGTATTCAAATTTTTGTACACAGATGTGTATAATATTGTGTAGCTACTCACCTTCTAATGCTTGTGTAAATTTCCATTAGGTTTGAAATCAAACTTAACTGTTTTGTTTACACAAAGTTGACATTTGCCATCAAATCTTTATTCCCTTCATTATTTGGTGACTGACCTTCTAATGCTTGTGTAAATTAACATTATGTTTGAAATCAAACTTAACTGTTTTGTTTACGTAAGGTTGACATTTGCCGTCAAATCCTTATTCCCTTCATTATTTGGTGACTGATCAGTCATGAAAATTAAGGCCTAGGTAAGGTAAAAAGTACCGAGGTAAGGTCTTTTACAAAATTTACCTAGGTACACAAAATTTGTACCTAGGTACTTCCAAACACTGCCTAGGAGTAAGCTTAACTGGCGACATGAGCTTCAAGAAGCACTCCGCTCTAAGAATAAAGGCCACACGGTCAGCAATAGAAAGTACATACATGTAATTCCTTTCAAAAGCGCAAATATGTATAGACGCCCAACACAAATCAAATAGCCCAACAAAATACAAAATTCAATACGTGTACCAAAACAATTGCGACTACTAGGTACTTTGACTCCTTCGGGAAGTTCTGCAGCGATGTCATGTACGAAAAGTGCAAAGAGCAGTGGGCTGAGTAGACGTCCCTGTTTAACGCCTTGGTTTGCTTTGAAAATCTTGGGATAGTCTAAGCCCATCCCACACTGTAGTCGTGTTGCTGCTGTACAGGAACCCGAAGTATGTTTATAATGTTGTTTCCCAGTTTCCAGAAGAGTTGAGATCTGATTAAATCTTCATTTAAGTTCTTTAAACGATGAAATTGAAAATACATTATTTCATTTTCTACCGAGTAGGCAGCAATTTTAGTGCTAGTCATATACACACACACGTGGTATACACATACATAGTACACACTTACACGTACTAACATTAAAATATATTTATTTACTAAACAATGGCCACAAAACGCAAGACAGGCACACAAGAAGATGAATTAACAAAACGAATCAGCAAAAGGCTTAAACTCAAGGACACAACGAACAGTCTACAACTATGGAAATTGCCTCAAGAATTACAGGAACAGATCATATCATATACTGGCGTTAAGGAACAACAACAAATACGATGGTGCTCAAACCAGCTGCGCAACACTCACACTCAATATATATTGCATAAGCACAAGTGTCTTGTCCATAAGTATAAAACAATCGAAGGAGAACCAAATACTCAGGGTTATGCTATAAGGGTTATGTTATTGGTAACTGCCGTTGATGCTGTTATACTAGTGTCAATAAAAAGTCAAGTTTACTTGTCCACAGGTTTTGGAACAGGCCACTGCTTACTTTGTCCACTCTGGCTATGAGGATCAATTTGCGGGCACCTTAATACAGCTGCACAGTGGCATAGAGACTTATAATGGGGACACCGAGGACCTACTGCTAAACGAATTCTTGTTAGATTTCCATCACAGCTTGGAGCATCATTCCTTGGACATTCTATCAGGCGGTGTGGCAAGCATAAAGTTCTTACAGCATCGGCGTCTTCTCTATACGATGACTTTGTTGAATCTGCTAAGAGTGGGTGTCTTTGTTTTGTTTGTTTTCATTTGCTCAATTATTTTCCTTTCCCAGCAATTTAGCAACTTTTATATTATAAGCTTGGAAACGTCCCACATGTTTTGGCAACTGGAAGTTGAAGTCCGGGGTGTCTATCTTGGTTTCCTCGGTGTTCTCAAAGAGCGGAAAATGAGTGAGCAAAAGCAGCTCGTTGATTTTGTGGCCATAATTGGTGAACTATTGCTTCATGACAAACTAAAACAAAAACTCTGGTGGGTCTTTGAAATACATGGCTTGCTCTGGCCTTTAATTATGTCAGCCGATATCTTTGAAATTTCTAGTCGATCGAAGAATGTGGGCGGCAATGTGTATATGTATGGCCTTAAGCTGCAGCCTAGCAAACTAAGTACTCGTCTGTTGCTCAAGTTTAGAGTGTTGGCCCCCAAAAGTGTGTTGTATGTGCTTGAGGATGTGATTGCCGGCAAGATCGATGTGCAAACGCCCGTACCTATTGAGGCACAATCAGCGTTCAGTGTAAAGCTGGCGGTGAATAGTAAACGTTGTGTCCCATGGATTGACGAAAACGTAATGAATATTAACATTTTAACTTTGGAATCCAATTAGATGATCTGTATTTTCCAAATTGTTTCAACTTTATTTATAAACCAAAAATTTGTTAGTTAAAATTGTTTGATTTCTGGCGACAGTGAAATTTAAGCTCCCCGATGCTGAGGCCAGCAGAAACCACTAACTGAAGTGTCTGGAACAGGAGTTGACGTGTCGCTAAGCAGTATAAGCACGGTTGCCACTTGAAAAAATTGAACTACACCAAAAAAATTTGTAAAAAGAGCCATTTTCATTAAAAAAGAGTCAACAAAAGAACATAAGTCTTGAGAAGTCTGAATAAGAATTGATCTGTAAGTCAAAATACTAAAATATTAACTGGATCTTATCAAAATGACTTGTACGCGTATACTTAAAGAAATAACTCTTCCTATCTGTAAAAAATGTCCACTTTACGACCACGCAATTTATTAACATATCGTTAAGGGCCGATTTCCCATCTCCCAAATAGCTGCTATTTGCCAGATAAATGTAGGATTTACGAGAAGGACGACATATTAGCAGCGTGCTGTAAAAAGAAGACTGCAAAATTTCAACTCGATAGCTTTAAAACTGAGAGACTAGTTTGCGTACAAACAGACAGACAGACGGACAAAGCTCAATCGACTCAGTTCGTCGCCCTGATCAAGAATATATATACTTTATGAGGTCGGAGATGATGAAATGAAATCAATTTCCTATCCACCTCTACCTTCGCAGATAACACTGCTATATTATGTCTGCCCTGTGCGAGCAACGCACATTTTATAAAATCATCTTGCACAATTAGAAGTCTGAATAGCAAACTGGCGAATGTAAGTCAACGAAACGAAATGCAAACACATTACCTTTAACCAAAATACTAAGGACTGCCAATTCCGCATGACTCACCTTGGAATGCATTTAGACCAGCGATGGTCACCAGTACCCCCCGGGGGGCGAAGACATTTCGCTATTAACACATATACGAGCCGAACGCATGCCGAAGCTGAGGAGAAGAGAGTAAAAAGCCATTCAGTCGCTGGCTAACCTTTGATGTTGTCATGTCGAGGCAATTTCACGGCGCTTTTAGATGATTAGATTCGGGATTAAGCCCACGCCTCCCGCACAGCAGGCCGACACACTAACCGCTGCGCCACACCGGCCACAAAATAAAAGAAAAGTTCTCATACAAAACGCTGCTAAAAAGGCAACTTAAGCTATTATTCTCTGGCAAACCAAAGAGATACAATCAAAAATTTATTTATTTCATTTTACAAATATGTTCCAATTATAGTTCTTGTTGGAAAAAGAAACCATGAAATAAAACAGAAAATATTTATAAATATTCACAATTAGCTTTCATCAACACTAATTTTTCATCTGATCCTGGCGGTTCCGACATATTAGCAGCGTGCAGTCAAAAGAAAACTCTGTTCAGCTTGATAGTTTAAAAACTGAGGGACTAGTTTCCGTAGAAACAGACAGACGGAAGGACAAAGCTCAATCTTTCATCTCAGTTTTCAGTTAAAACATCTTCTTTTCGTATTTTTTTATTGAGCACTTGATAAAGAATTTTTATTCGATTAACTCAAAACTAAAAGAACCATTTTCTCTGAGCACTTTTCACAAAATCCATTATTTTAAGTAATGCCATACTTTATCGGTACGAAGTGTCTGGTATAAGCCCTGTTAGGTAGCCAACTTAATGGCCAAACAGAAAAATCAAAAATATTTTATTTGTTATGCCACGTTGCTATCAATGAACCCAAAATTTCATAACATAATGATATGTAAAGAGCTTGGCTGACAAAAAATAAAATGTGAAATTTTTCAATGGATAGATGGCCCGAAAAGACTTGTGATTGAAATGATAAAAATCGCTGTTAAAAATGCAGGGTTGGTTCTAGAAGTATAAAAAAATCGCTAAATGTCTTTCTGTTGATGTACTAAAGTTTTAAAAAACTGCATACTTTAAAAATTAATAGCATTGGGGGCCACAAATCTGGCTATGTACTTTTTTGAAAATAATCAAAAATAATCTTTAAAAGTGTCGAATTTTTTTTTAGATTATTTTTGATTATTTTTTTGTTAATCGTCAATAGTCCCGATTATTTTTGATTATTTCTAATTGTAATCAATTAGTAATCAAATATTTTGAACTATAGTATTATATAATTATTACAATTTTTTTTAACATATAATCTAATTGATTACTAATCGTAATCTAAATTTAACAGCTATGCTATAAGAAGTAACTAATTCTCTATATTTCTATATATTTTACAGACCAGACATAATGTGGCTCTGTACTCGTACTCAGCTCCTTGCAAAGCATTATATTTGAAACTGAATCAAATTTGCCGAACCAGCTCCAAGTAAAACTCACGCTTCGTTTTCTTTACTTATAAAACGGTGGATTTCCTTATACACTTGATATCCATATATTGTGTATAAGTTCCAATTATATCTATAAGAGTGTGCAACAAAGTTATTGAGAATTGCACTATGCAATAATTTCCAGTATATTGAAGGGAACACGAATCTGTTTTCGAAAATGGTCCATCCCGTCTAGATTTTCGGTAATTTGGGATTAAAGTTGCTTAGAATGACTATCTTTGAAGTTTTTTAGGGGCGTTTTGTAAAGGAGCTTCCTTTGGTTTTGGCTCTCTTTAATAAAATGGTATCAGTGTTTGGAAGTGACTAGGCACAAGTACGTTTCGTACGTGATTTTTTCCCTCCTATTACATTATAGCCGAGATGCTGCTCTGCCATATTGAAAAGAAAAGTTTCAGTGACCTGTTTGTGGCTTTAACTGGTCGTCCGCTAAACATTCCCTGTTTAAAAACTATATGATCCATGCTAGATAAGAGGAAGGCGGACAATCAACCGAGATCCCATTTTCACTTTCGTAAACATTTTGCGTTTTTTAGACTTATTTTGTACCGAAAAACGGTATTAAATCGCAAAAGTGAAAATGGGAGCACGGCTGTAAAAGAAAAATATAGCCGGTATTTTCCAAAATACTCATTTTATATGTACTACTGCCGATATCTGGAGTTGAAATAACAAAAGTTACTTTCGTGTAACCGTCCACTATACCTATATAGATATCAATCTACATCGTCATTCTTTCGTGCTTGCAATTTTCGCACACACATGTAACAATTGCTACTATATTAGCCGAAGAAGTTCATAGCAACTACCGACTTAGATAGAAATACCGACTTCTCAAGCCTTTAAAGTGTACAGTTTTGAAGGAAACACGCGAAGCCTGAGTTTTTAGACGAGTCTGATTTAATGGTAATTGGGCGGGATAGTTCAGCTGATGCTGAAATTATTTTTCCAGGGCATTTTAGATGCGCATCACACGCTTTAAACTACTTAGTTGTTACGAAAGATGCTGAACAGGCTCTACCAAAAACATTATTCAAGCGGTTGTACAATTCTTACTTAGGGCAAGCAACGGCAACTTGGAATGCTGTAAGCAGATTCACACAGCAGCACATGAAGATGAGAACAGATGAAACAGTTTTCATGACAGTATTAAACGAATATCAGAACTATAAGGCAGTTTGAAAAGTGTTTGAACATCTTTAAAAAAACATTATTTACAATTACTGAAATGTAGTTTTTGCATGAATTGAATAATGATACTGACATTTTCGCAAGTCTATTGATCTTTAAATTAATTTATTTATTCGGCTATAGCCCTGTCCTACAAGATGATACTTATTCTTAACGCACAACATTGCAGGGCAAATCCCGTTGCAACTTAGGATATTTTTTGACTTCAATGTTTGAATCATTTTAAATATTGTGATCAACTTAAAGATTCTCTTAAAGGATTTTTAAGCGATTAACTTTTCTTTGATAACTTGACTTCAAGCGAGACAAAGACCTTTGCTTTAAATTCAGTTTCAAATAAAATCAACAAAAATGTAAATTGTTTTCCATATTGTCTAAGAGAGTTCAAACAAAACACCAGTAATGGAAGTTTGGATAAAACTGAGAATTGTTATGAAAATTCTATTATTGAATTGGACGTCTCAGCTTATCTGGCCGATTATAGCCAATCTTTTGAATCTATACTTTTACAAATAATTGTAATGATTTTTATAAGAATAGTACCATTTTGCCTAGCCCTGCCCCTATCGAAATAATTTTTAGCAGTAGAGGCCAAATACCTACACCAAAAAGAAATGGAATAGACGAAATATTCAAAACTCTTGTTATATTACACAAACGAGATGGTATATGAGAAACATTTTAATAATTATATAATATGCGAATAACTTGGTCAATCGGTATCCAAATTAATTGGGACAACATTTGTTCAACGGAGAACTAAATGGGCTCTCATAATAAACTTTAAAGCAAAATCGCAAAGCATAAAATAGTTAAACCAGTGGTGGCCAAAGTAGAAATTTCGAAAAAAAAAAGTTGAAAATGCCACATCTGTAAGCCGCATTTCTCAGCCATCGCGTTAAATCAATCAAAATACTGATAAAAATATATTAGATTTCTCGCTTTGGAAATTGACAAGGTTAGAAAAAACCAAGTATGAGGAAATGCTATACTCGACCTGCTCTACAGCGTATGCTAGGTCATTTCGAAAGTATATTTTGGCTGTAACACTGTGTAATATATTTAAAATTCACCACCGAGACAGAAATAGATGGAAAACTTCCATATTTAGATTCCACTATCAACAGACATGGAAACAAACTTAAAATTAAATGGTACAAGAAACCCACAGCATCAGGACGAATAATAAACTTCTACTCCAAACACCCAAAAAATATGATAGTAAATACAGCTGCTAGCTGTATTCAAAGGATGCTGAACATAAGCGACGAGATTTACCATAAGGACATCATTTCCGAAATTAAGCTAATACTGACGAATAATGACTTCCCCATGAAGATTATAAAATCATTAATTGGTAGAAACAAGACAATAAAACCAAAAGACGACAAACAACCAAAATCATATAGGTGCCTCACATACGTTCCGAAACTCTCAGAGCGCTTCGCAAAATCGGAATGTTTCAACAGACACAACATACAAATAGCCCACAAGCCCACAAACACAATGAAAAATTTTTACAACAAGACGAAATCCCAAATAGAAAAAGCCGACAAAAGCAATGTTATATATAAAATACCATGCAATGGAGATTTAGAGAACAGGTGCAATAAACTTTACATTGGAACAACAAAGTCTAAACTTAAAACAAGGATTTCACAACATAAATCGGATTACAAGCTCCGACACCAAACGACAAATCAAAAAACAGCACTAGCAACCCACTGTATGGAGAGCGGACATTCACCGAATTTTGAAGGAACAACAATTTTACAACAAGAGAGCAATTACAGGAAGCGCTTTACTCTTGAAATGCTACATATAATTGACACGCCAACAGACAAGAGACTAAACTACAAAACGGACACTGAAAACTGCGCCCACATATACAGACATCTACTCAATAGGCAATAATTTAGTACTGAACTCCACGTCAAGCGGTACAGACGTGTTATAAATTGTATGTAAAAAATGTTTTTTGAAGTAATGTGATAATTGGTAAATTGTTTTTGTAGTGTCCCTGAAGACGGATGCCGAGGCGCATTCGAAATATATCGGAAACAAACCAAAAACACTGAATTTTTCTTCTCGACCTAGAGCCAGCTAACATCTACAATCATATGACATAAAAATGTTACATTTTTAAACCTTATATTTGGATTTAAGCCCGTACAGATAATATTTATTACTAATAAAAATTGATGAACCATGCTTTTAAATTTAAAAGTACCTTTCTAGTACCTTTCTGGAAATTTCGGATACCTTGTATTGTAGGCGGTGCAGTCTTGGCCATTTAGAAATTGTTCTGTAACGGTTTTCGATTGGGTAATATATCATTTTTTTATGATTCCTGCTCAATTCATGAAACTCCGTACTTAAAACACCCAACTTTAAACTGTTAAAGCTTCATTTCTTGTTTCACTTTTTGATTTCATTTCATGTTAATAGAATATTTTGAAGTTGAATTGTAATTTGGTCCTTTTACAGACCTCTTTACTTCACTCTCACCGCTTAGAAAAGTTCTGGACAGTTTGCACTGTTCGCGTTTTTTTAACCATGAAATTTGTATAAATTGCACTTGGCATTTTAGCGAGCTGCGTCGCTCTCAACTTTCGCTATAAACTAGCGATTCTCGTTTTCGGCAGGCCCACCGGCAAGGGTCACATTAGCCGGCTGCAATTGAAATTAGAGTTAGTTTTTTTTTTTTTCTTTTCTTTTTTGGCTTTGCAAAGTTTCAAGTTTTTCGCGCATAACTTTTGGCCACAGAATGTGGCGGCAAATTGGTTGGGCAGCCGCAAGAAGCTGCTCGCTTGGTGAAACATGTCAAACTGCATAAAAGTCACAAAGCAAACAAATTTTCCACTTTATTTGGCTTGGCCGCAAATATTTAAATTCATTAGAAAAAATGGGTAATTTTCACAGAGGAGATGTTGGTGCAAGGTTAAGTCAATGACAAGTCGATAAGTGGGCCAGAGATCGTCTATGAGTTGATGAGTGTATAAAGTATTGGTACATCACAATAGAACAAAAAGTAACTTGGCACGGTCGCCAGTCACGCGCTCATCTCCAATTCTCCGGTCTCTAACTGACTCAGCCTTGGCTGTTTGCTATCGGGCGTCGGCAGCGGCAGCGGCAGCGGCAGCGGCTGTTTGCTGGCGAAATAATTAATTATGCAGCGGCCCCGAAAACTATGCAACAGTTATCAGACGAGAGGACAAGGACAAGGACTCGCCACCACCTGCCAAGCAGCCAACTTTTGTGTATTACACGCCAAAGCATTTGACGTTTGCCGGCCAAAAAAGTTAAATGAGTTTTTATGCCCCAAACCCCGCACCCCCCCACCCCCCACCCCCAGAGCCATTACCACCAAAATTTCTAATTGGAAAAAGGCGAACGTTTCGCTCACTCAACTCGGCCAACTCGAAGTGAAGGCAATGACAATACACAAAACTTTTGCAGCTTGCCGAAAATTGAAATAAATTGCCGGCAATAACAACAAACACAATAAATAACAATGAACGAGTTGTGGGCGGAAAAAGGGGGTTCCATTTAAAACTTGATTAAGGTCTTGGAAGGAGCTGGCAATGAGGCCAGTTTTTGACGCAAATGAGAATAACTCCACCACCCCCGCCCCCCGGCTCCCCTCATGCATGTGGGCCGTTAAATCGCTTTAATTGCCAATTTCCGGTTAAGTAATTAAAAGCGTTTTGCGGAAATTGGTAAGAGAGCAATTAAATGGCAAAAATATTTCCATGTATTTGCTCCTCTTGCCCCCAAAAAAACAAAAAGTTCTCCTGCAACAACAAGCAAAAATTTCGCTAAAATGAATAAATTAATGTGCGCATGAATGAATGTCTGATTGATTGATTGACGGCGCACGGGCCGGGAGAGAGGGGAAATGACTCTCTGTGTATGTGTGTGTGTGTGTGTGTGTGGGCGTTTCATGTCTGATATCAGTTATGGTGGGGGTTTTCTACCGCTCTTTAAGCGGGTTAAATGTTTTGATTTTTGGACCAAGCCTGCGTTGGGCATTTAGTGGCCCTTTATATTGACGCTGTTCAGCCCGTAACAAAAGCTTAGCTTTGATGTTGTTAGGCTGCCCTTTAGATTTAACGTGAAGAACAACACACCAAAATTTTGAGTCTTTCAGAACAATGACTGCACTTTTCCAGAATTTTTTCTTAAGGACCGAATTCAGCTCTCTAGGCTTAGGTTTACGAAATGGGAATCGTTTTAATGCCCACAGCTGCACAGTGATCGAAAAGGCTGATTAAGCGCCATTTTTGAAAAGATTTGGAATTATTCCGGAACCTTTTTCTTCACTCTTTGAAGCTTCATCCTGGTCTTTGTGTAATGATTTTGAGCTTGAAGCAGAGCTGAATGAGTTTTAGATACTTCGACACTCTTTCTTTCTCTTTTCTTAAGATCTGTGACCCAACAACAGTTTGTGCGTTTGTGTATCGCAAATTTCCTTACACAAACTTGCTTATAACAGAGTGTGACAGACAAATACCCTGATAATACAGAAAATCAATTTCATGATACATGCCCCTTAAGGTACGCTTTCTTTATTTCCTTTAAAATATATATACATGCCCCTTAAGGTACGCATTCTTTATTTTCTTTAAAAAATATCTATTTGCCTAGCAAACGGAGAAGATTAGAATGGGATTCTTCCAGTAGGTATCGCTTTACTCTAGCGATATCGCATAGCAATCGCATTCCCATTTACCTTCGAGAAGTAGTGTTCCACTCTGCGACACTTCTGGGAGGAAAGAAAGCGTTTCTTCTGGGAGATAGGAAAATGTCTCTTGCTCAGGGATAAGAAAGCTTTTCCTTCTGGGGATAAGAAAAAGTCCATTCGAAGCGATAAGAAACAGTGCCGTCTGAGGGATACAAAATCGTTCCATCCTGGAAATAGGAAAGAGTTTCTACCTAAAGATATGAAAAAGTCTCTCATGTGGGCTAAGAATGCGTTTCTTTATGGAGATAAGAAAATGTTTCTTCCTGCCAAGCCAAGTTATATTAACACATTATACAGAGTTGTAAAGAGCCTTTGGTGCACTTTCATAATACTATTAGGTTCAGCTGAAACTGGCTGGGGCATAATTTTCCTGAATGTTGCATCTAAATCTTCCGAAGAATAAATAAAAAACATATTATAAACTCAAACGTATAAATTATCCATTTAAGTTATACCTTGAATTGCTTGTGACCAATCGGTTGAGTGTCCCCATCCCTTGGATCTATAATGCAAAATTATTATTGAAATTTACTTACCATCAGCTATTGGTGATGCTGCATTATTTCAAATGTTGTGCGCAGGCCACCACTTTTGGTCTAAGAAAACATGGTCTACTGGCAGCCAAGGAACTTCCGTTGGATTTGGTTATTATTCTGTTTGCTTCACGTTTGGTTCTTGCTTTTTTGGCATTCAAAGACTACACATCGACTTACTAATAACAGTAAAAGCGCGAGCAAATACAGCGGCACACAAAGTTTCGTTTTAATAATCACACGACTAGCGACTGCTTTTGAGATTGTTCTGACTCTGATCGTTTGTAAAGAGGAAAACTTTTCATACACAGAGAAAAAAATATGCAAAACCTACACGAAAATGTAGGATTTCTACACGTTTGGACCGGGATTTTCAACCCATAACGTTTGTGTAGCATTTCTGCACGCCGCGTTTAGCTTTCTCATTTCAGCACGTTACGTGTAGTTTTTCTACACGCCGCGTTTAGCTTTCTCATTTCTAAACGCGGCGTGCAGAAAAGCTATCCACACGCCGCGTGTAGAAAACCTACACGTTCGTGTGGTATTCAGATTGCCGCATGAAAAATGTAGAAGTTATTTGGAAATTAGCTGATTTTCTTATGTCGTGCAGATTTTGCATTTGCCCACGCAGCATTTAGCTTTTGTACACGCAGCGTTCAGATATTGAAATCCTACACGTTACGTGTAGCTTTTCTGCACGCCACGTGTAGCTTTCTGCATTCTACATTTTGCTTGTGCAATTTAGCAGGGCTCAATAGTTCGAAATACATGTCTTTTGATAAGCTTATTAAAATAAAAACTATTTCCACTGGGCAACATGTAACACTTAACATCTTTAAGCAAAATGTTTCTATACCACACATTTCCATAAAACTAAGTAATGGCATAGAAACTTATTATGCATTTTTATCATGGCTCGTAAATAACTCTCAACCCTCTTTTCAGTTCGCTCTGCTCATTTCACTGACCGAAGAACCAAAGAAAAATCGGGCTCGGGCTTCTTTCAACCGAATGTGTTCTGTTATCGCGCTCACTGTTTAGTGGCTGTGGTTGAACATACAGCACTGATCGGTCTGACAGCAACCGAAAAACAGGCCTAACTCAGTCAATTGGTCTTAAAAAGCGCGCTTCTCGAAGAACAAACTGTCAAAATGTTATTTGAAAAGGTTGCAGACTCAAGAGTTTAACATAAGTAGAGAGAGAGAGAGAGAATCAATGAGAGAGAGAACGAGAAAGCGCATATAATTCATCGCATACATTCATATTGTTAGCCGAGCATTACACACCGATGCATACATACGAAGAAGACCATTTGAATGCGTGAGTTTTGCCAAAAGGTTGCAGGCAGACCTGAGAGGAAAAATATCAAAAATATGTGTTTCTCTTCTCTCACAACCAAAGAGAAGCAGTGACCGCTGTTAATGGTTATTTTGGTACCTCTATTCAATGTGCCTTTCTCTTGTGCGAAAAATTATAAGCACACACGCCAAGAGATTGAGAGAAGTTTGGCCCTGGCCCTCCTGGAGGTGCTGTTTGAGCCAATTTTACATTCAATGTGCCGCGGGGTGCCGCGGGGATAAAGTGTTATTTTCTGACAAAAGCAAACGAGAGACCGATTTTTGCGACCTCTGATTTTTATAAATTTTTTTTTTTGAATCGTCAAGAAACCCACTTGAAAACGCAGCGCATGGAAGCTGGCATGAGGACCATGTTGATGACATGCGAAGAGGAGCTCCCCCATTCCCGATATGATGCAGATCTTTCCCTCTTTTGCGCAGTGGTTTCAATTGACATTAATTCAGAAATTCTGAGCAGCAGCTGCATCGTTAATAGCTCAATACTTGTTAACTTGATAAATAAGTAGGCCTGCTTGTAGTGAAAAATGTGTCTATTTATTAAAAATATCAAAAATGTCGATAGTATCGATGAATTTTTTACAACAAAATATCAATATCGAAATGATTCTTTTTCATTATCGAAAAAAATATCGATATAGATATTTTCGAAATATCCGGCAACCCTAATATAAAAATAATAGACATATAATACGTTTATAGGCCAGCTATTTGCAAATCAAACTAATTTGTAAATAACTAATAGCCTTCGTTCCACTGGCGAACATTCAATCACAATTCTCGAAAAGTGAATTTTCCTTGTTCCACTGATGCGAATATTGTTCACGGTCGCAGTACAGCAAGCTGATTGAATTGCTATGTCTGCTAATTGTAAATCAAAGTTCGCTATCCACATGTCAAGCAGCATGCTCTCCTGGTAGTCCCACCAAGATATACAAATCTAGTTTTCGGGTTTCATACATAAGAAATATTATAGCATTTAAACATTCTACAACAAAGAATTGAACCCTTTCCGCTTGCCTTGGCCATGCACAGCTCATGGGCGTAGTCGGTTTTCAATAAAGGGGGTCCATACACTTCTCCCCCTTGTGCTAAACCCTAACCCACTGAGTTAGAACGCTCTCCGCCCATGGCAACGCCATTGACAAAGCAGCTGTTCCTATTGGTGACGATCAGTGATGCCAATATTTTTTTTTGAAAAAAAAGACAGATTGAAAAAATTCTGGAAAACTAAAAAAAAGGCGGAAAAAAGGACAAAAAGTTTTATTTATATTTATTTATTTGCTCAATAATTGTAAGGCTTCTTCAATAACATCTTCATCGGCCATATCTCTTTCCTTGTACGCCGCCATGGATCCAATTAATGATAAATGTTTATCAGGCAAATTGTAATTATGGCAAAACAACTTATGCCGACGCAATCCGAATCTAAAGATAAAATACATATTAACATATGTACAACTGATTTAAATAAAAAAATGTATATATATATAATTACCTGACTGTCAAAATTGCACTCAACGTCTCCACTTGCAGCCGATTTCTAGTTTTGGTTTTAACCAAATTAGCTTGGCTAAATACCCTCTCTACCTCCGCATTCGACCATGGCAACGAAAGCAGAGTCAGGGCAAAAGGTACCAGGCCTGAAAAGGGTCCTTTACCTCGGACCAAAAACTCAAAGTATTTTCAACATTTTCCCATTTTAATTGGTGGACGGTAGCGTATTGTGCAGATATTTTGCTTCTTTTGTCGCTGCTTTTTTCAAACAGCTCCAAAATCGGCTGGATTGTGTCCGAACCGAAAATGCGTCAATTGTTTTTAAAATTGCATAATTGTCCGGCAACCTAAAATATAAAAAATTATTTGTAGTGCAAAAATAGTATATAATATAATATTAAATAGCTTACCTCTTCTTTAGCTGATTGACTAACTCAATCACAAAATCCGTACAGTAATTTCGAATGGTTTTCTCTGCAGAATCATCGATCTTCCCTTTTAACTTTGTCATGTTTGATTTGAATTCGTATCCCAAATACAAATCCAGTTTGACGTGTTGCGTAAAATCATCTTCAAGAACATCAACTTGAATGTCGGAATGTCGGAATGTCGGCCCAGAATCAAATCACCCAGTAATTTAGTAGGGTCGGCGTCCTTGCTTTGAAAGTTTTTATTGATTCTTTGCATGTCCGCAAGAATCGGTTTCAAAAACAGTAAATATAAATAATTAACGTCATTGTATAAGCCGCTCAATATATTTGCTTTGTGACACTTTTCCGTCAATGCTGCAGATTGAAAATGCAACTTCAGCTCAATCCACTGCGTCGTAATGCGTTTTACTGCATTTTCAATGGATAGCCATCTGTTGTCAGCGACTCTGGTGATTTTAAGAGGAGCCTTGGGATATACAAAATTAAATATAAAAATAAATACTTAAACATACTTAAACATACTGTTATAACACACATTTACTGCAAACGGGTAGGACAAGTATGAACGTCAAATTGGTAATTTTAGTACAGTTAATATTAAAACAAACACAATAGAAATCCATTAAATATGTTAAAACACATAAACTTGATTTAAAGTTCACTCTAACTCATCATTATTAATACATTTATATAAATCTCTATAGGCAATTTGCCTACCCGAACTCTTGCAGAACCATGCGTACGTTTCACTTATAGCAAAACTTGCTTACAAGCAGTATTGACCGCCAATTGCACTGAGTGGCAAACACATTTAACTAGTACCAATGATGGCACGGTCTTTTTTAGTTCCGTATAAACGCTTTTATTTTTACCTACCATAACGCTCGCAGTTATCAGTGCCGATTCCTATTAAGTTGCATACGGGTATTTTATGCCGAGAAAGCTCATTTATTGGGGCATGGGTAATGTTTTGGGCGTCTCCACTTTCAATTGGAACCAGTGAAAGGAGCGTCGATACAATTTCCTCACATTATAGAAACGCCTGAAAATACCGCAATATTTAAAAATAAAAATGCCAGATTTCTAGATAAGAGAACCAAAAAAAGAACAGAATTCCGGATAGGGGATGTTTGACATTTTTTCCGGCTGAAGCAATTAAAAACATGATAGATCTATCCGGAAAAAGGCCAAATTGGCAACACTGGTGACGATTGGCAACTTCGATTGCATATCGATAGAAAATCTAGCCTTTCAGATCATCCGTGGCAGTGACTTGACCATCCGTCGCGGATGATCTACCGAATCAGTGTTGCCAAATCAGCTTTTTTCCCGTCATTTCTAGCTTTTTTTAAAACCGTATTGCGGGAAAAATTTAGAAACAGCGGGAAGCGGGTTTTCTGGCTTTTTTAAAAATGATTTCCGCTTTTTTCAGCTTTATTTTTATTTTCGAGTCAATTGCAAAACTTATAAGCAAATCGGTAGTTTGTTACCTCTGTCAGTCATAGCCACTTCTAACGTTCTGGAAACAGTTATCTCAAAGTGCTAGCCAAGTTTACAGTTCGATTGACAAAAATTCAAAAAGCTTTCAAACAAAAAAGTCGTAAAGTCTGGCTGCAGAACCCGGAGGCTTGGCTCAGCAAGAAAGAATCTGATACTGCAGTTATTGCAAATGCACAATATGACAATGTAAATTTAACTAAACTTCAACTTAAAATAAAATGGATTATATTATATCATCAGATACTTTGTTTTCAAAGATTTATGCTTCATTTGGACAGCGAATTGGAGAAATCTATTCGACACTGCTGCACAAATTTCTAAGTTATACTTATAAAGCAGCTGAAGCTCAGATACTGATCTACTTTTTAGATTTTCACAAAATTTATTGTATTAAGCAATTTAATTGATTTCAGTTTACGCCCAATACGCAGTTGTGAAGTAACGAGAAGTAATGTGAAAATCTCATACAAAAATTTTGACAGAAGAGCACCTGACAATCTTATCGTTCTTCAACAAATTGACATATTTTCGGTTGACAACATTATATGACCAAAAAAACAAAGCATTGTTACCATTTTGGAAGTATTTAACAACGATGAAACTTAAGTTTTTGAGTAAAGTAATCGCTTCCAAAGCTCTGAAAGTAAGCAAAAAATTTTTGAGTTAGCCATGCTTGCGATTCAGATGTGGTGCTTGACATGGTCCAACGCTGAAGTTGAGCGTGTCTTCAGTCAGGTTAATATGGTAAAATCAAAACTCAGAAATCTAATGGAGGTGAGCACTCTCAACTCAATATTATGTATAAGATAGAAAGGAGAAGATATAAATGAAAGTGAAATAAGAATATTACATTAAAAATATTACATGTGCGAAATGGTGGGTCGATTATAAGGTCCTTCCTAGTAACTTAAAGCTAATAAGCACAACTGAGGCCTACCACAAGGATGAGGACGAGGAAATTCATCACTCTGATGTTTTAAAAATATCATTGCATAAATAATAAAAAAAGCCATGCGCTTTTTTCCAGCTTTTTTTGTCGAAAAAACTCAGCTTTTTTTCCTCTCCGTCCCGCCGAAAACGGATTTTTTTCTCGGCAAAAGTTGGCAACACTGTACCGAATGGACATTTATCTCTTATGAGGAAATACACAGAAAGAATGAGGTCATTTAGATCATCCATCGGATGACTTCTAGAATGTGCCAGTGGAACAAGTGTATTACTCACTGTTTATACGCTAAATACCATACGTAAATAAGTGTATTTTTTAGTGCTGCCTGATTGCCAACAAGCAGTTTCATGGTCTTATTTTCGTTTATTAGTCCAAGTAGTATCTTGATTTGGGTCATTTTTTTTTGAAACCGAACGGTTTTAAAATTCACCATTTTTGATTTTAATAAAAAAAAATCCGAAATTAGATCTCGACACTCCCACCAAAACGTGATTTTCGGTTTTGGAAACAAATTTTTTGTTAATTTTATAAACAATTTCAAAAATAGTCAAAAACGAAAATATGGAAAAAAAAGGGTTTTTAAAAACCTGATTTCTCAGATTTGGTTTATCGAACAGGTTTCGTGTTGATATTGCTGAAAAGTATTTTACTGCGTCTATCAAAATCATAATTTAATACCTTTTTAAATTATTTAATGATATTAAGTAATTGTTGCTAAATTTGTAATATAATTTTTTCACAGTGTCAACCACCATGATATTGCTTCTAAGGATATACAAATTTTTGCCCTAATCATAACCTAAATTACGGTGCTTTCAAAAAGATGGAGACATTTACGGTTTAAAATACAAAAAATATGCCCTTAAATAAAGCCTTTCCACGCAGAATGACCCATATCCGCATTTGCAACCGTTGTTTTCAGATGTTATTGTAAACATTTTCCCATTCTCCTTCGCCTGCAGTCGATATGAATGTCAATTAGAATATGGCAGTGCTACCATATAGTTGAAAACAGCAAAATCAGTGAATAGACAACAAATGAGTGCAAATAAGTCAGTAATCAATAATTGTTTACGTGACTTAGCTTTTTGCAAATAACAAATTAACTCAACGTTTATACGCAATAATTTGTCAAAATAAGACGTGCGTATCTTTTAATCAAATCCACTTTTTTCTGATTATTTAAACTTATGAAGAACGTCTAATAATTTTTACCAACATTTAGGGACAATTTCTCTTCTTCTAGTTAGCTGCTATGTGTCAGATAAACTTACAGTTTACTCCGTTATTAGTTAGTTTATCAAAAATGTGAAATCGGTTCGTACTCTACACATCATATTTTAATTAAACCCTCAAATGGAAGATGCTTTATGAACTGAATCAAACTGAACCCACAGATTCTCAAACTAGTGCCCTCAAAACTCGAATCAAACTGAGGCCGTTGATGGACATGACGACAGATGGTACTGTTTGAATGCTCGACCCGAAAGCCCAAAAACCCCATGCCCAATGTTTGTTTGCATTCCCTGTCGTCCTCTGCAGTGGCGAGCGCTGGGTTTTGGTGGCTTTTGTGCAAACTTGTGCGTGTTCGTTCGTGTCCTGTTTTGCCGCATAATCGAAAACAACAGAAAGAGAGGGAGGAAAATGTCAACAATCTGCAATAGCCATGAAATATTATGAGGCAGAACGAAGAGGGTTTGCTGGGGGTGCTGGGGGTAATAATACATAACACAAAGTCGCGTGCGAAATGCAAGCAAAAACTGCACACCCACACCCACACACACACACACACACACATATGAGTGGCATTTACATACATATTTCTTCTTTTTTTTTTAGCGCGCGCGCTCTGAGGGGGATGTGGGAGGAGCTTGACCAGTGAATTCCTCGGTGTCCATTATCCAGTGGCGTTTTTTCAACGCCGTTTTCCATCTGCCATTTGGCAGTTTAGCTGTATGAATCAGTGGCTTAGGTTTAGAATGAAACTAAGGGGATGCCAAAAGACTTTATGACAAACTGTACTGAGACTAATAATGACGAATAAAGACAGAATAAATGGAGATATGCTGAGTGAGATTTAAAGCAAAAGAGAGTAAAAGACAGTGTATCTTCTCCCCAACTAGGCCTCTTTTCTCTCTCTCTCTCTCTCTCTTTCTGTAGGTACAGTCACTTTACGACTAAAGACAACAAATGAAGATAATCTTTTAAGATATTGCTACTCGGCTAGTGTAAAACCAGCGAGTAGAAAACAGTCTACCATCTCTCCAACTAAGTCGCTCTCTTACTCTCTGTTCTCTGTGAGTATCAAAAATACGTTTTTTTATTAAAATCATTTAGTGTGACCATTCATACTCTCTCTCTCTCTCTCTCTGTCGCTGAAAAATATTGATACTCTTTAGTAAAGAACAGTCTGCCCCTTCCCAACTTAGCCCCTGTTGTTTCTGTCTGTGTGTTTTGCCAAGATCAAGCGTCAAAATTACATTGTTGGCATACGCTGGTGGGTAGGTCCGCGTTTTCCTTTTTTTTCTCTCTTTTTTTTTGCTGCGTTTTTTTATTGTCCATTTCGCGCACTGACCAACATTTTATTTGGTGCCTGCTTCAATCTCCATTCGCCTGCTCCTTCTCTGTTTTTTTTTTTTTTTGGATTGTTATTGCGGCTCCTGTTGCTCGAAATCCTTGCCAGGGTATTGTCTGGACTGTTTGCTTGTTGTTTCGCTGTTGCTGTTGTTGTTTTTGGGGCTGTCCGCAGAATGCTGCACGCAGAACGAACGCACCGAGGAGCCGCATTGATTGTTGCAATTTCTCGTTAAATTGAATTCACTCGCCGAATCGGTCGGGTCTCAGAGGGAGAAAGGCAGACCATGGCTGAAGCTGTACTGCTTATTTATGACAAGTGGCGGTCCAGGATGGGCAGATGGGCAGATGGGCAGCTGGAGGGCAGGAATACTGACAATTGCAGACAATGAATACGTTGCATTATGAGGATTGCCGGGTTTTGGTTTTCAAATTACGCACAAAACACATGGCGAAGCTTAACACGCTGGTTATTCTGTGCTCAACGGGAATGGGTTGAGCTTTTATGCTCAATTAAAAAATCGCAAAAAGGACACGGATTAAGCATCGTTGAAGTAGCAATTGGTTGAAAGCGGCCCGCTTTGTAATGTGGTTGGCTATCAGAATGAATATGCTGGGACTATATGTTCCATGACTTGTGACTAGCTTTGATAGGAGCAATATGGAACATTACTTCACTGACAGCTCTTTAATTAGGCTTTGACTTTAGTTTTGATTTGATAAAAGGTAATGGTTTGCAGACAGCTAATAGAAAACAAAATTTGAAACAAGCTTGATCTGCGCGCAGACAATAGAAGTCTACATTTCAAATTTGTTTGCTCTAGCTCTTCTAGTCTTTGAGATCTAGGTGTTCATACAGTCGGACGAACTGACGGACATGGTTATATAGACTCGGCTGTTGATGCTGATCAAGAATTTATATTCTTTTATGGGCGGAAATGTTTCCTTCTGCCTGTTACATACATTTGCACGACTTTAGTATATCCTTTTTACTCTACGAGTAACGGGTATAGAAACAGGGCTGAAAACCGGTTATGATCTTAGGAATTCCAACTTTTTAAACAGTGAATCGAACCTTAAACGGAACCAAAGTAGAGAAAATTCCGAACCGAATCCTGTTTGGAATCTAATATTGCTGTTCGTTACAACAAAATTAAAGCTGTCTTGAAAAACTATTGTTATCAGTTCAATATAGTGCGACAAAGACTCGAAAGCGTCACGAAAGTATAATAAATTCTCCAAAGACGTTTAAAATAAGCAATAAAAGCGTCACCCACAATAAGCTAAGTTTTTTAGATCCTTGATTCCACTTTTCAAAATAGAGGAAAGCTAACTTCGGCTCGACCGAAGTTTATATACCCTTGTAGCTTGTATAATTTATTAAATTAAGGTTTTAAATGATTTTCGTCGAACATTCTTAGCTGAGTTATTTCCACAAACTCAGCTATAGATGTCGTCACTACTTTGACCATTTGCTTGCCAGTTTTTTATATGGCAGCTATACGATGTATTCTTCTGATTTTGACCAAACTTCCCAAAATTGTGTGAAAACTGCTAATATTCATAACTGGAAAGTAAAAAAGATGCTACCATTGAAAACCAAAAAGTTTTTCTCACTAGAACTACTTTTTCGACCGATCGTCCCTATGGCAGCTATATGCTATAGCAATCCGATTTGGATCAAACTTTTCATAATGGTGTGGTAGCATATAATATTGATCAGTAACAAGTTTGGGAGCGATAGCATTGAAAACAAAAAATTTTTTTCAACTTGGACTTTTTTTCAGAACTATATTTTGTATGGCAGCTATACTATATAGTCGATTGATTTTCATCAAACTTGGTGGAATTATGTAAAAGTTAAGAAAACTTATAAATACGAGGTTTGGGCACTCTCGCGTTGAAGACAGAAAAGTTTTTCTAACTAAAACTACTTTTTTGACCGATAGTTCCTATGGCAGCTATATGATATAGTCATCTGATATGATTTGGTTCCGACAAATGTGCAGCGTCTCTGTACCAAAAGACTTCGTGCAAAGTTTGGCTAAGATAGCTTTAAAACTGACGGAGGAGATAGCATAGAAACAGACGGACGGACAGACGGACATAGTTTTATGAACTTGGAGATGCTTTTAATTATCTGTTATTGAGCATTGAAATATTTTGTTACGCCAATGATATCTCAAGCTACCTTTTTAAAATTGCTATACAAATTTGGGTTGGGAATCTAGTTGTCCTCCCATGAATTTTAATCTTGATTTTCGGGTTTAGCAGGCTATAACTTTGCTAATGGTACTGACAAAAATGCAATTAAATTTCCATAATAAGTGCATATGTACGCATTTCCGCGAGAGTATCGTATGTCAAAAAAACAGATTTTACAGTTTTTTTAGAAATTTTTTTAGGTTGTATTGTATTAGCTATAGGAACGAATGTCAACTTAATTTTTGTCAATAATGGTGGCTTTTTATACCCGTTACTCGTAGAGTAAAAGGGTATACTAAAGTCGTGCAAATGTATGTAACAGGCAGAAGGAATCATTTCCGACCATATAAAGTATATATATTCTTGATCAGCATCAACAGCCGATTCGATATAGCCATGTCCGTCTGTCCGTCTGTCCGTCTGTCCGTCTGTCCGTCTGTCCGTCCGTCCGTCCGTCCGTCTGTCTGTATGAACACCTAGATCTCAGAGACTAGAAGAGCTAGAGCAACCAAATTTGAAATGTAGACTCCTATTGTCTGCACGCAGATCAAGTTTATTTTCAATTTTTGCCACGCCCCCTCACGCCCCCGCAATTTGGAAAAAACGTCATATCTCCTACAGTCTTGATGATAGATGTTTCGTACTTTCTAGAGATATCTAGTACTCAAAATTATTTATCGATTTGCTGAAGGAATGATGAAGATCGGATGAACGATACTCAAGTTATGAGCAAAAAACGGTCAGTTAACACCAACCACCCACCCCACCCATAACCTAAGCACTGCGTTCAGCAGCAATCTTAGTAAGAGAGAGAGAGAGAGAGAGAGAGAGAGAGAGAGAGAGACTCAGAGAGCGCACTGCGTTGTGCGTTGTGTGTTAACTGGCCGTTTGACTCGTGACCAAATTCGAGCTGCGACATTAAGGGTGCAGAGTATGTAATAGTCGGGCTTGACCGACGTTTTCAAAAGTTTTGTTGTCTGATCTGTTTATCGTGATGAATTTGGAGTCATTTATGTTGGATTTAGTAATTGACCTCAGGCATACAGGAAGGCTAATAAACATTTGTTTCCATGAGTAACGGGTATATCGAAGTCGGTTAGAGCCGACTTTAACTTACGCTCTCGTTCTAAACAAAATTTGGATATTTAAACATACGATACTTTCGCCCGCTATGTTTTTATGTTTTTATAATCGAAAAAAATTACACTAGCTTACAAAAAAAAAAAATTAAATGATCCATTTCTACTGAAACTATTTTGAAGTGTTGTTGTTGTTGTAACGGCTGAGAAGTTTCGTATGTATGTGGAAGAAATGAAGATAAAGAGAAAGAAGAGGGTAAAAGATTAGTTGGATGTAGAGAAGCTATTCCCTGTCCAGTTCGAGGAAGGTGGCTACCTCTACTGGTTGGGACCATAAATCTAGGGGAGTGAGAACAGTTGGGTTCAGGGGACACTCGAAGAGGTGTCTGGTGTCATGTGGGCTAAGGCCACACTTAGGGCATTCATCGATCACCTCTGGGTTGATGCGGGCGAGGTAGTTGTTTAGGTGCCTGCTTTTCCCTGATCGGAGCTGGGCAAGAGTCGCCCTGGCGCGCCTGGTGAGGGTCCTCTCCGCGGGATCAATGGGTGGCGGCCTGCCTCCCAGGACAACATTGTCTTGGTAGGCTTCTATGGTGTAGGCGACCATGTTGGTGTGTGCCTTCTTTTTGGCCTCAGCGGATGTTGTTGCTGTTACCATGCCATTTCCCAGCAGTTGTCGGACTGCTGTAATCTCGGTTCTCAGGTCGTAGCGGACTGCTTTGGGTCTCCTTGACATGCTTCCAGTGGTGCAGTCGTGGTTTGGGTGAGACTCGCAGTGGCAGCCGATGAGGTACTGCTGAGTGAGAAGTTGGTTGTGGTTACGGACTGGGAGGATCTCTGTCTCCTGGTGGAGGTGGTCTGGGTGCGTCATTGTGTGTTTCGCCATTGGGTGTCACTCAGGGACGGAGACCATATTGGAGCGGCATAGTTGACCATGGATCTACCTATGGCCTTATATGTTGTTGAGATCGTCTCCTTCTCCTTGCCCCAGGTGCTGCCCGCTATCGCCTTCAGGACCTTATTTCGGCTTCTGACTTTCCTAATCACCTCCTCCGAATGTTTGGCAAAGGTGAACATGGAGTCGAAAGTGACGCCTAGGATTTTAGGATGGTTGATGGTGGGTATCCTATGTCCGCCAATGTGGATATCCAGCTGCGTCTTTACTTCTTTTGTCCACGTCGTTAGGAGAGTGGCGGAGGATTTTGAGGCCGATAGGCTTAGGTTTCTACCAGCGAAGAAGTCAGCCAGGTGCGGAAGATATTCATTTATCCTCTCCTCTAATTGTTGGATATCCCTACCCGTGGAGACGACTGTACAGTCATCTGCGTACGTTATTAATTTAACTTCGGGGGGTGGTTGTCGGATCCCTGCTATGTAGGTGTTGAATAGCAGGGGGGAGAGGACACCGCCTTGAGGTACTCCCTGCTTTATGATTCGAGTCCTCGATTGTTTGCCTTGGAACTCCACTTTGGCTTGTCTGCCAGAGAGGTAGTTTGACAACCACCTCTTGGTGTAGTTGAAGTGTAGTTTGGATTGGTGATCTCAAAAATCGATTTCAAAAATTTTTTCATGGCAACGTTTGATTAATCTGAATTTTTTTTAAATATTTCGGTAGGTGCACTTACATTTTAAGCCATATCTCAATTTATAATCGTCAGATGGTCTCAATCGAGGTATGAATCAAAAGGTAATTGAATTGTCAATAATAGGGTAGAACATTGATTTCAAATCGGACTATAAGTTTGAATACAATGACCAAAAATATTTCACAAAAATCGATTTTTTCCTCGAAAATGCAAGAAATTTCATTTTTAATCGCCTAGGAAAAATATAAAAAAATCCAAAAAATTTATTTTTATTCTTTCGACTTAAGAATCGCACTTCTACAAAGATAATAAAGTATTGATGAAGAAAGTCTATGAATAATTATTGTAGCTGGATCAATTTAAGTGAAGGAACTAACAGTCAAATTTAAGTATTTTAAGTGTTTAGAAATTTTTTTTCTTCTATTTTCTTCGTCTTTTGTTCAATATTAGAAGTGGGCGAATAGCCAGATCAGAAAAAAATTCCAGGACAGAACAAAAGTCGAAGCAAATGAAAATTTATTTTTAAAAAATCTCAAAAACTCCACTTTTTTCAGCACTCAATTGCTCACAGCTCCTTTATTTATTTATAGATTTTGTTCATCGATATCTTAGTTTCTTCAAAGAAGTGCGGTTCTTAAGTAGAAAAAATAAAAATAGTTTTATTGGAACTATGGCGTTTTCAGTTATAATATTTTGCAGGATTGTGAGACAAAAGTTTTCTAACAATTTGGCATTCAAATCACAATTTCGATAAAAAAGTAACTTACGATACTTTCGCGAAAATGCGACCATATGTTGAACTATATGATTAGATGATTCCAATACATGTCTGACAAAAACAATGGCTTGTAGCAGATGGTTTGCAAAATATCTTGGAAACGCAAACTAAGATATGACTTTGACATGCCAACTCATACTCAGCATGGGTAGACAAGCAGAAATTGGTAAAAAGATGCTAGGAATACTTTTTATTATGCACTTTTTTGATATATTAACTCAATTTTAATCAAATTTGCTTAGATTATAAAGACAGTATTAGTTTGCAGTTGCGCCCTTCACCCACTGTAGAATCGAGGTTCAATCATTAAGTGTCTGCCAGTAAGTAAAGTTGCCTTGCAAATATTTTATTTTTTTTTATTTGAGAATTTATTTGTAAGAATTTTTAAACTAACGCGCACTGCCAAATGGATATCTTTTTTTTATTTTCATCATCATACTTTCTCTCTCACCACTGGCCTCCAATTTGGAGTGCACGGCAAACACTTGGCACACACATCGACGCCTCGTCGCTGGAACGTCAAGTAATCAAAGTGCAACATTTGGTTAAAAGAAACGAAAGCTCCGTTGGTTTTTTCGGTTGTGGCTGCAGTGTTTGCCTTGCTATTGGTGCACAAAAATAACTGAAACTACGCATTGAACTCCTCCTCTTGCTCCTCGCCCGTCGGAGCAGACACGTTCTTGCCGGGCATTAGCAGCAGCAGCTGACGATTGGGGCCAGATGTGGTGGCTGTCTCCGTGGTAACGGGCAGCGGCAACAGTACCTGCCCCGAGCGACGCTTGAGTGCGTCGGGACTGTGGCCCAATTCCGAGTAGGATTCTGGTCGTCGGTCTAGACTCCAGTGTACCGTGCGCTTGCCACGCTCTCGTTGCGGATGGCCACTGGCGGGATCCGTTTGAGGTTCGGTCAGTCCGGGTAGCAGTTGTTGGCTTAGCTGGCGATCCGGTGGCAATGCAGGCAGAGGCCACAGTTTGTTGAGGCAACTGATGTCCGGCAGGCTGCGATGGCTGTTACACTCAGCACCCGAGGTTGTTTGCGCTTCGGCACGTACATCCGGCTGCGGAGCAAACAATTCCATAACGCTGGGTGGAGCTGGTGCTCTGCTGGCCGAATTGAGTCTGTGCAAGGTGATGCAAAACTCCTTAAAACCGTGCACCGTGTGGTAATTGTTGTGTTCCTTGGGTGGCCGGTTGGCGACCTCTGTGGCGGCTTGTGTACCCACACTCTCCGTGCCGGCCGGCGACCAGGTGTTTTGATACTCCGGCGCCTCCACCTCCAGCTGAGTTTGGCTCTCCTCGTCAAGACGATCGATGGCACTCTGTAGCGCTGGATCGTGCAGGGCCACCTCACGCGCCAGTCTAATGTCGTGACGCCAGAAATGCTGATTGCGTTGCACAGCCGGTGCCACCTCCTTGATGCGCAGGACCACCACGCCCATTAGCCACACACAGATCACGTTGAGTAGTGTAAGGGCCATGCTAATGGCGGCGCACACAAACAGTTCAATATGCAACTGTGCGGAGTACTCCTTGTGCTTGGCCAGACTCTTTAGGAGTTCATGGTCCGAGCTCATTAGTTGAGTGCCCAGGGCCAGGGCCCAGAGAAGGCCAGCGTTTACAGCCGGTGGCAGCAAGGAGGCGGAAATGGCCACGCCCACCAGGGATCCCGTATTGCCACCCAATACAGCTATAGCCCCGGCCGCACCCGATGCCAAGGCCGTGCATACGCCTATGGCCAACGAGTGGGTATCACAGCGCGACACTATCTCCTCCGTTAATCCCGCCGAGATGGCAAAAAAGTGACCAAAACCGCAGACTATGGCACCAAATATCAAGCCAATCACCACCGAAAAGGCTATGCCAATCAGCTCATTCTTAATGCCCAACCATCTCAGGTCACGGTCGCCAATTACGGAGCCAAATATCCCCGCTATTATGGGACCCATCAGTGGTGAGATCAGCATGCTGCTTGAAAGAAACAGAAAGCTATTCTCCACCAGCCCCACACAGGAGAGCAAGGCGGCGGCCATTAGGAGCACCACAAAATCAAAGGTCAATGTGGCATCCCGTCTCACCTGACGCACCACCTGATTCACATTCAGGCGACAGCGCACCGAGTCCATGAAACTATGCCAGCCCTGCGCTCCCGCCTCCGTGTCCTGACGCGCGGCCTGTGGCCCCAGTTTGGCTTTCGTGTCCAGGCAACTCAAGGCCGAGACATGTGTGCCCGGTCGCTCACCCACACCCCATTCCTGCAGTGTGCACAACAGCTGCTCGTAACGCTCATCCTGCTGCAGATCAAAACGTGCCTGCAACTGTTTACCCGACACATCCTGCGACCAGAACACATCCTCTAGCTTCAGCTGCTGTGCTATGGCACGCAGCAGGACCTCCAGCGGGGCATCCTCCTTCAGATCGGTTAAGTGCAAAGCGCGAGATTTGATGGGCGGCGGAGGAACCTCGCATTCGCTACGGACCATTTGACTTAAACGCCAACAGCGATCGCATAGATCCATCGAAGCTCCATTTGCACTTTTATAGCCGCAACCACAGCCACAGGATTTGGGATATAGACGACGCTCCTCCTGCTCGGTGGGTATGGTGACGACAACGCAGACGGCGGCACTCATGCTCTGAACTTAAATTTGGGCGATTCTCGATATGTTGGGGGGGGTTGTGTTTTTGTATGTATATATGTATATATATATATATAGTTGTGTGCGTTGTTGAAATTTGGAACTTTCCTAAACAAGCTACTAAGTAAGTGTGGAGTCAAGCCGAGATTCTCTCAATTCCTGATTCAATTCATTAAGCCTTGTGGCTACCCAGAAGGGTAGGTCGCCAAGAACTTCTTTCTTGTTACAGTTCATTTCGTAGCATGGGTTGAAGACTTTCTTACTGGAGTAAGAGAGAGAGAAAGAGTGCGGGGGCTTTAAGAGCGGGATCTGTCAAGAAGGGCGAGGACAAAAAGTGAGAGTGAATTGGCTTACTAGCTTCGAGCTGCTGGCCAGCGACTGGAAAGCTGTTTGCTTTCTTGACACAAGCCTCGGTATGCGTTCGGCTCTTGTCGGTGTGAATATCGAAATGCCATCTCTGTTCTAGAGCAGCGCTGGGCACCGAATTTGAGTTTGGAAGCAGTTCAACAGTCTCGATCGTGCACACTGCACCTCTCGAAGCGTGGAAATTGTACTTGTTGCAACGTCTGCTTGTGCGTGTCGACGCCACGAAGCAACGCAATGACCCCAGTTGGAAAATAAATCTCGGAGGAATGGGAGCAAGGGCGTGCCCATTGCGATTCTAAAGCGTTGAGCAACAACAAAGCAAGACAACAGAAAATGTGTAAGTGCCTTTTAGGAGTGTTGGAACAGGAAATATTCCCGACAGTATTCATCCAAATATCGAACTTTGGGCTAAAGGACCGCCTCCCTGATCTCGTTTGTAGATGTTCGGCAGTGGAAAGCTGAGTGTGCTTTGAAAATCGTCTCTCTCGAAAAGAAAGTAGTCGTCTTTGACCGTAGGACTGCTGTACACGCCGAGTCAGCACCGTTGCGTGTGATGGATAGCCCTAAGGTCTTTGCAAAAGACGCATCGATGTGGCTAAGCGGACAGCAAGGAACGATTAGCGCCCTCTCCTTAAAGGTCTTCTCTCCATTAAATACCATCACGGTCGCTGTAGGCAGGACACAGATGGTTTTGTGCTGCAAAAGAGTCTGCAAGGATGTCGCAGGGGCCATGGAGCTCGATCGAGTTGACCTTGCAGGAGATGGAGAGCGACGCCTCTCACGCATATGGTGTAGCGTGTGATGGTCCTTTTGGCAGACTCTACATTTGTCACCACTTCGACAGGAGTGACCGGAGTGTTGCTGGGCGAGACAATTGGCGCAGTATTTATTTTATTTTATTTTAACAGGTTAAATCTAGTATACAATACTAAACTTAATAATAGTTTAACGAGCACTAGCTGCTAGGGCCTTCGACTCGCAAATTTAGGCTACGGTGCCATTATATGTTGATTTTAGCTTCTTTTATGAAATTGTATATTTTCAATATGTTTTGTGCTGAGGAGTTATCTAAACAATCGGAGGGGCGCTGGGCTCCAAAGAGGTGAACCCTAATGCTCTCTAGTTTACGGCAGGAATCCAGAATGTGAGTTGTGGTTAAAATTTCCCCACATAGTGGGCAGGGGGGCCGTGTCGTACCGGTGAGTAGGTGTTGATGTGTACATTGTGTGTGTCCGATGCGCAGGCGGATGAAAATTCCGCACGCCCGTCTCCATAGATTAGCGGGAAGAACGATTCTTGAGCAGCTTGGGTTTATTGCACTGTATCTGTGCATGAAGAGTCTCCATGCAGCCTGTTTCTTTTCATTGAGATGTAGCAGGATTCGATTCTTTATATCCTTAGCGTTGATTGGTGTAAAAAGAAAGGATACAGCGGACCTCATATCGGTGGCAGCCTTGTCAGCGGCTTCATTGCCTGGGATCCCTTGGTGGCTGGGGGCCCAGAGAATGGTGATTTTTTTGTGATGAGTTGAAGTGAGATTCCTTATTTTTTGGAGGGTGGCATCGCTATGGTCCCGGCTTTGTAATGCTGATATTGTCGAGAGACTATCGGTGCATATTACATACTGTCCTTCGTTGCTGGCAGCATGTTAGCAGGCTTTTAGTAGAGCAAATGCTTCGGCGGAGAAAATGGAGTTATATTGAGGGAGGGATCCTCCAGCAATAATGGCGTTTACGCTGTCAACAACGGCGAAGGTGGTGTCATCAGCTATTTTTGAACCGTCTGTGTTGAGCCAAGTTTTGGCTCCAAGCTAGTCTTTTTCGCTTAAAAAACGAGCTAGCAACTCTGAGCAGCATGTGTTTCTTTTGGCTGCGTTATATAAGTTGATGTTGATGTTAGGCTTCTTTCTGGACCAGTACGGAGGCGATTTGATGGGACGATGTGAATTAGGCAGTGGCAAGCCGAGCTGTGTGCTGTAGCTGACGCATCGCCTGAGGGTGGAGAGACACTTGTGTTTCCGTTTTTGCTTAAAGATGGCTGAGAAGTCTTTTTTTAACAGGTGGTTGGAGGTAGTGTATAGTTTTGGAATGAGCTGCATGGTTGACTCTTCAATACGATCCGGGATGCTGGGTAGTCCTGATTCTCCCAGAATGCTGGCGATGGGGGAGGTGGGGAATGCGTTAATTGCGCGGCAAACAGCACCATGATATGGAGATTGAATTTTTTTGATGTGAGACCTTGCGCACCATCCGAAGATTGGAAGGCCATAATCGATTTTAGAGAGCATTAGGGCACGGGTTATGTTTATAAGAGTGTTTATGTGTATGCTAGTATATTTAGAAGATAGGAATTTTATAATGTTGAAACGGCTTTCAAGCTTGTTTCTAAGGTTAATGCAATGTTGTTTAAAGAGAAGCTTGGAGTCGAAGGTTATGCCTAGAATTTTTAAATGATCTATATTTTTTATACATTGGTTTTTGAAATCTATATCAGAGCAATTACATCGGTGTTTGCGGCAAATGTGTAGTAATTGACATTTTCAATAGCGAGAGAGGCACCTGACAAGGCTCCCCAAGATTCTACGTCCTGTAGTATATCGGAAAATTTGTTCTTTACAGTGGTCAAATTTTTTATTTTAGTAAAAATGATAGCTTCATCGGCGTAGATTGATACCTGGATGTCCTTATGTCTTATCAAAATGCTGTTAAGTTCTTGGAACGGCGCAGTATTTATTAATTAATACTGCCCGGAGCCGCTGCTCAATGTTCAACCTTAGGAAGCGCTGACATTTCCGTAGGGGATGGATTTCGCGACAAACTCGGCATCGAAACGAATCAGTTCCTCGAGGACGTTTGCGCTCCAGTTCAAGGGGACGAGATGCCATTATACAATTTGTGTCTGATAGAAGAGGATGATATAAATGATTAGATTTTTGGTATAAAAATGTAAAGGGACGACACGAGGATTAGTTAGAAGTAGAAGTAGAAGTATTTAGTTGGTTGGTGGGATCTGCCATGCATCATCTATTGGGAGAAGGATTAGTTTGGATATGGGCCTCTTGATCACAGCACGAGCAGTCATAACGTCGACCACTCGGACTTTGTCATTGGCGCCTGAATAGATCAATTAAACCCGACCGAGACACCACTCGTTGGTTAGATTTAGATTTAGATTTATTTTATTTTCTTCTTCCTAGTGCTACAAGGAGTTCCTTAAGTTAATGCACTAGTCACAACGACAATTTCTTTACAGAATAATACAAAAAACAAAAAAAACAAAAAAATAGACTTAAAATTAATTTACATTAAACATATATATCCCTAATTTTAACATAAATAATTTTTGTTTTTATACCCTGTTCCCATTAAAAATGGGAAAAGGGGATAATTTTGTTTGTTTTTATATTGAAAAGTCTAATTATATATTACTATTATTTTTAAAATGTTCCATTAAACTATTAGTAAATTTGTGTGTGCTTTTAGTTGTTTTTAGAGAATAAGTTAGGTTGTTCCAGAGCTGAATAGCATAATAATAAAATTGTTTTTTACAGCTCTCCAGGTTGCATCTTAAGGATACCAAGTTGTTTGTTCGTCTTGACGACACAAAGTTAAGCAAATCAAATAAATAGGCGGGTTCCTTAGTAAATATAATGTTGTGCAGTCGTTTCAATACTTTGCCGTGAATCCAATTGTTTAAGTTAGTATTCAGTAGGTTGTTTGTGTGGATAGTGACATGGTCAGTTCGTCCGAGATTATAAACATACCTAGAAATGTTATTAAATGCTATTTTTATACCCTTGCAAAGGGTATTATAATTTTACCCAGAAGTTTGCAACGCATAGAAATATTCATTTCCGACCCCATAAACTATATATATTCTTGATCAGGACGACGAGCTGAGTCGATTGAGCTTTGTCCGTCCGTCTGTCTGTCTGTCTGTCTGTCTGTCTGTCCGTCTGTCTGTCCGTCTGTCTGTCCGTCTGTCTGTCCGTCTGTTTCTACGCAAACTAGTCTCTCAGTTTTAAAGATATCGAGCTGAAATTTTGCACAGAGTCTTCTTTTTACTGCACGCTGCTAATATGTCGGAACTGACCGGATCGGATGACTATATCTTATAGCTGCCATAGGAACCATCGGTCAAAAAATGGGTCTTAGTGAGAAAAACTTTTTTGTTTTCAATGTTAACTTTCTTAAACTCGGCTATTATTAATATTATAGGCTTTCAGACAGATTTGCAAATTTTGGTCAAGATCGGATGACTATATCTCATAGCTGCCATAGGAACCATCGGTCAAAAAATGGGTCTTAGTGAGAAAAACTTTTTTGTTTTCAATGTGAACGTGGTTAAACTCGTTCATTAAGAATATTGTATGCTTTCAAACAGATTTGCAAACTTTGGTCAGAATCTGATGACTATATCTTATAGCTGTCATAGGACCGATCGGTCGGAAAATGGGTCTTAGGGAAAATAACTTTTTTGTTTTCAAGTAAATCGTTCTTAAGGTCGGTGATTCTTAATATTACACGCTTTCAAACTAATTTGAAAAAGTTGATCGACATCGGGTGACAATATCTTATGGTTGCCATAGGACCGATCGGTCGAAAATAGTTCTTAGTAAGAAATTTTTTTTGTTTTTAATGTTAGCGTCTTTAAACTCACTGATTTCTTATTCTGTATGCTTTCAAATATATTCGCGAATTTGGTCGAAGTCGGATGACTATATCCAAAGGCTGCCATAAGACCGATCGGTCGGAAAATGAGTCTTAGTGAGAACAACATTTTTGTTTTAAATTTTATCGTTCTTAAACTCAGCGATTTTTTTATTTTGATTTGTTTTCAAAAAAATTCGCGAAATTTGGTCGAAATCAGATATTGTCGGAAAATGGGCTTCAGTTAGAAAAATTTTTGATTTTTATGTAAGCGTTCTTATACTCTGACATTTCAAAAAGAGCATTTGCAAGGGTATAAAAACTTCGGCACAGACGAAGTTAGCTTGGCCTTCTCGTTTTATTCTGTTCTGACTACACATATCACTGCTGGCAAATATTTCTATTCCATATGTCAGTGTTGGAATTAGGAAAGCTTTTGCGATTAGATATCTAAATTTAGTAGGCAGAAGTGTTTTTATGTAATTTAGCTGCCTCAACAGACCATTTTCCAGCGGTTTTGTTAATTTGATCATTCCATGTTAGAGTATTATTAAAAGTCAGTCCCAAGTTTTCGGCTCTTTCTACATATTCAATGGTCCTATTATCTATCTTAAGTTTTTGCAAGTTTTCTGTAACGATCTTTCGTTTATAGATAACAATACATTTTGATTTTCTCGGGTTTATAGACAGTCCATTCTTATTTGCCCATTCAGAAACACATGACAAATCAGAATTACATAATATATATCAATACAATCACAGATTTTACTTAACGGTCGACTAACATACATTTGGACGTCATCTGCATACATATGGACATCACTCGTTAATAAAGATTTGGGAAGGTCATTTGCATAAACGGCAAATAGTAGTGGTCCTAACACTGATCCCTGTGGGACTCCCCGCGTGATTGAAACCAGTTCTGATTCACATCCATTCGCTACTACTGCTTGAAATTAGAAAAATTATTTAAGTATCTAAGCTTAGATAATAGTATTTCGTGGTTTACCGTGTCAAAGGCCTTACTATAGTCAAGAAGGGATAGAAAAGTCACATAACTGTCATTCAATTTTTGTCGTATATCCTCAACTACTTTTATTATTGCTGTTGTGCAGCTTCTATGTTTGCGAAAACCAGATTGCCTGTTATCGAGTAACTTATTTTCTTCAAGAAAGGTGTTAATTTGTTGGGCCATCAACTTCTCAAACACTTTTGAAAGAAATGGCAGTATGGATATTGGCCTGAACTCATTCGAAGTCTTTGGTATTGGGATAATTTTCGCTATTTTCCAGTTGTTGTGAGCGCTGTATTTATTATATGAGCTATATGGTGCAATATTTTGGGGAGCAGCATTGAAAGAAATTTTGGATCCAGTCTGATTGCATTTGACTTAATATTAAGGAGAGACTCTAGGACATCACATTGATTCACACATACAAAGTTAAAGTAATTATCACAGTTAATTGGAGGTGTGTTCAGGTACAGATTGCATGGAATTTCTGGTATATTTAATTGCACAAATTTCCTATTAAGGGTATTAACGTCAATACCGTCTGTGATAACAGGGTTGTGTTTTCCTATCCCAATATCCTTAATATTTTTCCATGTTTGACTAGTGGATATTGCACTATTTAGCTTATGTGTGTGGTATGTACGTTTTGTATTGCAGATCAGGTTGTTTACTATGCGTCTGTAGTTTGAAAATTGAGTATATAGTTGTTCAGTCTTGTACCTCTTCCACTTTAAATATGCCTTATTTCGTTTTAGTATTTCATCTTGTATGCGCTTATTAAACCAGGGCTTATCCTTGGGTCTAATTATCTTACTTTTAAACGGTACGAAAGTATTATATAAATAGTTAATATTCATGTTTGTTGGGATATTGTCTTCCTTTATGATGACCATGTCTCTAATTTGGATATTACTGAAGGGGACCATTTGATTCGCTTATTTAACTCCTTTAGGTACTCCTCCTTTCATCTAAAACAAAACTGTTCATTAAGCGCTTTCAGGCGTTGCCAGCGATTGAGGATGGTGGTGGCGTTTTGCGTAATTTCTGGTTCAAAAACTGCTAGGAGTGGGTCTCCGACTAGGAACTGAGCGGGGCTTAGAGCCAACAAATCCGTTGGAGCTTCGGACATAGGAGAGAGTGGCCTTGAGTTAATGCACGCCTCAATCTTCGAAAGGAGAGTAGACAACTCTTCGAACGTGAATTTGAGAGTTGAAGTCGTCTTGTAAGTAAAAGAGTGTCTTCCCACAAACCACCCATATGTGGAGTGCTTGGGGGGTTGAAACGCCAAGATACAGACTGATACAGGTTGGATGTTATAGCTTCCAAGGAATCTCGTGAGAGAACTTTCGAGGCTCCTACAAAAGTTTTGCCATTGTCGGAATACATCAAAACTTCTCTGTTATCAGATCAGATGTGGCTTCGAGATGGATGGAATTTGTGGTAAAGCACACAAAAACGCACACTTACCCCTTGGTAATAAGACACGGTATCGACCGGTATAGTTTTTTATATCGAATGGTTCCGTGAAGTCAACAGCCGTATGTGGACATTCAAGGTCTGTGGCACTAGCTTAATTCCTAAGATATAAAAGTCGCTTGAAAAGAAATATCTATATAACTCAGTAATAAAGGAGTATTTGACTTTAGGACATTTGAAACAAGTTCCACCAAGTCATAACTCCAATTCCAACTATTTGCTTCATCATGCTGTCTTTAAGCCTGACAGCACCACTACTCAAAGGACCAAATTGAAAGTAGGGGGTGGCTTGATCGGCTGTTTCCACAAAGGAAGGGATTGTCTTATAATGCTGACTGCGACTAACTTTCACACATTTAGTGGGAAATGACTTCGGCAAGCATTCGGCTCTGATACGTCCATATCTAACAAACAGAATCCGAACTTTACTAGTTCGTGTAGAATTTGGTTTCACATAACTCAAGTAAAACAGGAGAATGTATTTAAGCTATCCATAAGGTGGTTAATAAAAGGTTGCTACATTAAGAAACTCAAATACCTTTCTTTTACACTTTACTTACCCCACCGTTCTACCAATCCTTCATACCCAAATCACTCAGTTTCATCTACAAATACGCAATTGTTTTTTTTATTATCCTCCCACTTGTTTGTCAATTTTCTCACCTTGCACCTTCCCGCCTCATTAAATGGCCTCGAAACAATTACGTGTTGCGCTTTTACGATTGTGTTTGGTATGCAATCCCAACAAACAACAACAAAACAAAAAGGTTCGCCGATCCCACATGTGATTGCTCTTTGATGTGCTCTTTACTGTAATGTTTATTTGCCATTTGCCACGTTGTTGTCCTTTCCGGCTTTCCGTTTTGCCCAGCTCCTGGGCCCCTAGACAGGTGCGATATTTGGCATGTCCACGCAATTAGCGCCGTTGTGCGCTGGCCCCTCGATTAACTCGTTTGCACAGTTGGCACAAACTAACTACCTGTATGTCCGTCTCTCTCTCTCTCTTTGTCTCTGTGGACTACTTCAAGGGCTTTTAATTATTTTCCATAATTATTTATAGTTTTATTTATCCACTCTTAACAACTTTTTATGGTTACACTTCCATCTTCTTCCACTTCCATTTAGTTTGAAGTTGCTGTAAAACAAAGCCCAACTGCGATAGAAACTTTCAAGACTAAATATTTAATATTAAATGGTGCAAGGACAATGGAAAAACTTTCGATTCTATTGTGTTGTTGCAACGCCGGTATCAGACGCCAGAGTTCGTGCTCGGTTCGCCCCTAAAGTGGAGTGGTCAGTCCCATAAGTAGTGCAGTTTTTGGGCAGATAAGTGCGAGGCACTAGCTTAAGGCATACGATATTATTTATGGACACGCCAAGAGCAACACAGCAGAAAAAAAACCGCCTTGAAAGAATGACAGTTGGTTTTTGTGTTAGTTAATGTAATGCAGAGAAGGGGTGCAAACTAAGTACCCGTAGGGATACTTGAGCATATTGCAGATATTGGACAATCTTTAGTGAGGTTGTGCTAATGTTGGGGTAAGGGCTGAGGGCTAAGGTTGAGGTGAGCTAAGTAAGGGGTAAAGTTAAGATAAGGTTGAGCTTAGGTTGAGCTAAGGTAGAGCTAAGCGAGAGGTAAAAGTTAAGATAAGGTTGAGCTAAGGTTGAACTAAGGTTGAGCTAGGGTTGTGATAAGGTCAAGCTGAAGTTGTGCCAAGGTTGAGCTTAGGCAGACCTGAAGTGGATATATGGTAGAGCAAAATATGAGGTGAAGGTAAGCTAAGGTAGAGCTATGGTTGCGCTTTGGTAGAGGTTAGGTTGAGCTAAGGTTCAGTTAACGTTGAACTAAGGTTGAGCTTAGTTTGTGATAAAGTTAAGCTAAGATAGAGTTAAGGTTGAGCTAAGGTAGAGCTAAGTTATAGGTAGAGTTAAGCTAAGATAGAGATAAGGTTGTGGTGAGGTTGTGCTAAGATTAAGATAGGGTTAAGCAGAAGTTGAGCTAACTTTGAGCTAAGGTAGTGCCAAGGTGCTAAGTGCTAAGGTTGAGCTGAGGTTAACGAAAAGTTAAGCTAAGGTTAACCTGAGGTTGAGAAAGGGGTTAAGCTAAGGTTATGCCAAGATTGAGCTAAGGTTTAGCTGAAGTTGAGCTAAGGTTGAGCTTACGTAGACCTGAGGTTGAGCTGAGGATGAGCTAAGGTGAAGGTAAGGTAGAACTAAGTAAGAGGTAAAGTCAAGCTAAGGTAGAGTGAAGGTTGAGTTAAGGGAAGGTTAAGCTGAAGTTGAGCTAAGGTTGAGCTAAGGTTGTGCCAAGGTTGATCTGAATTTAAGGTAAGGTTGAGATAAGGTTCACCTGAGGTGCAGCTAAGGTTGTGCCAAGATTGAGCTAAGGTTATGCTGAAGTTGAGCTAAGTTTGAGCTTTGGATGACCTCAGGTTGAGCTAAGGTGAAGGCTAGGTTGAGCTAAGTAAGAGGAAAAGTTAAGCTAAGGTAGAGTGAAGGTTGACCTTAGGTTGTGCTAAGGTTAAGAGAAGATTAAGCTGAAGTTGAGCTAAGGTTAAGATGAGGTTGAGCGTAGCTTGTGCTAAGATTGAGCTTAGGTTGACCTGAGGTTAAGCTAAGCTTGAGCTGAGGATGAGTTAAAGTTGAGACAAGGTCGTCCCAAGGTTGAGCTAAGGTTGACCTGAGGTTGACCTAAATTTGTGCTAAGATTGAGCTAAGGTTAAGCTGAAGTTGAGCTAAGTTTGAGCTTTGGATGACCTCAGGTTGAGCTAAGGTTGAGCTAAGGTTGAGCTAAGTAAGAGGTATAGCTAAGCTAAGGTAGAGTGAAGATTGATCTTAGGTTGTGCTAAGGTTAAGCTAAGGATAAGCTGAAGTTGAGCTAAGGTTCAGCTAAGGTTGAGCTAAGGTTGTGCCAAGGTTGAGCTAAAGTTAAGGTAAGGTTAAGCTAAGGTTAAGCTGAGGTTGAGATAAGGTTAACCTGAGGTTAAGAAAAGGTTAAGCCAAGGTTGTGCTAAGATTGAGCAAAGGTTAAGCTGAAATTGAGCTAAGGTTGAGCTATGGTAGAACTAAGGTAGAGCCAAGTTAGAGGTGAAGGTAAGCTACGGTTGACTTGAGGTTAAGATAAGGTTGAGTTAAGTTTGTGCCAAGATTGAGCTTAGGTTGACCTGAGGCTAAGCTAAGTTTGAGCTGAGGATGAGTTAAGGTTGACCCAAGGTTGTCCCAAGGTTGAGCTTAGATTAAGCTGAGATTGAGTTAAGGTTAAGCTGAAGGTTGACCTGAAATTGAGCTACAATTGAAAGTTGAGGATAAACTAAGGTTAATGTAAGATTCCTTTAAGATTTCAGTGAGATTGAGGTAAGGTTTTAGCTAAAGAAGAGTTAATTTGCGAGTCTAAAATGAAGCTTGGGTAGTTATCATTACGATAAGAACGACTCCAGCTTCCGTTCAGTTATCCTTCATTTTTAAAGACTTTAAGCAAAGATAAAGTAAATCATTGGATTGGCTTAGATATAGATATTCCGGCTCCATTACTTGCTGTCATCTATTGTTTGTCGTTTTCCTATTTCATTTTCTCCTATTCCCCCTCATCTCGCCCCCCAACCTTCTCGCTCAACTTGCTCTGTCTGGTATCCCCAGCTTGAAGCGAGCTTCAGTCTTGCAACAAATTGCACTGGCTTTGCGTTTTTGGACTACGTTTTAATCCTGCCATTGTTTCTTGTCCAGAGAGCTTCAACCCAACCTCCGACTCTGCTCCGCATTGTTCTGCTGCTCCTCTGCAGCTTCAGCTGGGTTTTCGTCTTCTTCTGCTGCTGCTGCTGCTGCTGCTGCTGCTGTTGCCGCTTACTCTGCTTCTTCGTGTTGTGAATTATGTGTTTTAATATTTTACAAAGACTCCAAAAACAGAGCACTTTGTGCTTTTGCGTTTCGTTTTTTTCCGTAATGAGGCCCCGGCAAGAGGAAGGCCACAGCCTCTAAAGAAGTGCAAGAGCAGACAAAGGATCCCAGAGAAATCAGACAAAAATACTCGGGAGTAACTTTTAATTTAACACAAAGCGAAATTCTCACTCCGACATTTTCATTTATTTGTCTTGGAAAGTCCTTGACTGGAAAATATGTATTTTGAAGGGATTACCAAGGAGGGGAGAGGGGAGAGAGGAGAGTTGGGTGCATCTGCCAGATGCTTCGAAGGCGGCAGCTTAATTATCGGCGACAATTAGTAGAGGCAGGCAACAAATCTAAACAGGAATGTCCTGTGCTGTCCGGTGTGTCCTGTCAACACATTTGTCTACGTGGCGTATGAATAATTGCAAATGCCAACAATTGTAACATTTGTCCTGCACTCAGGTGTGCGTGTGTGTGATAATTTAGATAAATAAGGCCAAATGGTAATTGAGTGTAAGAGTTTTGCAGCCGCACAAAAGTTTCTCTTTCTGTTTGTGTGTGTGTGTGTGTGTGTGAAAATTAATTAACTAAATTATTAAGTGCCTACACACACACACACACACACACACACACGCACACGAGAGTATTGTAAATTATGCTTTTATTATTTGCTGTAAGTTGTTTGAGCACCATAATGATGATGTCCGGCCATGTGCAAACACACACAGGACATACAGGATCTGCCTCTTGGCATTTGGCATTAATTGCGGCCTAGCACCGCAAAATTACCTGCCGAGCCAACTTTTGGCTCCGCCTCCCTGGCGACGCCAAACATTAAGCAATATTTATGACAGGACTCGCCAGCAAATTGCAACGCCAAATGCTTATTTAATGAGTTAATTATTTTTTGTATTTATTGCAAATGCCAAAATATGCGACTGAGCAAACGTGAAAATATGCGCAATTAAACGTTAAGCACCTCGAGAACAAAAACCCATTACAATTTCCATTTTTTTTTTTTTTTTTTTTTTGCTTGGCTCCATCCTCTTATTTTTTGGGGTACACCCCAGGGGGGGTACGGGGCAAAACTCAATTAGCGAAACGGTCCTAAATGCAAGAAGAGAGAGAGAGAGAGAGGAAGCAGCCGTTTTCGGGTCATAAATTGGCAAAACCATATAAATTCCTCTTGCCATTTTGAGCAACTACAGTAGACCTGACAAAGGTACAAAAGACTATGGTCAAGACAGAAGACAAACAGTCAAGAGAGCTAAGGTTGAGCTTAGCTTGAGCTTAGGTCGAGCTTAGGTTTAGTTAAGGTTGCAAAGTTTGAGGAAATGTTAAGCTAAGGTTGAGGTAAGGTGGAGCTAAGGTCAAGGTAAGGTTAGGAAAGGCTGTGCTGAGGCTGAGATAAGGTTGAGCTAATATATGGAAAAGGTTGATGCGAGGTTGAGCTAAGGTTGAACTAAGGTTGAACTAAGATTGAACCTAGGTTGAGGTAAGGTGGAGCTAGGGTTGAGTTAGGGTTGAGCTAAGGTTGAGCTAGGATTGAGCTAAGGTTGAGCTAAGGTTGAGCTAGGGTTGAGCTTGGGTTAAGCTAAGGTTGAGCTAAGGTTGAGCTTAGGTTGAGCTTAGGTTAAGGTAGGGTTTAACTAAGGTTGAGCTAAGTTAGAGATAAGGTTGATTTTGGGTTGAGCTAAGGTTGAGCTTAGATTAAGGTAAAGTTGATCTAAGGTTGAGGTAAGGTTAAGCTAAGGTTGAGATAAGGTTGAGCTAAGGTTGAGCTAAGGTTGAACTAAGATTGAACCTAGGTTGAGGTAAGGTGGAGCTTAGGTCAAGGTAAGGTTAGGAAAGGCTGTGCTGAGGCTGAGATAAGGTTGAGCTAATATATGGAAAAGGTTGATGCGAGGTTGAGCTAAGGTTGAACTAAGGTTGAACTAAGATTGAACCTAGGTTGAGGTAAGGTGGAGCTAGGGTTGAGTTAGGGTTGAGCTAAGGTTGAGCTAGGATTGAGCTAAGGTTGAGCTAAGGTTGAGCTAGGGTTGAGCTTGGGTTAAGCTAAGGTTGAGCTAAGGTTGAGCTTAGGTTGAGCTTAGGTTAAGGTAAGGTTTAACTAAGGTTGAGCTAAGTTAGAGATAAGGTTGATTTTGGGTTGAGCTAAGGTTGAGCTTAGATTAAGGTAAAGTTGATCTAAGGTTGAGGTAAGGTTAAGCTAAGGTTGAGATAAGGTTGAGCTAAGGTTGAGCTAAGGTTGAACTAAGATTGAACCTAGGTTGAGGTAAGGTGGAGCTTAGGTCAAGGTAAGGTTAGGAAAGGCTGTGCTGAGGCTGAGATAAGGTTGAGCTAATATATGGAAAAGGTTGATGCGAGGTTGAGCTAAGGTTGAACTAAGGTTGAACTAAGATTGAACCTAGGTTGAGGTAAGGTGGAGCTAGGGTTGAGTTAGGGTTGAGCTAAGGTTGAGCTAGGATTGAGCTAAGGTTGAGCTAAGGTTGAGCTAGGGTTGAGCTTGGGTTAAGCTAAGGTTGAGCTAAGGTTGAGCTTAGGTTGAGCTTAGGTTAAGGTAAGGTTTAACTAAGGTTGAGCTAAGTTAGAGATAAGGTTGATTTTGGGTTGAGCTAAGGTTGAGCTTAGATTAAGGTAAAGTTGATCTAAGGTTGAGGTAAGGTTAAGCTAAGGTTGAGATAAGGTTGAGCTAAGGTTGAGCTAAGGTTGAACTAAGATTGAACCTAGGTTGAGGTAAGGTGGAGCTTAGGTCAAGGTAAGGTTAGGAAAGGCTGTGCTGAGGCTGAGATAAGGTTGAGCTAATATATGGAAAAGGTTGATGCGAGGTTGAGCTAAGGTTGAACTAAGGTTGAACTAAGATTGAACCTAGGTTGAGGTAAGGTGGAGCTAGGGTTGAGTTAGGGTTGAGCTAAGGTTGAGCTAGGATTGAGCTAAGGTTGAGCTAAGGTTGAGCTAGGGTTGAGCTTGGGTTAAGCTAAGGTTGAGCTAAGGTTGAGCTTAGGTTGAGCTTAGGTTAAGGTAAGGTTTAACTAAGGTTGAGCTAAGTTAGAGATAAGGTTGATTTTGGGTTGAGCTAAGGTTGAGCTTAGATTAAGGTAAAGTTGATCTAAGGTTGAGGTAAGGTTAAGCTAAGGTTGAGATAAGGTTGAGCTAAGGTTGAGCTAAGGTTGAACTAAGATTGAACCTAGGTTGAGGTAAGGTGGAGCTTAGGTCAAGGTAAGGTTAGGAAAGGCTGTGCTGAGGCTGAGATAAGGTTGAGCTAATATATGGAAAAGGTTGATGCGAGGTTGAGCTAAGGTTGAACTAAGATTGAACCTAGGTTGAGGTAAGGTGGAGCTAGGGTTGAGTTAGGGTTGAGCTAGGGTTGAGGTAAGGTTGAGCTAAGGTTAAGCTAAGGTTAAGCTAAGGTTAAGCCAAGGTTGAGCTTAGACGGAACAAAGACAAACGATTACCCTAAGGTTGAGGTAACGTTTAACAAAGGTTGAGCTAAGTTAGAGGTAAGGTTGAGCCATGGCTGAGCTAAGGTTGAGCTAGGGTTAAGCAATGGATAAGCTAAGGTTGAGTTACTGTTGAGCTAAGGTTGAGCTAGGGTTGAGGTAAGGTTGATTTTGGGTTGAGCTAAGGTTGAGCTAGGGTTGAGCTAGGGTTAAGCTAGGATTGATCTAAGCTTGAGGTAAGGTTGAGCTAAGGTTGAGATAAGGTTGAGCTAGGGTTGAGGCAAGGTTGATTTTAGGTTGAGTTAAGGTTGAGCTTAGGTTGAGGTAAAGTTGAGCTAAGGTTGAGATAAGGTTAAGATAAGGTTGAGCTAAGGTTGAGATAAGGTTGAGTTAGGGTTGAGGCAAGGTTGATTTTAGGTTGAGTTAAGGTTGAGCTTAGGTTGAGGTAAAGTTGAGCTAAGGTTGAGATAAGGTTAAGATAACGGTTGAGCTAAGGTTGAGATAAGGTTGAGTTAGCGTTGAGGCAAGGTTGATTTTAGGTTGAGTTAAGGTTGAGCTTAGGTTGAGGTAAAGTTGAGCTAAGGTTGAGATAAGGTTAAGATAACGGTGAGCTAAGGTTGAGCTAAGGTTGAGCTTAGGGTTGAGGCAAGGTTGATTTTAGGTTGAGCTAAGGTTGAGCTTAGGGTTGAGGTAAAGTTGATCTTAGGTTGAGCTAAGGTTGAGCTTAGGTTGAAGTAAAGTTGATTTTAGGTTAAGCTAAGGTTGAGCTTAGGTTGAAGTAAAGTTGATCTTAGGTTGAGCTAAGGTAAGGTTGATATTAGGTTGAGCCAAGGTAGCGCTTGGGTTGAGGTAAGGTTGAGCTAAGGTTAAGCTTAGGTTAAGATAAGGTTAAGCTAAGGTTGAGCTTAGGCGAAACAAAGACAAAAGATTACCCTCAAAGCATAAGACAGCGACTTTCCATTGTCGCAGCTTATCACTCGCAATGCTTCGGAGCTTCTGTGACTTCCTTCCTTAGGATGGCTAATACCTTCTTCACCTTGCTGAATATCCTTCTGTGTATCCCGCCAATGGCTAAATCATTGATATCGAGATATCTTTCGTTCTCAGAGACTTCTCTAGAGCAAGCTTTTCGACATGTTTATTTAAAATCCTGCATGGGTATGAAAACTATTTTCAGGATCTCAAACTTTGTTACCAAATTTGTAAACACTTTGTAATCAACTCATCCAACTGCATCCCCATAAATCATTCCCCAACGCAAGCCCCTCAGTTTTTATTCGTCAATCCAATAAAGTGGCCTGCCCTGCTTCCCTTACTGCCTGCAATGGAATTTGCCAAAACATGGCCCATATCGATGTTAACAGCTTGGAGTTTGCCTGTTTTATGTTTGTGAATTGCATTTCGCAGTTGAATTCACATATTTGGCCTCCTCATATGCCACACGGGGAGTGTGCAACAATTTCGTAGCCCACTTTTGGGTGTTTTGTAAACCAAACTAGTTTCGGATTCGTCGTCGTAAATAACCAAAAAGTGCCAAAGGCATCCAAATGCAAAATTATGCGCCACATTTAAATGCAATTTGCATTTATTGCCATTAATTGAGTTGTGTGTTTGTTGAGAGTGTGAAAGTCTTTCGCTTGAAATGAGTCAACGAATGGCAAACTAATGAACTGATTTCCGGGCTTTTGCACCTTTAAAAAAGGGAGTCCAAATCACCACTAACCATTCCAATTACTTAGCACAATTCATTCGAGAAGTGGGCGCTGTGTCTGTGTGTGTGTGTGTGTTAGCAATTGAGGTATCTTAAATGCCAAACAAAATTGCAATCACCTGACGTTATCCTTATCATTGTTATACTTAAGTTAACAGCAGCTTAAACAAGCTTCCACACACACACACACACACACACAAGCTTACACTAATCAAGCACACACGCACACACTCATTCAATTGGATATCTCTTGGCTTTTTATGGGCCTGTGCACAGTGGGCAAATTTTTGGAGTTTAGTCCTGTACAACTACCAATCTCAAATGGAAACAGTTTGCTTGAAAAGGACAAGCGATGTGGAGAAAGTACGTTGAGTCAGCGTGAAAGATGGAAATCTTGCATCCAACCAAGAGACATTGCGCTGCCAGACTATAGCGAGATTCAAGCCGATCGTGGTGGCTGGCTATAGTCTGGAATACTAGTCAAAGAGTATACATAGATAAGTCACTCATAAGAGTATAGAATCCAAGTTGAAGTCTGCGAATAAACCAAGAAACGAAAAGTCATTTGAATACCAACTCCACAAAATAAATTTGTGTTACAGCGATCCGTGACTGCCACAACAATATCCTCGGAAATGAAAACTGATTTAAGAAACAAGCTAAAGTAATAACAGTGAACTATTAACCCCCAAAGGTTTCAAAAACTGATCCAACTAAGAAAGAATGAAAAAGACAAGGAGTAGTCCTTTGAATAGATAAATAGATTTAAGAAAGCTATTTGTGAACACTGAGAAAAAAATCAATCTAAAACCAAGATTATAATCATGGAACGAGACGAAACGGTGTCAGAATTCGACAGAGACGAGATAATCTTAACCCAAGATAATATTCTCAATTACAAACTTAATCCAACAATATTGAATTAAGTTCGTTTATACTCGACTTTAAGATGAAACATACTACGTTTATGCATACAAAATTTATCTTGATTAATGCCCTTCAAAGTATGCAAACTTTATTCCCTTATAAAATGTTGTATTAGAACGCAAACATTGATAGCCAGTTATGGCAGCGTCGTACATAATCCACACTGTAAATTCATCCAGATTGTCGGACCATTTATAGGTTAGCAATATAATCTTGTGTTAAGTAATTATAGGGGCTATACCCCTATAATTGGATATATCAGATTTTCCTCCCTTCTTGTGAAGAGGAATGATATAAGATTCTTTCCAAAGATTCGGAAACACAGTAAATTCTAGAGATAGATTAAAAAGCTTAAGTAAAGGATTGCATAAGGAAAAACAACACTCTTTAAGCACGCAACTGGGAATGTTGTCAGGCCCAGGAGAGTATGAGGATTTAAGTGATTTCAAATATGAAAGCAAGGAGCTTTCTGAAATTGAGGGAGCACATATCGAGTTTTAAGAAGGAATGTTATAAGGATAAGAAGTATTGGTAAAACGGGCAGAGGAATAAGTTGATTGGAAGAAGTCGGCGAATAGGTCAACGGCAGTGGAGTCATCGTTAGCCTTTTGGTCACCAAGAAAAAAAGAAGAAGGTAAAGAAGAGGATCTACGTTTAGAGTTGACAAAGCTATAGAATTGTTTTGGGTCGTTTGCAAATTGAATTTTGCATCGGGCAAGATATTTCTTATAGCACTCAGAATTAAAAAGTGTAAAGTTCGATTTTGCTATTGAGTATTGAGAAAAGTCAATAACAGAACCAGTACGTTTATACTTTTTGAAGCATCTAGACTTAATATTTTTCAAATTAGAAAGCCTAGGACAGTACCAAGGAGGATTAATGGACGCTGGAGAGGGAGTGCTATTAGGAATACAAATATCTAAAAGAGAATTAATGGAATCATAGAAAAAGGTAAAAGCAAAGTTTAAATCAACCGCATTGTACAAAGGAGTCCAGTCTGTTGCACAAATAAGTTGATTTAATAAAGTAAAGTTTCCTTTACGAAAGCAACGACGAGGTTTGTTTGAAGCTATAGATGTTGAAGAGGTAGGTCCAGAAACTGAAAGGGAGATTTCAATTGTAGGATGGTAAGAATCTTCAGGAAGTGATAGGGAGGTAGACCTAGAGACTACGGCACTAGCACTGTCAGCGACAAAGACTAGATCCAGCAATTTATTTAAATGGTTTGGAATTGTATTAATTTGAAACAAGGACATATCAAACATATGATCTAAGAAGTCATGCTGTGTTGAAGGAACAAGATAAGTTGACCCATTAAGAAATGACCATGCGATGTTTGGCAAGTTGAAATCGCCTACAACAACCATTGTTGGGCACAAACATCTTTTATACAAGCTATATGATGCATATAAACTTGAATATCGGAAGAAGGAGGGATATAAGAACAAGTGATATATAAAGAAGAGGAAGGAAAGATTACCTTTACTGCAACAAATTTAACACCATCAGGCAGATTTAATGGAATTAATTCCGAATGGTGGTTAGTTTTGACTGCGATCAGTACACCTCCACCTCTGCGAGTAGGTCGATCATGTCGATAGATAAAAAAGTCATTTGATAAAATTGATGGGTTCAACCAAGTCTCTGAGAATGCAATAATGTCAAACTCAAATGAAGCACTATTCAAGAACAAGGTAGAAAGTTTGGATAACAGACCCCTAACATTCTGATACGCTACATGCGGACTGAGGGACAGAACTAGTTTTTTGAACTAGACCCTACATTAGAGGAAATACTAAAAGAGGGCAAACTAAAGGTATACTAAACTAAAAATCTTCGGTGTGTATGCGCCGTCTGTAGGTTGTAGCATCTTTGATATAATGATATAGGCTGTTCCAGTTTTACCATTTAGGATGACTGTACTTGTTGCCAGTATAGTTTTCTGACTTCACTTAAAATCGGACATACTCCTATGAAATGCACAAGGTGCAATTGGCATCCTTACCCCTGGTGTAGCGTCCATTATTTACATCTAGCATTTCGCATCTTGCTCTGAATATTGCAGAGATTTGGTTTTGGCTCTGCTGGTTGTTAAAATAGTTTTTTTCTCCTAATGAAATAGTTCAGTTGCCTGTAGATTTCTCTGTGTTCGCTCGCTCTTGCCTACTCGCAAACTTTCTTCACAATTTGAGAGTGTGCCTCTTTCCACGAATCAGAGTTGCTGATGCTGACTCCAACACCGTGTTCCTTCGCAAGTCTGTTCCAGACTTCAAAACACTGGGTTCCTTTTGACTGTAAGTCCTTGGCAATGGGTTTTACCAAACGGGTATCGGGCAAAGAAATTTTCTTTCTCATATACGCAAAGTGTGTGCTTAGCGTTAGGCAGTATAGAGGACAAAGGCCAGTTTCAATAAATAAGGCGTAATTTGGAGAATTTCGAGGCAACCTAAACATCTTTTATATATAGAAGCGAAGTAGCTTCTCCACTTCATCATTTTCATTATATCCCCAAACCTGGGAGGCGTACATAAGGATTGAGGTGGCCTGGAACATCCTGTATTTTATGCTAGGGAGGACATTTGCGTTGCTTAGTAGGGGTTCCCAGGTGCTGTTAAGGACTCTGATGGCATCCTGATATTTCTGCTGCAAATCTTTAAATATTAAACAAAATTTTCAACTGAAGCTTTACAGAAAACTGTAGGATGGTTGATAAGTTGCGAGATGATAAATCTTGTTCTTAAGATTTCTAAGGTCATTTCAAGGACTTTCAATCTTGTTTTTATAAGATTGCAAGGTTCTTGAAAACGAGATTTTCAATCTTGATTTTAGATTGATTTTTTTTCTCAGTGTATCTCCTCATCACTTGAATAGGACACCTATCTATGCAATCTCCTCCGTCAGTTTTAAAGCTACACACCTGATCATATTAATAGGTACACACATCAACTCTGACCTTAAGGTAACAGAAAACAGTTTTATTCATTGTTTCAAACTTAAAATTTGCTCTCATTGGTTCTTAAACTATTTGTTTTTAATAAAATAAACTTAATTGTAACATAGAATAATAATATAACATAAAAGAGATCATTTTGTGTTTCAGATACGTTTTCAGTGTGATCATAATAATAGGTACACTTCATGTGTTGGTAAGAAAAAAAATTGTAATTTCCATTTTGTGTTCTTTTTTTAGGTAAATTAGTATTTCCCAACTTAGTATCCAGTGTATCCACCTCTATTTTTGGCCACTACTGCTATTCTTTTTGGCATACTTTTTCATAAGAACCTGGCAGGTCTCTACTGGTGTCTCATACCACAGTTTTTGGACACCTTCCCATAATTTTTGTTTTTTTGAAAATGAATGCTTTGCCAATTTCTTTTTTAAGTCTCCCCACAAGTTTTCAATGGGGTTAAGGTCGGGGGATTGGCTTGGCCACTTCAGAACGTCAACTTTTTGGTCCTCGAAAAATTTAGATAACAGCCGCCTTGATGTGTGTTTAGGATCATTATCTTGCTGAAATACCCAACGTAATGGCATATTTTCCTCAGCATACGGTACCATAACTGTTTCCAATATGGATTTGTACTCTTCAGCATTCATTTTGTTCATAGTCTGATAAATTGGACCTACGCTGTACCAGGAGAAGCAACCCCATACCATTATATTGCCACCTCCATGTTTGACTGTTTTTTTGTAAACCGTGGATGGAATTCCTTTCCATTAGGGCGTCGAACATTCCTTTCACAGTCATTCCAAAACAAATTAATGTTGGTTTCATCGCTCCATAATATGTTTCTCCATTTTTTCTCCCCGGTGCATCCTACCCAGTCTTTGTGGTCCCTTGCAAAAGTTTGCCTCATAAGTGGGACTTTTCTGGCAATTCTTCCTGGTAGGTTGGCATCTTGTAGTCGTCTTCGGATAGTTGGAGCACTAACTGAATTCCCAATTTTGGCTGCAATAGCCTTCGATGACTTAAATGGGTCCTTTTTGCTCAAAGTTACTATGTAGTGGTCAAGGGTTTCTGTTGTTTTTTGTGGCCTTCCACGGGTTTCCTGTCTTGGTTTTCTTTCTAATGCATTTTTAACAAAATTATGAGACCTGTTCATTAATTTGGCGATGGCTCGTAAAGATTTGCCTTATTTTCTCAGACTAAGAACCAATCGAGCTTCTTCTTTAGTACAATGAGAATTTCGACCCAGTTTTTCTAAAAAAAATTATTATTTAATTCTCTGTATTGACAGGAGCTATACTTAATTTACCTTTAGTTACCAAAAGATCACTGATTACAAAATTATTCACTTGATACATGTGAGAAACGGATACTGTACCTATTATTATGATCAGGTGAAATGTGTGGTGGACTCGCAATTTAAAGAAATGCTTTGATATACGGGGCAGCCCCTCTTTCAACTCTTTGCCACAGTGTGGCCAGACATTGACAACAACAAAAAACCAAAAATTATAAAGTTGTCAACACTAAAAGTACGAAAAAACCATCTACAATTAAAAAATTCAGGTGTGTCCCAGTTAATATGATCAGTTGTGTATCTTAACCAAACTTTGCACGAAGTCTTTTGGTACAAGTACGCTGCACATTTGTCGGAACCGGCCGGATCGGATGACTATATCATATAGCTGCCATAGGAACGATAAGTCGAAAAACTAGTTTTAGTGAAAAAAACTTTTTTGCCTTCAAAGCAAACGCCCCCAAACCACGTACTTATAAGTTTTCTATGCTTTCACACAATTTCACCAAATTTGTTGAAAATCGGACAACTATATAGTATAGCTGCCATTGAAAAATTTGGTCTGAAAAAAGTCTTAGTCTTTGTTTTCAATGCTATCGCTCCCAAACTTGTTTCTGATCAATATTATATGCTACCACACAATTCTGCACAGTTTGTTCAAAATCGTACGACTATATCATATAGCTGCCATAGGAACGAATGATCGAATAAGTAGTTCTTGTGAGAAAAACTTTTTTGTTTGCAATGGTAACGTCTTTATACCTTACAGTTGTGAATATTATCAGTTTCCACACAATTTTGGGGAGTTTGGTCAAAATCGAATGAATATATCGTATAGCTGCCATATAACAAACTTGCTAGCAAATGTTCAAAGTAGTGGCGCCATCTGTTGCTGAGTTTGGAAAATAACTCAGCTAAGAATGTTCGACGAAAATCATTTAAAACCTTAATTTAATAATTTATACAACCTACAAGTCTATATAAACTTCGGTCGAGTCTTTCGTCTATTTTTAAATTTGAACTCTGAGTTTAAATCCTGAAAACCACAATAAGATCCGAGCTGAAACAGCATTACTTGGAACAGGGTATTTTGCAGTTGGGGTACTCGACTGCAGCACTCTTACTGGTTAGCTTTAATAATGAGATAAGTCTTTGAAACGCTGTAATCATAGATAGCTCATAAAGTTGGGCTTAAAGTTCCTAACCAGAAGAAATGTCCCAACATTAGAAGATTTCACTTTGATCACTGAAAACCAGCGGGAACGGATTTGTGTACTTAAATCTCTTTTGTTCCATGGTATCTATTGTACATGTGAGGCAAGTGGATAATGTTGCCCTCTCTCTCTTTCTCTCTCTCTTTCTCTCATTGCCCAGCATTTGTCTCGGCTTTTAGCGACGCTCATTTTGTGGCAGGCGCAAATCCCCATAATCAGAAAGCTTTTGCACTTTATTTGTGTTAGTTTCAATTATATAAACAACACGGGCCAAGAGGAAGAAGAAGACGACGTTGCAAAAGAAGAAGAAGAACCAATTACCGCTTGATTTAGCACAAGCATACAAATGCAAACAAAGCCACACACACACACACACACACACACACAGACACAAAACCTATTGAGATTCATTGAGCAGATTGTTGAGCGACGAAGACTTCAATTCAGTGAACAGGGACCAGTATAGGGTAGAACAAGGTGGCAGGGAAGGGGAAGGGGGGCTGGCAAACACAAACACAACTAAATTATGTATGTGCGAGCGTGTGTGCGTTTGTATTTGGCTGTTTACTTTGCATAAAAGCTTAGACATTGAAAACTGAAACTAAAATACTGCACAACACATTGAGACTTTTGTGTATTGCAAGGCATTAGGCGCCGTTTCATTTATATTTTATGCATACAGACTGTGTGTGTGTGTGTGCACTTCTGCTTAATAGTTAAATAAACATAAAATTTCCTTTTTGGCATTCTGCTTTTAAGCCCTCCAACCCATCTGTGTGTGTGTGTGTGTGTGTGCGTGTGCGAAATCCATTTCTCAATTATTTATATTTTAATATGATGCATTTGTTGGGTTTTGTGAGCATTTTTGTTCTTTTGTAGGCTCATTAGAATGAGATTTTTTGCAATCGATTTAATTGCTCGCCTAAAAGTATGCCACACTTTAGTCAAGCAATAAAAGTTCTGCCCAGTCAACCATAGATGGCGCCACGCACAGATCGCAGCACAGATTTAAGCCACTTTAATTACACAAGGCAACAAAATTAAACATTTTCCAGTATATTGAAGAGTGGGTGGTGATTCTAGAAGATCGTACAATTCTTTGGGATAGTTTATTTTAAAGTTCAGAAATAGTAATTTACGATAGTATCAAAAAAAAGTCAAAACAAAACTATTTGTTCCTCACAAAACGCGTCAAAAAAGGGTAAAAAAACACATTTTTGAACTTTAAAATCAAATTACTAAAAATTTCAACGTGATGGACCATTTCTGAAAACAGATTCGTGTTCAGCACACCTAAATCATCTAGAATCAGCACCAAAGCCCTTCAATATACTGGACCTAGCTGCCTAGTGTAGTTGTTAGTGATGTGCGAACTAGTCGACTAGTCGGATAAACTAAATCTGTGGTTGGAGCTGAATGAACTGGAACTGCCACATCGCCACACTAATCATCGTTATCACGCATTGACGTTTTGTCCACCCCTAGCCCTCAGAATCTGGCCTTAGAAACTCGCCGGCTATCGCGCGTCCATTGAATCAATCGAGAATTGTTAGTATTCAAGCTACTAAAAGGACCCCGTTGTCATTTTAAGCCGGGATGAAAAGATAATATATAAAATAACGGAACCTCCTTTTTTCAAATTTTTCACTTCTTTTCGATCAGTGTATGTTGTAAAATCTATTGCGTTATGTGTTGAGAGAAATTTTGGAGTAGCTTTTCTGTTGCCTATGTATAACATTTAATTCTTTACAAACACGGCACACTTTTTGCCGCTAGGCACCATCTTTGAGTCTCGGCAGAAAACTAAATCTAGAGAACAGCAGCGATTTCGGAGCTGTATTGCCACAGATAGATGATCATCATGCGAATTCCGAATATTTGTACAAGAATTATAAAATCAAAACCAAAAACAAGTAAAAATATAATAAAAAGAGAGTTAAAGTAAGTAAGAGTAAGAAATTAATAAGGAATTTTATTAGTCATTAGTACACTTGATTTTTCAGACTCCGGTGCCATTTCCATTGCAAATAGTAATATACAATTTTGAATCATAGTGCGATATTCCAACTTTGCTTTACTAAATCGGCGAAATTCTCAAGTAACAGAGATGTGCATGAGAAAACTTATCTTAACTGTTTGGGTTATACCTGCGATAACACTCTGACACATTTTTGAACTCAAAAAAGTTGATCGCGTCGAGATCAAAAAATTTTGAAATTGTGTGAAGGTAGTATAATAACCCTGTCTGGGTTTGATCTGATTAGCTGCTGTTTTCTTTTTATTGCACTTTGAACTTTTCAGCTTCAGAGTAGGATTTACGATTCCATATCTCGTAAACTATTTTGAATTTTGCTTTTATATCTTCAGCAAAGTTGTTGCTCTTGGCAAGGCGTACAAAACATTTCTTAGTAGCAAATCAAAAAACTTACTTCTTCATACTCAAAATTACAAAAGTTGCCAAAAAAAAGAACAAGTTTTTACCACTTTTTTCAGTTTTTCAACTTCATCTTGAAACCAAGGAATCAAACCGGAACCAGAACCGGAACCGTATACCGAAAAGAACCGATTAAAACTCGAAACCAGAACCGGAACTGGAACCGATATTTGAAATTGATTGTGTACCGGTATACGAGTACCGATATTTTTGGAACCTAAAGGAACGAAAAGAACCTAAACATTGTACCGGTACAGTTTCGGTTCTGAGTGCAACTACTAGACTTCAAAGCTAACACTTAGTTTTGGGGGACTTTTAAGCAATTTCCAACAAAAAAGGAGTCTGGTCTTTCAAAACTTTTGTATTGTAAAATAGAAAAACACGAGACCATTCTCTTGAAAAATATTGCATCCTTTATTATTAGGCCCACATTATAATGTCATGCTAATGCGAATCTCGAAACTAAAAAATACTTGTGTTATCCATTTCCGTTCAACTTATAACTTAATGAGGAAAACAGCACAAATACTTTAGAAGCAGGACACTACAAATAGTTCAGTATTTTCACAAAACTGATTAATGGCATCAATCGTGATCAATTTTTCTGAGCTTAAAACGTTTTCCAAATTGAAGTCTTTGGAATTATTTGAAAATGACCGCCAAGATGTATAAATGTATCGATATTTAAGTGTTAAGGTATTGGTAAAAAATCGAATGATGGTCTCACTGTATAGAGAATCGACGATGACTAAACCAAGAGTAGAACGCAATAGATAGTAGAAGATGGACGAAGACTGTAATGACAAGCAGACAGACAGAGAGACAGAAAGGAAAATCCGTATAGACAAACCGTGAAGAGAAAAAACATGTATAGAGACATTCTAAATAGAAAAAGGTGTTTAAATAGTGAAACCCGAAAACCCGAAAAAACTCTCGTTTATAAAAATAAGGAAACTCTTCACAGCTTCCACAATTGTGTGGCCTTTGAGAGGGGCAAGTAAGCGTATAACTTTTATTAAGTCTTTGCTAAAAAATCGAATGAATGCATAACCAATGAACGCTCTTTCTTCATATACCGGTTCACCGAAATAAGGTACGTACCGGTATACCGAAATAAGAAAGCAGGTACCGGTACGGAACCGAATATCGAAATATTATTAGAACCAAAACAGAACCGGAACCGAAAAACGATTCGGTTTGATTCCCTGCTTGAAATCCTTTACAAATTTGGACTGGAAATACAGTACAAAGTTGTAGCTAAGACCAAAATAAACCAACCGTTAGAACGAACCAACTTCATTTAATAACTCCTTCATATAGCTATAGGCATAGAATTAGACGAACAACTGTCATAAAAACTCGAAAAAACGAATATTTTTGGTAAAAAGTAAGAAAAAATTAATTTTTTTTAATTAATTAATCTTTATTCGGCCAATTCGACCGTTTAAATAGAGAATTTGACTACGGCTTGAAGGGTGAAAAGCAACAACGTCTGCTGATGAGTGAATTGTGGTCAAATTCCGAAACAGCCTGTCCAGACTTACCATTGCTATTCCAAAATGTTGTGAGTTATCTCTGTTTAAAAATTGTATTGATTTGTATTAAATTATAATCAATTCTGACCTTTGACTATTGTTTTTATACCCTGTTCCCACTAAAAATGGGAAAAGGGGATCATGAAGTTGGGCAAATGTACGTAACAGCCAGAAGGAAGCTTCTCCGACCCTATAAAGTATAAAGGGGCGGTATGCAGTCAGCAGGCCGCGTGTGAGCGCGTGTGTGTTGTGTGTCCGCACGCGTGTGTGTGTGTGCGTTTGTATATGTGAGTGTGTTTGTATGTGGTTCTCAATTGAACAGGGTATTTTGTAGTCGGGAATCTCGACTACAACGCTCTTACTTGATGTGGTTATGTTTTTTGTTTACTATTTTATTGATTTAATACAAAACAATCGAAATTTTTGACTGTGTCAGCCAATTGGTACAAAAATTTGTCATTTTTCGAGTTTTGGTTCAAATTCTACATGCTTCAGTGCTCGTAACTATATAAAGGACCAATCGAATGAAATTGGTATGTATCAATCGTTTGTTTATTTAAGTCTAAGCTACGTTTTTATCCTGCATTGCTTAGTCAAATTTGTTACAATTTTCAAAACAAAGTTGAAAAACATTCGAAAATGAGGGGAAATCATGATGATTTTACGAAATTTTTGTAATTTTGAGTATAAAGATGTGACTTTTTTGACTTGCTACTTACAAATGTTTTGTAAGCCAAGCCAAGAGCAACTACTTTCTCTAAGACGTCAAAGCGAAATTCCACATAGTTTACGAGATAAGGAGTTGCAAAACTTCAGAGTGCAATAAAAAGAAAACGTCAGCAAGCCCAGCGTAGGTTTTGGTACTACCATTATAGCCTTTCACAACTTTTTGATCTCGACTCGACCAACTTTTTAGTGTTGCACAGCGAAAGTCAAAAAAAGGCTTGATTTTTGAGCAAAGCTCTTTTATGGACGTTCGACTGGGGTACTAAAACCAGAAAATTGTTCTCTTTGCCTCAATTTTTTTTGGGTACGCCTTTGTCTTTGCAAAGTCAGCCGCATTAACCATTTTCCGTAGCAGCTGAGTACTGAGTGTCGAGTACTGAGTATCAATGATAGGAATTGAGTACTGAGTATTCAATAATAGGTATTGAGTACTGAGTATCGAGAACTAGGTATTGAGTATCGAGTACTGAGTATCGTGTATAGAGTAACACATATACAGCATACAGGTCGAGGTATTAAGTACTGAACATCGAGTGCTAGGTATTAAGTACTGAGTATCGAGTACTGAGTCTAGAGTAAATCACTCTCACATACCTGTTTTTAAATCAGATTTCTTTTCGTTAAGAGCTTCACTTGTACCAAGACACTAACTCTTTTTCCTATAAAATATGTTTAATTTTGCATTTTCCCAATATTTTTCAAAGTTTTGCATTTCCAATTATTGTTTTCTTAATTGTATCACCTATTTACACATTTCCTAGTTTTGTTTTCCTACTATTTTGTACCATTTTTCGCTTATTCTTAGTAATATTTTTTTCAAAATTCTTATAGCAAGTCGACAAAAGTTGGTTTTTATTAAACGCTAAGACTGAAAGTATCGATTATAATGAGTACTTCTCTCTGGATTCTCCCTGTCTTGCAAAGAATTTGACATAAAAAAACCAATTTCACTTTCAAATAAATCTGCACCAAAATAGTTTCCTTGGACACAGTGAATGAAACTAACGAAATTCAGCGAAACCAACTGTTTCTTAAGATATGCCAAAGCCAACTTGGTCGTTTATTAAAATCAAAACTACATTTAGTTTTTGCTTCTCATTTTTAAGTAAATTTTCTAACGATTTGCAATTGAAAATTGCCAAATACGAAAAACAAAGAGCAAGAGCAAAAGGTGAACAAAAGTGGGACAAACAGTGGCAGAAATCGCTGGCTGCCTGTCCGAAAAATTTGATGTCGATTGAATGTGCAAAAATGTGCGAGTTGCCTTGGAGAAGCGCCAGGCTATGACAGCTGCCAGCCAACTGACGTCTTCATTCGGCAACCATGGAAACAAAATCAGCGACAGGAAGCTGCCAGCCATCTAGACAGACAAACAGACAGACCGCCAAATAGATTCGTACATACAGATGCTAACATAATATGCCCAAAAGAGTCTGTCACATTTGCCTGCAAGCAGCCGAGGTTGTCCTCATCGTAGGTGTCGCCTCATCATCCCAACTCAGAAAAAAGATGCCATTAGGAAAATTTAACATTTCTTTTTTGGTAAACATATGCAAACGGCATGTTAACATGGCGAATAAAATACATGCGAGCTGGGTTCTGTCTGTGTGTGTGTTTGCCCAACGAGCTGCATTAGGCGCTGATTGCAGCAGCTGAGACTCGAAATACAAATAAAGCGCATTGCTTTTCCCCCCATACTTAATGTATGTGATTTTGATTGAAATGCAGCTGGAATTTATACAACACTGAATTGGATTGTATTTTACCACACTAAACATGTTTTTTTTTGTTTTGTTATTTAATTTCCCTATCATAATTTCGTGTAAATTGTGACATTCTATTCGAATTAGATCAGACAGCCAGAAAATGGGTAAACTGTATTTATGTGTTATTAAATTACCGTCCAACACATTGTGTGACAGCTATGGATACACAAATAGTGGTAATTAAATAACAAAAATACCATTAAGATCCAAGAGCCTTGTCCAAAATACTCGGAAGAGGAAGTGTGCGATATGATAGACTAAACAAAAACCTCAGCCAGATGACTACTACTACTACTACTCAGCGGAGATTCTTGTACAGAATTACTTAACCAAAATTAAAACAAGAAAGAAAGTCGGTCAAGCCCGACTATAACATACTCTGCACACTTAATGTCGCAGCTCGCATTTGGTTACGAGTCAAACGGCCAGTTAACACACAACGCACAACGCAGTGCGCTCTCTAAGTCTCTCTCTCTCTCTCTCTCTCTCTCTCTCTTTCTCTCACTAAGATTGCTTCTGCTGAACGCAATGCCTAGGTTATGGGTGGGGTGGGTGTTAACTGGCCGTTTTTTGCTCATAACTTGAGTATCGTTCATCCGATCTTTATTATTTCTTCAGCAAACCGATAAATAATTTTGTTTACAAGGTATCTCTAGAAGGTACGAACGATCTATCTTCAAAACAGTAGGAGATATGAGGGCGACGGAGGGAGGGGGCGTGGCAAAAATGGAAAATAAACTTGATCTGCCTGCAAGTAAAAGAAATATATGCCCCATACATGTCAAACCTCTATTTCTTACCATCTCTGAGATCTCTTCGTTCATACGGACGGACGGACAGACAGACGGACATGGCTATATCGACTCGGCTGTTGATGCTGATCAAGAATATATATACTTTATACGGTCGGAAACGATTCCTTCTCCCTGTTACATACTTTTGCACAAACTTAATATACCCTATGTACCTTCGGTACAGAGTATTAAAAACAGTGTGCATTGTTAGATGTAAGGAATAGTCTATTGTCTAATCTTAATTCATAATTATAAATAGTTTGACTGAACTTTGTTAAGCTTTAAACAACAATAAATAAAAGTAACTCAACTGAGCAACACGTCCAAATGATAATAATGTTTGAATTTTGAATTTGGAGCCTAAAATTATCTTAAGAGACAGTAAAATGGGCATGTAAACTAATCAAATGGCTGCATTTGGAATGACGCCAACCCACAAGAAGTTCACAAGGTGCCAATATATCCCAAAAAATAAAACAATTTGGTACAGATATTGGAAATGCTTATTGAACTATTCTCGTATCGGAACTTCGACAGGAAAATCTTCACATTTGTTTAGCTATACGAATACACACAGCTTACTTACCAATTTGCGTTTGTTGTTGTTTGACAAATATTTTTTGTTTTAATGCTGCTAGTTTTCTACTCTTTCATTACACTTTTTATCCACCTCAACTATGGAAATTTTTTCTACATTTGACCCTATATTATTGTCAAAGCAGTTGGAAACTGACAAATTTACACTTAGCCTCAAGTGGTTTCGTTTTGGAATGGCATCACGCCCGCTCGATTACAGCTGAATGAGAGTTGGCTATTTGCAAACTGCCAAGTTACCCCCTCGCTCCCCCCCAACCCTCCTCCACCATTGTGTTGGGGCACTCTCCCGGGGTAAGTTTTGTCCAGCATTCAACTTAATCCCGCATAATCGCACCAATTCATACTTGGAAACTTACCACAAAGCCGAGCGCACAAAACGACAATTTCTCATTCTCTTTTCAGAGAGTGGCCACAAACTGTCGGCCAGGAGGTGGTGGAGGAGGGCGTTTGGTAATGAAAAGACAGGCAACAATTTTTGCATATTTTTTGTTGTATTTGTTGTTGTTGTTTGTTTTTCCTTTAGAACTTTGGTAAATGGTAGATTTTTAAGTAGAATTTTTCAAAAAAAAAAAAAAAAAAATTATTTCCTTTTTTTTTTTTTTCCTTTTTGATTTGTTTGTTTTATAACTATTTACATGCATTACATTTAGATTATATTTTTTTTAGGGTGCAACAACTTGATTTCCAATAAGATATATACACAGAGACATAATTAGGGGTACATATAAAAAAAAAAAAAAGTAAATGGAGACAAAAAAAAAATACCATACAATAATATCAATTAGAATTCGCTTAACTAAATAATCACAATTAAATATTGCCCAAAAGCGGCAGCAGCAGCAGCAGCAGTTTAAAAAAAAATGAAGGAATTTATACTAAAATTAAATCAACAACTTAAAAATTGCAACAGGAAAAAAAAACACATAAAGTTGTTGCTCTTCTCTCTCTGCTCACTTTCTCACTTTGCATATTTACAAAAAAATCTTAGAATTTTGGCATAAAAATTAAATTAAAAGAGAAAAATTCGAAAGGAAAGTGCTTTGAAGCAACTGTAGACGCTCTCCACTGAGGGGAGAGCATGTGTTGCTGTTGGGGGGGGGTTATAAATTAATTGAAAGTTGCTGCGGTGTTGCCACGAAATGTGCTAAAAAAGCGCAACAAAAGCGAACGATCTTCGCCATGTTTATCCACCTGACGATCCAAGCGCCAGCCGATGTTTGGTAACCACCAGAAGGGTGTGTAACCATCGGCATCAGAGCTGCTGCTGCTGCTGCTGGTGGTGGTAGTTGCAGCGGTGCTGCTGCTGGTGGTGGTGGTAGGCTGATCTAAATTATCTATTCTAATTATTTTACTATTTCTATTGCTACGATTTGTGTTAATACTTAAATTTGTGTTTGCTGTTGTTGCTGTTGAGCTGATGCTGCTGATGCTGCTGCTGCTGCTGCTGCTATCAGCAACTTGGCTTTCTGTGTTGGTTGTTTCTGTGTTGCTTTCTGTACTTGTTGTTGCTGTGGTCTCTGACAAGTTGTAGCTTTCTGTGGTTGAAGTTGCTGCTAAGCTGGAGGAAGTTTCAGCTGTAGTTTGTTGTTGCTGTTGCTGCTGGCTTTTAACCAGCTCATTAATGAGACGCAATTCTTCTTCCAGATTTATATTGCTGGCTATGGTATTGGTCATTAAATTGTCACTCTCCTCGCTAGCCAAGCTGCTGCTGCTGCTGCTGCTGGTGGTTGTGCTGCTGCTGCTGCTGCTGCTGGCAGTCACATCTTCAATATGCTGATAATGAAACCGGTCACTAGCTTCGTTTGTAGTTTCTGTTGTTGTTGTTGTCAACTGAACCGGTTGCACTTTCGATTTTATCAAGACAAGATGATTTTCAGGTTCATCCATTGTTGTAGGCGTTGTCTCTGTGCTCTCCTCCTGCTGCTCCTGCTCCTCCTCCTCATCCATTTCGGTGGTATTCTCCTCCTGTATTGTGGTAGTAGTCTCCTCCATTTCCTCAGCTGTCAGCATTGGCGCCACACGACGATGATTGCTCAAGTCAATGCTGCTGCTGCTGCTGCTGCTGCTGGCAGGCAAAAACGCGTCGTCCTTGAGCAATTGATTTAGATCCGCCTCCGCTTGAGTAGTGCTGGCTGGACTTGTATTTGCATCCGCCTTGTCTTCGCCCAGAGAGCTGGTCACCAATTGCACTGTAGCCTCTGGCTGACCCGCCGGCAACACTATGGCCTCTATGTTGCTAATGTCCATGTGGCTGATTGTGGTCGACAACACATTGCTGGAGGCAGCCTGCAGATCTGTAAATTGGGTTATATGATTACCAGTGGCCGCGGCTGCCCTGGTGGTGGTGGTGGCAGTGGAGTTTGTGGGATCAGTTGTGGTTTCGGGCGGCTCTTCGACTGGTTCCACCTCCCCCATGCCCGTGGGAAATTTCTTTTCGAAAATATTAAACTTTAGTGGTGCATCCTCACTGGGCAATGCCTGATCCTCACCCGGCAATTTATCCGTTTGCCTTAAGGGCAACTGCGATGGATCATACAGCAATTCCTCACTTTCATCCTCATCCTCACTGTAATCATAGTCCGTGAATAAGGGTGTATTAGCCTCACCGCCACCGGCATAGATCAGCTCCTGCTTGAGCAGATCAGCCGGATCTATATTGAGCTGGGGCAGGCAACGTTCATTGTACCACTTGTGTCCGGGCGGACAATGGCGAAAGGGTAGCGTGAAAATGGATTTCGCTGTCACCTTTTTCTCTTTCTCCTGTGACTTTTGCTCCAGTGGCAGACGCAGCCACTCATCCCAGGCCAAGCGCTGGGCATTGCCCTCAATGGGCCGCGATGTGATGGGCAGTGAGTGGCCTTTATGGAGTACGGCCCAAATTATTAGACAGAGCCCCAGCCAGCGGCCAGCTGAGGTTGTTGCTGTTGCCATCCTGGCCATTAGGCCAATCCTAGATAATGTTGCTCTCTCTCAGTTTCTTTTAGGTGGCTACAATCGCTGCAATCAGAAAAAGAAAAGGGGGAAAAGAATTAGTAACAATGACGGGCAGTCGCGGATTCCCCCATCCCTGTGGGCCTGGCCTCAGGTCCCTTGCTTCCTGGTGGCCAGCACACAATGAGCTTTGTGTGCCTCCCATTTACCCTTATAGCCCCCCCCCCCCCCCTCCCGCCCACTACTTCTACTTAGGGCAGGGAACAATACCGGTTCTCAGGGCTAGGCCGCACACAGAGCACTATGAGGCACAGTGGAATGTGTAGATCAAAGTTTCAAGAAAAATAAACATAAAAAATTGATCATATTTGATTCGTAAAAAAAAATGTGGCCCAGTTAGAAATTTTCATACAAAAGTGACCAGGGATAAAATTCTACTTCTTCTGTGAGTTTTCTTACGTTTTTATTCAAACTTATTTGTTGAAACCCGACGGTAATATACCCTGTACCTGTCAAAGTTTGTATATAACTGAACACTTTAAAATGTGGCCTTGCGAATCAAACCGAAAAAGTATACGAAATAAACCAACAAGTCCATCTCTTCGCTACGGAAAGTGGCCATCAATAGCAAATCACATGTACATGAGCATACATTCTAGGTTTCGGCAGAGACGTCGAACGAATTTCAGACAATGAGGTTAGCAAACACTCATTTCTCTACCTGTGCTTGCTGACTTTTCCATTGCACCTCAATAAAGCGTCTTCCTCTTCAAAACGTTATAAATGTTAAAATACTGCAAAAATATTGCAAAATTACAAAAATATTGACTCGCTTTGCTTGTGTAATAATTATGTATTTCATTTTATACACACATAGACAATTGCAGGCCTGTTCTCGTTCCTGAGTTCGATCTATCGGGATACGTAAAAGTTTTGATTTCCAAGAAATGACCAGACAGCTTGCGGCGCAGAAGACACCAATACATATAAAGAAAATCTTATTTTTCAATACGCAGCTGCGGGTTTTTTTTAAGCAATAAAATCGCCAATCACATAAAATGTGATATTGCTTAAGTTTAGTCAAGAGGTTGCAAAAATCGTTCCCCCGTTTGCCATTGTCAGAAAACGACAGTTTTCGCCTGACCGCATTGAATAGATGGACAAAAACGTTCTCTTTGGTTGTGAAAGGAGAGAAACATATTCAGGCCTGTTCCCGTTTTCGATAAAATCATGCGGAATCGGGATTGTTAAGTGTTCCTGCTTCCAAAAACCAACTGTGCTATTCAGATTTTAACATTAGAATCCCATTTATCTTAATTCGATTTTCTTGATTATCCAAAATATCCAAAATTCTATAATCGTTACTTAGAAAACACAACTCTAACCATTACCGATCAATCGAATTCGGAATCGAGAACAGGCCTCATAAATTTTTTTTTTCTATGTCTGGCTTGGCCCGTTTTGCTAAAGTCGCGCTTTCAAATGGTCTTCTTCGTACTCTCGGCTAACAATATGTATGTATGCGACAAACTAAATGCGCTATCTCGTTTTCTCTCGCACTGACTCTCTCTCTCTGTCTCTGCTCATGCCAAAGTCTACAGTACGCTAGCATGCTGCAACGTTTTCAACTAACATTTTTAGATTTTGTTGTTCGAAAAGCACACTTTTATTGACCGGTTGACTGACTTGGGCCTGTTATGGGGTTGGCATCAGACTGATCAGGCTCACTGACGTGAGCTGAGCGTACTGAAAATAGTGTTGAGAGTTATTTACGAGCTATGGTTAAGCCATAAGCTAAATAAAAATTAAGAAATAGTACAAACTTTGCATTAAATGCGATTTTTGATGGTAAAAGATTGAGCAAGAGATTGAGAGAAGCTTGGCCCTGGCCCTCCTGGAGGAGAGAACGATATACTCAAATGGTGGGACGAAAATTTCTATAAAAACCCAGAATTGTTTAAATTATTCAAAATAGTATTCGCAGTTTCTTGTACATAAATATCGAGCGACTATTTTCTGGGGTAAAAATCATAATAAATCCATTAAGAAGCTTAAAGCTTAAACGCAATTATGATCAAATTGCTTTTAAATTTAAATGTATATTTTACCGGTTTAAAACCGGTAACCAAATCCCAACCGGACCAAAATAGAAACAGATAACCGTAACCGAAACTGTAACAAAATCAATTGGTTTTTAACAACCGCAACCGTTACCGAAACAGATATTTGTTTTGGTTTTAATCCCTGATAATTACCAATAAATAACTATGATTACTATACGAAATGTATTCAAAAAGTCAGGCTACAGGGCAGAGGTCGCGAAAATCGGTCCCCCGTTTGCCTTTGTCAGAAAATGACAGCTTTCGTGCGACCACATTGAAAAGAGGTACCGATACAAACTTTAACTTCGCTTTCTGCTTCTATTTGGTTGTGAGAGGAGAGAAACACATTTTTTTGATTTTTTTCCTCTTAGCTCTGTTTGGGACCGTTTGGCCTAATTCCCGAATTCAAAAGGTCTTCTTCGTATGTATAAATAGGTGTGTAAGGCTCGGCTAACGATATGAATGTATGTGACGAACTATACGCGCTCTCTTGTTCTCTCTCGCATGGACTCTCTCTCTCTGCTTATGTTAAACTCTGGCGCAACTCTTGAGTCTGCAACCTTTTCAAATAACATTTTGATAGTTTGGTCTTCGAGAAGCAAGCAATTAAGACCAATTGACTGAGTTGGGCCTGTTATTCGGTTGCTGTCAGACCGATGAGTGCTGTGTGGTCAATCACAGCCACTTAACAGTGAGCGCGATAACAGAACACATTCGGTTGCGAGAAGCCCAAGTACCTTTTATAGTTGGTTTTTCGGTCAGTGACGTGAGCAGAGCGAACTGAAAAAAGGGTTGAGAGTTATTTACGAGCTATGCTACAGGGTTTGCCCCTTATGGGCCATTTTGAAAGCACTAAAAAGGGTATGCTAAGGTCGTCTAACATAATAATGTATACTAATATATGTAACAGAAATAATAATGCCGAATCAAATTTTCATAAAGATCGGATAATAAAAAGCGGACGGAAACTGTCCGTCAGTTTTCAAGCTATCTCAACCAAACTTTGCACGAAGTCTTTTGGTACAAAGACGCTGCACATTTGTCGAAATAGGACTATCGGTCGAAAAAGTAGTTTTAGTTAGATAAACTTTCTTGTCTTCAACGCAAACTTGCCCAATCCTCGTATTTATCAGTTTTCTATGCTTTTACAAAATTCCACCAAATTTGATGAAAATCGGTCAACTATATAGTAGAGCTGCCATACAAAAGTTAGATCAGAGAAAAAGTCTTAGTAGGAAAAACTTTTTTGTTTTCAATGCAATCACTCTTAAACTTGTTACTGATCAATAATATATGCTACCACACAATTCTGCCAAGTTTGTTTCAAATCGGATGACTATAGCATAAAGCTGCCATAGGAACTATCGGTTGAAAAAGTAGTTCTAGTGAGAAAAACTTTTTTGTTTTCAATGGTAGCGTCTTTTTTACTTTCCAGTTATGAATATTAGCAGTTTCCACACAATTTTGCGAAGTTTGGTCAAAATCTGAAGAATACATCGTATAGCTGCCATATAACAAACAGGCAAGCAAATGGTCAAAGTAGTATCGCCATCTATTGCTGAGTTTGGACAATAACTTAGCTGAGAATGTTCGACTAAAATCATTTAAAACCATAATTTATATAAATTAGACAAACTAGAATGCGCAAGAATGAGCTTACGGTCGCGTGGAGCAACAACAACTACAAGAAACAGAAAGAGATACCCGATTTTTGTTTGTGAGTGTGTAGCGAAAAGCGTTCGGCCACTGCGAGCGAGGCCAATCGCTAACCTACGCTGACTATGCATAAGCAACATTGTTGTTGCGTTCGAGTTTCCAAGAGAGAAAGAAGAGAGACACATATGAAGTTGTTGTAGCAGGTCTGCAAGCGCAAACAGAAAGATAGAAGAGAACGCCTATGAATTTGTTGATGCTTTACGTAGACCATGAGGCATGCGTGAAGGCCATACGCCTCTGCTATACCTTTGCGTAAAACAACAACGAATGCATGGCTTGCGGTATGGGCTTGGGCACCCCTGATTTAGTGAACAATTAACATAAGGGAAGACTGTTAAACATTTCTTTCTCTGAGTATAGATCAGTTCTTATTATTTGCATAGTTTAAGGACTCGTATGGGACTTAAAATAAATGAAAACATGGAGGAAAATGTATTTTTTTTTTAATTGGGAACATGCAGCAGAACAGTTTGAACTTGGATCAATGATATAATTTTAGGTAATTAATATGGCCTACCTTTTTCTTCCCACACAAGTCAATATGGATAGGCAACAACTAAAAGTAGGCAACATTATAAGTGCAGTTTTTTAAGGACTTCCAAGAACTAGCAAAATAAGGGCAAATGTTAAGAGCTTGTGCAAAAATGCCATAACAATCGATAGAAAATTAAGCTTATTCTTTACAAGTTGCCCACAGTGCCTGCAGTTAGTAAATGTAGTCGGCGATGCACAAAGATTGTGAACTTGGGCATCATTTTAATGGTTATATCAACGGCGTGTACGCATACAGCTGTGCACACACACACACACACGTGTAAGTGTGTGTGCGTGCAAGTATATATCTCACATCAGTCATCGGTGTTGTCATAATCAACAGCAGCCACAGCAGCAATAATGACAATAATAAAAGCAACAACAACAACTGCATCAACTGCATCAACAGCATCAACTTGTTGCTGCTGCACTTTTGCTTCCCAAAGACGAGACTGAGGCACGCACAAATGTTTATTTACACACACACACACACACACACACTTGCGGACAGATATATATATATATGTAGGTTATCTGCGGGTTCTTAGAATTTATGAGTTCAAGTGTGGCACATGGCGACCGCGACTTTTCCGTTGTGGTAACTGTTGCTGCTGTTGTTGTTGTTGTCATTATTACTTGTTAATGGCTCTTTGGGTCATAAAAACTGTCCCTTGTATTTTTCGGGTGAGTTGCATGTGTGAATGTCAAGTATCTCTCTTTGAGTAGTCGTTGGCCGATAAGGTTAATGCCATATAACGGTATTCTATGGCAATTGACTTTGACCACCCGCATAAAAAGGGAACTAAACTCAATTGAAATGCCACCGCAACAGAAGGCCTAGGGCAAAAAGGGTTAACTCGAGGTGATTTAATAATAAAAACAAAAAAGGGGAAAACTAGAGCAGGAAGAGTTTTATTTAAATAAATGAACTTAATTTGAGAAACTGAGGGGCCAGAGTCTGTGATTCCACTTTCAAGAGTCAAATTTTGTACCTTCTGCACATCACAAAAATGTCTTACTTAATTTAATTAACGTTGTAATGCGGCCCCAATCGTTGCTGACATCGTTCTAAATTCATTTGGCCATCAATTTGATATATCCTTTGGCCAACAAACATTTCTCTATTTCCGAACTTCGATTTACTAATCTATATTTATGAAGCCCGCCCAGGCCGGAGCCCGTAGCCAGAGCCAGAGCCAGAGCCAGACATGTGCTGTCAGTGGGAATCAACTGTTATTTCAGCAGGCTCACCCACCCCCCTGCACTCTGTGGTCAGTCACGAACATGGGTTTCTATCCTGGCTAACATCTCTCGTCCTGCTATCCGGTTCATCTGTCAGTCGTTTCTCTGTTTTCCTTCTATTTTTTTTATTATTTTTTTTTTTTTTTTGTTTGGGTGGCCCCAAATTGAAATCAACTTCACACGTCGCAAATTTTTAATTAAAAATCAGCAACTGATGTCAATTTGGGGTTGTACAACATTTGATGCCTTTTACGCGAAATGGGAGGGGGGGGGGGGCGAATGTTTGTACACATAATTCCGCAAACGCACATTTGACATCTTGGTAATACATAAACCGGAACACGTAGAGTAGCAGCTCCGCATTCTGCACGTATTCAATTCGATTCAATGATTCAATCCCCAATCCAGAGAGAAGAAAAAAAAAGCATTCAAGTCAGCAACGCGTAGGAGTAGTGCGTGTCCTGTTTGTCTTTTTTTTCCGCGTAACGCATAGCTCATCCAGGTTCAGGCCAGCTGTCAGTGTGCCTGGACATGTCCTGCTTTTGGAACTGATTATTAATTTTTGTTTCTCTACTTTTTGTGTGTTTGCAGAGTTAACCATTGGATTGAAGTAAGGGAAAAATCAAGTGGTAAGTGAAATTTTGTTGATATTATTTTTAGCTCATAACCATAAAAACAAGGCACAGCCCGACAGATTCGACAGATTCTTTTGGGTACGCATTGTATTTGCAAAGTCAACCGCTTTTACCAATTGCCGTAGTAGCTGGTGGGTTGTTTGTTTGTGGGTTAACACTGACTTAACAGTAACTTAAGTTACTTGACAGTGACTTGAAAGTAACTTGACAGTGACTTGACAGTGACTCGACAGTAACTTGACAGTGACTTGACAGTGGCTTGACAGTGACTTGACAGTGACTTAACAGTGACTTGACAGTGACTTGACAGTGACTCGACAGTAACTTGACAGTGACTTGACAGTGACTTGACAGTGACTTGACTGTGACTTGACAGTGACTTGACAGTGACTCGACAGTAACTTGACAGTGACTTGACAGTGACTTGACAGTGACTTGACAGTGACTTGACAGTGACTTGACAGTGACTTGACAGTGACTTGACAGTGACTTGACAGCGACTTGACAGTGACTTGACAGTGACTTGACAGTGACTTGACAGGAACTTGACAGTGACTTGACATTAAATTGAATGTGACTTAACAGCGACTTAGCAATGACTTGACAGCGACTTCACAGTGACTTAACCCTGACTTAACAGTGACTTTACCTTGACTTAACAGTACTTAACAGTGACTTTACCTTGACTTAACAGTGACTTAACAGTGACTTTACCGAAGTGGTGTCTAAGCCCACACAATCAAGCATTGCGCTTGTGTGCGTAGCAGCGAAAGACGAAGAAAACGTCACATGAGCATCAAGTAAAAGAACAAACGCCTCGTGAGAGAACAAAGAGCCGAGCACGCGCATCGTAAGGCTGTCTTCACACTGATTGACTCATGAGACATGATAGTCCTAGTAGTCCTGCTTTTTGTTATGTTTTAAATTTAAATAGCTTGTCAAATTCATAGAATTTCATGGGGAAATGCATGCCTACAAGATTATCATGTCTCATGTGTCGAACAGTGTGAAGGCAGACTAAGAGAGCAAACCGGCGAGCGTGCTATTTATAGAACACACGTATTATCTCTCTCTATACGTGTGTCTGCTGCGACGCCGGCAGAATTATGAGTTCCTATCCCATGGAATAGGCTTTTGGCCTTTTGGACAGCACTACTTTACAGTGACTTAACAGTTTTTACAATCAGATTTATCATCGTAAAGGACTTCGCTGTTACCGGGCGTCACATGACACCCACTCTCTTTTTTTTTATGCTCCTTAAGGGAAGACAAACTATGAAGACTTTGCCAGCTTTTAAACTTCAAAATTCAACCATACTCTATTAACAGCTGCTAGTTGACTGCCCTCGTACTTAATTACATCATTTGTGATCTCATTTCAATTTTCAAGTAGTCCAATTAGCAAAATAGCCGCCAACTGCAACCATTAGAATGGTTAGATTTATTATGCACAGAACCAGATACAAAATGTATCTTGTAGCTGTGGCCTACGCACGTGTCAACCAGTTGGTTGAATATGCAAAACAGAAAAAAAGAAAAAAAATCGCAAATGAAATGAAATGCCAGAGAAGAAGGCAACAAGTGGTGGAGCTGCATGCAAAGCGACAACTGCAACTTGGACTTGAAGGAGGCAACTACTCTTCAACTGAAGTTCCAAGTGGTTCGGAGTAGTTCAGCAGGCAACTGGAGCGCAATTTACACCATCCACGTTTGCCGCTGGTGTCACTTGTTGTAGTTGTTGTTGTTGTTTTTTATAGTTGTTTAACTACTTTGGCCGACAGCAGCAGCCACAAAGCAATCACTCAGCGTGGCATAAACTTGGCTAAGCTGCCAAAAGGTGGCCTAAAACCCGTCCCACCACCACCACCACCACCGCATACGTGTGTATTGACAAAAAGCTCTGGCAAAGTTGTCGCACTTGAAAACCGTTACACTTAATGTGGAACTGTAAAGCAGAGTCCAAACACACACACACACACACACCGCTACGAACTTGCCAGATATTTTTAATGCCACTTGCATTTAATTACAAATGAATATATTTAGTATTTAGTATTTAGTATTTTGTTTAATGATGAGATCATCATTTGAGTCAACTCAAGCCACAGCTATTGCAGTACACTGCGATAAGCTAAGACTAAAGCTAAATCAATTGATCTTTTGACGGTGGATTTTCTAAAATTTACGAAGTCTTATGTCCAAATCAAGCCGGCTTTGAAGTAAATCAAATGAAAAACGAAATAGTAGTTGATGCTGGTCAAGAACATGTATACTTTATAGAGTCGGAAATGATTCCTTGTCCCTGTTACATAGTTTTGCACTGTGTACCTTTCGTACATTTGCCAATATCAATCATAGTTTTTGTGTAAATCAGTTTTTAGCGAGGCTTCAAAAAAGTGGTCCATCATACACTAACCTTAAGAGATTGAAAAAGAAGCATATTTGAATTGAGAACTTTCTACTAAGCTTAAGTATTTCGTACTACTTTTGATACCGTTTTTAATTGACAAAAGAAGAAAACACTTTACTTATATTTTGCGTATTTTGAGTATGGGAGCAATTCTTATAAATCAATTGTTCTAGTTGGTTAAAAACGAAAGCACTTGAGTAAAGAAGTTGTCGAGTATTTTACAGGTTAGATCTTTAGATCTATTCAAAACTAAAATACCTTAAAATTTCTCTCTGTGTAACAAATAATTTGCACATAATCGAATTATATATGAGAAGAAAAAAAAAAAAAGATAATGCTTTTGATATATGTGCACATATGGTACATACATCTCTTCCCAATCAGAAAAGTCCACTGACATCATCATCATTTTTCAAAGAAAAACACAAAACAGAGACAATCGACGTTGTTTGTTCTAGCCAAATGATCTCTGAGCAACCTCTCCGTCTGCGATAAGTGAAAATGGAATCGATAACTGGATCTTTCTGTGCGGCAAAGTGCTACGTGCCGCCTCAACCAAATGGGAAAAAATTGATTTCCAAAACAAAGTACAGCGGCAGCACCTGCTGTGCTCCATGGTCCAAAGGGGAACCATCCATTCACAGTTGCCAAATCGTAACGAAAGCGAAAACATGGAAAACGATCTGCAAAATGCAGTTTTTTGTTTTTTTTTTTTGTTTTTGGGCCAGCAGATCTCCATCGACAGTTGGCATTTGTTTATGAGTGTGTTGGGTGGGTGCGGCTGGGGGAATTGGACTCTAAAATGCGCACACCGACGCGTGCCGAATTCATAAAAACGCATCCGAATCGATGGCAAACAAAAACAGAAAAAAACCCAACGCAGAAAACCACAAGCGAGGCACGAAATTTAAGGCCAAACCAAAAAAAAAAAACACACACACAAATAGTAACCAAATGAATTTTTTTTAAGCAGAAAGACAGAGGGAAAGAGTTAGAGTTAGTGAGTGTTAGGACAGTTGAAATTGTTTGAAGCAAAATGATTTTCGATGGGCAAGTGGGTGTGTCTTAAAAAAGCCCTAGACAGAAAGTGGCATTACTTCTCAACAACGGTTTCCGAATTCGATTGATCGGAATTGGTAGAAGTTGTGAAATCGACTTGAATAAAGATTAATAGAAATTTTAAGTTAAACGCCAAATAACACAAACATTTCTATTTCTTTTTTAATTTTTGGAATAACAAAAATATAAAAATCAAACCTTCAAAAAACCATAGCATAATTTCAGGCTGGGATTTTAAACCATTGGAATCCTCAAGTCTTTATTCGCCAAAAAAAAACATTGGCAGATAAAGCGAAATTTGCAAGTGGTTGAAGCGTGAAAAGCAATAAGTCTGTTGATGATAGAATTGTGATAATTCTCGAAACAGCCACTGTACACACATTTCATTGCTATTCCAAAATGTAGCAATTAATCTCTTTTGATTTGTGTTGATTATATTGCACCTTGAGCCAGCTAAAAGCAAACATTGAAAAGAAATAACTTTTTTTAGCAGAGAAAAAATGACTGCCAGAGTTTTAGAATGATCGGAATGGAATTATAACGCTTTGTACTTAAATTCGGAAGTCTTGGGTGTACTTAAATTAAGTACTAAACATACTACTTATTCTAGCAAATGGGTTTTTAATGCAATAGAAAGAAAATTAAATGGAAAGTTCGAATTATTTTGAAGTTTCCAACTCGTTCGAACACTTTGCTTATAGAGTGGTGGAAGATTTCTGATCTACATTCTGGGTCTTCAATTTTTTAAGGTCTTTGTTAATTATTATTATTATAATACAGAGACTTTGTTTGAAGAACAAATTGAGAATTAGTGGGGCATAGCCCAAGAATACTTCGTACTTATTTAGTGTACCCTTGATTTGTTTCAACAAAGACTTTTTTGAACTTATTTTAGGTATGAAAATTTTTGTTTTGGGCAATGCTGCAAACCGGGTTTTTTACACGTTAAAAGCACGCGTGAGCAGCAGGTGTAAGGCAGGCTGCGCGAGGAACGTTTTTCACACGTAAGCAGCATGCGTGGGCAGCGCTCCAGCCGACGCACATATGTACTTGTATGAAAATTCTTTCAAATTCAGTAATATACATATAGGTACAAATGCGACCGCGCCACATGCGTTGGTGTGTGTGTGTAAGAATGCGCCAAAATGTGTTTGATTGCAGCTGCAGAAGCCGCCAGCACATGTGTGTGTGAGTGTGAGAGTGTGCAGGGTCACTTGTCCCGTAGGTCTAGATATGTTTCTGTTGAGGATCTGGCTGGCTGCTGTCGAAATAGTGCTCCTTGTCTTTAGTTAGCTTATAGCTGGTTGAATTTTTGAGCGAAAGCTGTATTTCAACATGAATTTTACAATGGCGTCATTGTATGGGTGTATATGTGTGTGAGTGTTTGCTGGGCTACATCCCAGCAAACCAAGTTCGGAGCGCTCCAAATTATGTGTCTGAAAAGAGCCGAGCTTAAGAGCGTTTTTGGAGTAAACACATAAATTTGAGGGTTTTCGGAGCATATTCAGTGCTCTCTAAGCACGGGCTCATAAAAAGCACTTATGTATGAGCATATTCGGATCTGCACTCCAATATGCGTCTGTAAAGAGCCTTTCAGTATCCCTTCAAGTGACTAGAAAAGTAACTTTTATGTGTATTTTATGAGGTTTTTCTATGCTTTATTGGGAGGGTGAAAGCACTTATATCTGTGTCAGAAAAGAGTCAGATTGGACTCAGAAAACTTCCACATTAAGTGCGACCGGTTTCATGGAAAAAAAAATTCATTCAGGACTCTTTTTTGTACACACACACAAAAAGTGTCAAAAAAGTGTCAATAAACACACATGTTGCTTCCTGGGATCATAGAACTATTGCAGACGTTTGCGTGTTCGTTGTTTTTCAATCGTCGGAGGTCACCACTTTGGCTACTTTGTTTTAGTTGCCACTTTAGTTTAAGTGCTTAGATAGGTGTAACTAACTTTAACAGAGCTGCCACATAGTCACAGTAGTGGCGCCATCTGTTGGTCAGTTTTGAAAATCAAGTAGTGGTGCCATCATTATTCAAGTTATGACCAATAGAAAGTTCGCTACCGCAGCCAAACAGCAGCGCTGCTACTGCAGGTAGAGAGTATATTGGGTTTAAGAAATCCAAATAATATGGACAAGAAAATAAAGTCAAGTCAAGTTGTAACAAGAAAGAGTGCTGCAGTCGAGTGTCCCAACTCCAAAATACCCTGTTCCAAAATTTGCCAATCTGAAACAGACTTGAACTGGGTAGGGTATACACCTATGTACATGCAAAAATTTGGCTAAATCGACTCGGCGGTTGATCAAGAATATATATACTTTATAGGGTCGGAAATGTTTCCTTCTTCCTCTTACATACATTTGCACAGTTTCATGATCCCCTTTTACCCATTTTCAATGGGTACAGGGTATAAAAAGGGAAAGAAGCAGCCCTACCTTCCAATATTTAAAAACCAGACACTTTTGAAAGCCTTTTCGGAGGGCCTATGAATGATAACCATAAGGAATGTGGTCCATTTGACTTGACGACGATTCGATTTTGACCGAAAGTAGAGGCAAACATCTGTCAATTATGAACCCAGATTTGAACCAAAACGTTAGGTTCAATAAACGAACCTTACACTTTACAACAGTTTCGCACCTTCCGACCAAACCTTGATCAAAATTGTACAGGTTTGCAGCCTTGGTTTTGGGAATTAATCAGGATTGTGTTAAGACAATTACGACCTAAAACTAGAATCATAAAGATTTTAAACAAAATCAAAAAGTATTTATGTATTGTTATTAGGGGTAAGTGTTCCTGCAAGTGATTTTGATTCTGATTCTGTTTTTAATTTAGGTGTGATCAGATAATCTGCAAAAAATGACAAAAACACTGTCAAACATAACAAAAACCAGAAACAAAATCAAAATCATCATCGAGGCTGTTTCCATACAAAACAATTATACTTAGGGTATTCACCAGCCCGCGTAAAAGCGTAATTGTGTAAATTTACACGACGCTGCTATTGAGCGCCCCTTCGGTTTACTCTCGTAATATTTGGCGTAAATCAGCTGTTTTTGACAGGCTGTGAATTTTGCTGTTAAGCGAGCGATTTTATAAAGAATTTGTTAAGGAAGTACTGGCAAAACGAAAATAAAGTCAATTAAAAATTAGTTTAATAAAATAAAAGAAATAAATCGCGTGTGTTCCAGAAATCTCTAGAGATTTTCGTACAAACAATTTGATTTGGAACTAAACTAGGAGAAGTTTATATGTGAAATGATAAGAATAAGGTCGGCTACTAGATCATAGGTCGGTAAAACCGTACGCAATAAATCTACATGGCCTTCAGCAGTCGGTTTCAAATCGCTCAACTTTTATCATCTAATCTAGTAGCCGGGCATATTAGTGGCACTTCACATATAAAGGCAAGCAGTTTTAATTCGAAAGGCAAGCGTTTATACCAAAATCTCTAGAGATTTCTGGAATCAGAATAAACGAGAAGGCCAAGCTAACTTCGTCTGTGCCGAAGTTTTTATACCCTTGCAAATGCAAATGTCACAGTTTAAGAACGCTTACATAAAAATCAAACATTTTTCTAACTAAAACCCATTTTCCGACAGATGAACATCTGATTTCGACCAAATTTCGCGAATCTTTTTGAAAACAAACCAAATTAACAATCGCCGAGTTTAAGAACGATAAAATTGAAAACAAAAAAGTTTTTCTCACTAAGACTCAATTTCCGACCGATCGGTCCTATGGCAGCCTTAAGATATAGTCATCAGATTTCGACCCAATTTTGCGAATCTATTTGAAAGCATATAAAATCAGTCATCAGCGAGTTTAGGGACGCCAACATAAAATATAAAAAAAAATTTTTTACTAAGAATCATTTTCGACCGATCGGTCATTTGGCAACCATAAGATATAGTCACCCGATGTCGATCAACTTTTTCAAATTAGCTTGAAAGCGTTTAATATTAATAATCACCGACCTTAAGAACGATTTACTGAAAAACAAAAAAGTTTTTTTTCACTAAAACCCATTTTCCGACCGATCAGTCCTATGGCAGCTATAAGATATAGTCATCCGATTTTGAACAAAATTTGCAAATCTGTTTGAAAGCATATAACATTAATAATAGCCGAGCTTGAGGACGCTAACAGTGAAAACAAAAAAGTTTTTTCTCACTAAGACCCATTTTCCGACCGATGGTTCCTATGGCAGCTATAAGATATAGACATCCGATCCGGTCGGTTCCGACATATTAGCAGCGTGCAGTAAAAAGAAGACTCTGTGCAAAATTTCAGCTCGATAGCTTTAAAACTGAGAGATTAGTTTGCGTAGAAACAGACAGACAGACGGACAGACGGACGGACAAAGCTCAATCGACTAAGCTCGCCGCCCTGATCAAGAATATATATAGTTGTGGGGTCGGAAATGAATATTTCTATGCGTTGCAAACTTCTGGGCAAAATTATAATACCCTTTGCAAGGGTATTAAAATAGCAGGAATGTAAGCCGATTGGGAATTATGACTGGTTCTGTTCAGTCTCTAACACAGTTTTTGAGGCACACGGCGGTTTTGGTATGTTTCACTGGGTTTCTCTTAGTTTTCACGCTTTATACTTTCCAGATAGACAATTTTCACTATAAACTTTCATTTTCGATATTAAAGTTGAAAAAACATTTAAATATCATAAGCACCTTGATAAGCACCTGTTTTTATGGGATTCACGACAGGTAATTCCAATCCGAGAATAGTCCGTACCAATATCTTTAAAAACGTTGTTCAGAATCTAAACTGCAACAGCATGAGGGTTGAACTATTTTGAAGAGACATCAGTTGCAGGAGATGGACAAAATCTAATGTTGTGGAAACACGCACCCGATTGCAACCAGATAGATTGCTGTCCTTTAAGAGGAAGTTGAAAAAACTCTCCATTCAAGTGTTTTCGCATAGCTGAGTTTTCTACTACATTTCCTAACATTTTTGCAACAAAATTGTCTACGAAATGAAACGAACCGATTTGTTTTCTTTTGCAGTTTTGGGTGCAGCATTTTTCGGTGTTTATTAAAATAAATTTTATTTTATTTTTATATTCGACCAAGCAGACGATAATCAACATGATTTTTAGGTCGTTAATGCAAAGTGACTTGATTTTGATTTTGTGTCACAGTTTTCTTGTCATTTTCTGCAGGTTATCTGGTCAGAATCATAATCAAAGTCACTTGCAGAAACACCCCAACTTAAATCAAGTGTGTATTCTCGGAATTTCCGTAATATTGAAACCGTTTGTACTTGACCCAAGTACAATATTCTCAATAGTGCATAAAACTGAATAATTTTATGGAGTGAAATTCCGCTATACTTTTCTTTAAGTAATGAATTTATCAGTGTTGATTTCAGTCCACACTATTGGGAATTGCTCCAACGCATAACTTATTTTAGTAGAGTTCTGATACTATTCATGACAATTCTTGTGCCTAAACGAAGCCCTGTCTGTGTGTAATCTATAACCAAAAGCAGGCAAAATCAGGACTTATTGCGCACTTATTCCTCGCTGATCAGAACTGAAGGCTAAGCTGTCGTCTCCTTAAATGTTGTCCGAAGTTTGTCGCAGTTTGTTGCTACCAACTAATATAATAGATTCTATTTAGCAACTGATTTGAAGTCGTTCCATAAATGTTTGAACAAAAAGGCTGTTTAGTTCAAATATTCCGCAAATTTCAAACCCTGCTGGTGTTAAGGAATTTGCCTACGTTTCGCTTTGGCTGATTCACTTGAGCTTAATTCTAAATATTTTCCAGAAATTTGTTGAACCCACTCGCATGGGTCTCGATTTGATAACACTTTCTTAGAATTAAAACGAAAAATTCTCTTTTACTCAATGAATTAACTTTTCTGTTTTAACCATCAATTCTACTTAGACTGTCTGTTCATTCATTTCATTTTCCCTGGCTGATTTTATAAGCTGGCTGCTCCGACTTCACTGGCTGCTTTTCCCTATTAGCATAAGCAGCGATTAGGTCGTCAGGCCTAATTTGTTGTCAGTGCTTAAGTCTGATATATGTATGTACAGACTGAAATTAAAAACTCACTTTTTTTTTTGTGTGTGGCATAAATTTACACAGAAAAACACGCACTTCAAGAAATGTGGAAAAAGAGAATCGGTTCGACTTGTATCGCTGAAGATCTGAATGCAGACTGAATGGAAAATAAACGAACAGAGATTTCATATCAACACCAAAACATTGCCAAGAGCAGAGCAGAGCAAGGCAGAATGTGGCAGCAAGAACAGCAAGAGGGAAAACACATGGAAAGAGCAGAGCAAAAGAAGATAAACTTACGCAACCACCAACAAGAAGTTGAGGGAAAAGTACTTGACAGTCCACTCGCTGGGCGGTAAATCTTTTTCGCCACTTGATCCTGCCACACACACACTCACACACACACGCACACAAGCAGTTGCAAACAGACAGACGCGTGATCAGGTAGTAAACTTGGCCTACCTGCCCTACACACAGAACCTTGAACCACTCAACAGCTCTCGTATCTGACAGATACAAATGTTACAGTTACGCACACACACAATGAACGAGAGAAAGAGAGAGGGAGAGAAGCGGATAAGAGCAGGTCTGGCGTCCTTGCCATGTGTTTGTCTGCTCTTGGCTCTGTTATCTGCAAGGTGAACGCCAAAAGTGAGAAAAGTATCTGCATCTCTTTTTTGTATCTCCGACCGTTCACGCACGCAAAAAGATTTACAACAAATTGTTAACCATGAAATGCACTAATTGCTGATAAGGATCATGATTATGAGGTGATCAATGAAGGTGCGAAGATAGAGAGTGGACTACCTTGACAAAGGAAATGCACTCAATAATTGAACATTTGATGGAAAAGTGTGGACAGTAATTTATGTTTATACTCTGAGCCAAAGATTAAGTTTGTGCAAAAGTAAGTAACAGGGAGAAGGAATCTTTTCCGATCCTATAAGGTTTATATATTGTTGATCAACATCAACAGCCGAGTCGATATAGCCATGTTCATATGTGTGAACGCACAGATCTCCGACATGGTAAGAGATGGTTTGACATGTATGGGAAATAAGCTTCTTAATACTTGCAGGTAGATCAAGTTCCACAGTTTTGTAGATAGATGGTTCAAGATTATTTATCGATTTTCCGAAGAAATGATACAGATTGCATGAACGATACTCAAGTTATGAGCAAAAGAAAGTTACTTCCGCCGCCCTGGCAGTAGTGGCGTCATCTATTGGTTAGTTTTGAAAATTCCTTATTTTTCAATGCAAGTAGTGGCGCCATCTATTGTTCAGTATCGCTGCTTTCAGCTGCTACTCCAGGTATAGAGTATATTTCACTCGGGCTTGATCGACTTTCTTACTTGTTTTCCAATGGTTTTAAGGAAAGGAAAATGGGAGCTGGAGAGAAAATTTGATTCCGTTCCGTGTCGATTCCGACCCGTCCCTATACCGACCAACAATTTTCAATTCAATCCCGTCCCGACCCGATCCCGCAGTACTGTGGATCAAATACTTAGTATCATGGAATCAAACCGGAACCGTATAGAAAGAACCGATTAAAACTCAGAACCAGAATCGTCACCGGAACCCATATTTTTAATTTTTTGTATACCGGTATTCGAGAACCGATATTCTTGGAACCGAAAAGACAGAAAAGAAACGAAACATTGTACCGGTACAGTTGCGGTTTTGGGTGCGAAAACAAGACTGCAAAGATGGCACTTGGTCCAGTATTTTTTGAAAATATTGCATCCTATATTCTTAGACCCTCATTGAATGTCATGATAGCCATTGAACAGAAATGTACTTGTGTCTTCCATTTCTGTTCAAGTGAAACTGAATGAGGACAGCAGCTCTGGCATAAATTCATTAGCTGAAAGTGGAGGCTAAGTCGAATTATACATGTATTTGTATGAAAAGAAACAGGAGGATACAAATAGTTCAGTATTTTCACAAAAGTGTTTAATGACATCAATCACTGACGGAACTGAACCCCGCAGAGCCGGTTCGGTTTGGGTTTTTTGGACTGGACTCTCAAAATCTATTACCTCGAGAAGCTGAACCCGAGCCGGAATTCTTCTGTTTGAAAAAACTTTTGTTTCAGAAAATTATTAAAGTGGATTTTTTTTTATTATTTCAAAACTTTCTGTCACCTTATATAAAAGTCGACTTTTATAATTTTCCTTATATTACGGATGGAAAAACAAATCATTGTTTAGTACTTGTATCGATTGGTGCATTATCTAATGGAGATCAGTTTTGTAAGTCATATCCAAACAGGGAATATTCCAACAATGAGAAGGAATATAAAGTAATAGTCTAGTTGTAACATGACAATTTAAATTTTTCCTATCTATGTACGAGTACACATTGGAGGAACCAGGGACTTTAGGAAGGCGTTATCCTTAGTCAATAGCTGTTGATAGATATATCAAATAGTAAGTTAAATGTGTCCTCTTCAACAAAAATAAGGCCAAGAAGGTTTTAATTCTAACCAATTTGCTGAAATTCATGGAAAATTGAGGCAAAAATGTTTCAAATATTTCAGATGTTAGGAACCAAGGTTCGAACCAAATCCTCAGGTTTGATAAGTTAAGGAACCGGTCATCAAACCGAATCTTATACTTTACGATGGGTTCGAACCTCCGGAGGTTCATGAGCTTAAATTGTTTACAAAAGAAAGAAGATGAAGTTAAATGGTGGTCAGTAAACTTGAAAAAGTTTATACAATGAAACTGAAATTGGGTGGACGCAAAACCAATGCCCGATCTTTCTTTATATTTTAATGGTTCATACCGGTACGTACCGGTATACCGAAATAAAAATCCAGGTACCGATACGGAATCGAATACCGAAATAATGTTAGAACCAATCAGAACCTTTTACCGAAACATAAGTTTCGGTACGTACCAGAACCGGAACCCAAATACGATTCGGTTTGATTCCCTGCTTAGTATCGATTGTCGCAAGAACTATCTAGTATCGGGTACTGCGTATCAAATACTGAATATCGAGTGTTGAGTATCGAATACTGGGTATCGAGTACTGAGTATCGATTATACAGCATGTTTCATATCAATCCACCTTTTTTTTTTTTAATCTGATTTCGCTTCGTGAAAGCCTTCGCTTGTACCGGTTGTTGCAAGAAACCCACCCAATTTTCAATACTTTTCAAATACATTTGATTAATTCAAAGTTTCGAGTAATAATCATAAAAATGATAATGGTTCTCTTTATTTCATGAGCATGTACTAAAGTACAATACTAAAAGTACAATTTAGAATTACGATTAATATAACAATAATAAAAGTTACACTAAAAAAGAGAAACGAAATTAACCAACATGGACATAAAACAAAGTCCGTCTGTTGGCCTTGCACATGGCTTCTCACCTCACACCAATTACTACACCTGGCTGCCCGGGTCTTCCTTAGTTACCAGATCGTTCATCAGTATTTAGCAAGTGCAGCGCATTTGCATGCATTTAAGACTAAATCAAGATTGTTGTTGTGGATAGTGACCTATGTTTTTTATACTGGGCCTTAATCATTGACCTCGAGCCGGCAGAAACACCCAGTCTAATTCAAAATTTCTAAGATTGCTGCACTATATTTTAAAGTTAGCTTAATAAAGGTCACCAGGTCTGCCCAGTACTTTCCTTCCTATCATCCCGACTACTTATTAGATTGGTCTTTGTAAGCAGCGGTTTCCTAAAGCATTCTATGCTCCTTTAAAATTGGGCATCTTCCTAGGAAATGCTCAAAGTCATCCATGTTCCTGACGTTTGCAAGTGTTAGACCCCACTTATATCAGATCGAATCGGGCCTTAAGTACCCTGAAAGTTGTGGCGATTGACAGAGAGTGGAACTTATTGGCCACTGAGTTTTCCAAGTGTTTATAAATTCGAGTGGCGCTAGTGACCTGTTTCGAGTATGATACTATATTTTCCACAAATGAGAACCTTTCGGGAGCTTGTACCGGCTCGGTTGACTGGTTCACTGAAAACTTTAAGCTCAAGTTTGGTTCTTAACAAAGGTTTTTTGAAGCTAACTGAACTACGGTTTCGGTTCGGTACAGTGTTACACTCTTTATAGTTGATGTACAAAAAAGGTTTAAAGCACTTTTTAAAGGTGGCATCACTATTAAATGGAATCGGAAAATGTTGCAACCAACATCATTTTGAAGCCTCATCATTAGGCTTGCCTTTTTCAGTATGTGTAATTTCTCTAAAGTGTCAACTTGTGTGCTAACAAAACACAATTTTCGGGAAAGTTTACTTTTCTGCTTTCATTTGAAGAAAATTGCAGCTGAAGGCCATCGAATGCAGCAAGAAGTTAACGGGGAACATGCTTCATCGATTTCCACATGTGAGTTTTGGTATAGACGTTTTAAAAGTCACAAACTTAATACCGATGAAAAGTAAGAGGATGCCGAATTGGAGGCTATGTTGGACGAAGATAAGTGCCAAACGCAAGAAGAACTCTTAAAAGCATTGGGAGTGCAGTAAGCAAGCAATACATAACTAAACAGTTCTTGTTACCGAATTTCTTAAAGCTAAGGTCCCACAGGCAAGTAATTGCCTAAATTTTTATGATAATTTGGATAAATCGGCCAAATTTGAGAACTTAGCGACCATATTCGATCAACTTATTTGCTTACGGAACCATAGTTTCAGCTTTAAGTCATGCAAAACCTGTAAACATGTCTATTTGGCCAAGCTTTTATCAAAATTTGGGCAAATTATTTGCCTGTGGGTACTTCTTAGTAAAAATTTTGAATAAATCGAACTTTTCGTTTGCTGTTTTTGATTCGGTTCAGTGTTTTCGATGGCACAACGGTTCAGTTTACCATCACGAGTTTGCAGTTTGCTATGGTTTATTTTGGTTTGGTTAAGAAGTTGTTTGATCACTCATATTGTATGTATATATGCTTATTAGTTACTTTGCGATACTTGATTGACAATTGTTGACACCTCTTCAATACTTGCGTAACTAATTGATATTGGTATCCATACCTGATTAATACACTTGATATGGTCTCAATACTTTTACGTTCGGTTTTAAACACATTTTTTCTTACTTATTTTAAAACCATTTTTTGGCATGAAATTTTTGGTATTTCTTTAAAAAATGTTGTATATTTTTACATATTAAAAAAAAGTTTTAGTCGCAATGTAATTTTTTTGTGTTTTTTTTCCTATTAAAGATTCTTTTTTATTAAAACTTTATACCACAATTCAACTTCTTCGCGATGGGTAAAAATTTTCTTAACTCAAGTGCAAAAAAAGAAAAAATAAAACTGAATCAAAACAGCCCACAACCTAGGTCAATGAATGGCCATAGCCATCTCCCCCCTCCCCGCTACTCACCACTCCCGCACACTTGACACCCAACACCGCTGCTGACTGCTTGCCCGTACTTCGATTCTGACGCGTTGCGGCGTCGTTGACGAAAGTGACACGTGAGAAAGAGAGAGAGAGAGAGAAACCTAAATGATCGCTCCAGTACCGAAGCTTTCGCTGTTTCGCTGTTTGCAATTCAATTAACGCTGTCAATGCCGCCAACCGATGCCATATGATGATGAGCTACAATTACAAGATCAGCGGCGTATGGCGGCGACCGTGTTTGATTTGTATCTGTGAGATACAAACAATACGAGCGCAACAGCAACAGCAACTGCAACAACATGTTGCTGCGATTGTTTGCCGCTGGCGGCCGTCTGTGGTTTATCAAAAAGCCTTCCATTAGGAGAGCCCGGCCGCGAGTCGGGCCATTGTCTGGCCAAATTCTAAAGATACACAGACAGACGACAGTGCACAAACAACAAAAAGACAGAAGCAACAAGTGCATGTGAAACAAACTTTACAGAGATATGCGCGATGACTACCTCACCGAACGGACAAGCGACGGCGTCTAATTGCATGTACGTATCGTACCCGGGCAACAGGCGGACGATAAGCATCGATAAGGTCCACTGGAAACACCGAAATTTGTTTTGGGGGTGTGGGTTTCCAGTGGGTCTGGTGGTTGGTCATTGCCATTGACATTGCAACAGTTGGAAACAATGCGCCCCACTGTTTTCCGTGTGCGTAGTGTGGGAAATACGAAAAAAAAAAAACAAAAGTTATGGAAAATACGGGGAGGGCAGTTGAAGCAAATACATATAAAACTAAGCTTTTTGCCTGTTGGAGTACAATAACCCTGTGTACTTGATGCTTTTTGACAACCGCTTCGATACTTTCTTGGTAGTTTTGTAACAAAGTTTTCAAGTTCGAAGACAACTATTGCTACCTTTTCGTTATTGAGGCTACTCCAACCTAATTGATACTTTAAATCAGCGGTGGGTACCAAATTTGAGTTTGGAAGCAGTCCAACAGTCTCGATCGCGCACACTGCACCTCTCGAAGCGTGGAAATTGCACTTGCTGCAACGTCTGCTTGTGCGTGTCGTCGCCACGAAGCAACGCAATGACGCCAGTTGGAAAATAAATCTCGAAGCAACGGGAGCAATGGGAGCAAGGGCGTGCCCATCGCTGCTTTAAATGTTGCTGCGTTTTTAAATCACTTTTGATCAATTACGATACCTTTTCGTAACTTTTTTGAACACTTAGCCTGAGCTTTAGGATAATTGTTTGACAAATAAAATCCCACACAAATAGTTTTATTTCAATTCTGATACCGCCTTGATATACTTTCGATACCTAATCTACAACTTAGTGATTTGCTGAAGACTTTTAAAATACCATGAACATTATTTAGTTTAACCTTAACCTTTCACATTAAGAATTCACACACAGCCTACTTAAGACAGTGCATCTGAAGATAGTCGTTGGTCGAATTACAACAAGCACAAGAAAAAGATGAAGAAGCACCCCTGCTTAAGCTATTTCTTTTCACATTTGTGTGTTTTTGATAACATTTCTATACTTTGTCAATCACTTGACACCTGTGCTCAATACTTTTCGAAGCTTTAAATTTTACTCAAGTTTACAACAAACAAATACTGAGGACCCAATTATTTAAGTCATAAAAATGTGACTATCAACGTTTTTTTTTTAATGGCCTTACTTTAAAGTAAAGCTGAATAGCATATATTCCATTGCTTTTGTACTGCCTAAGACCTTCTTGCCTAAGAAATGGCCAATTCAATGAACAGCATTTTGAAACATTCGTGTCAATTTCACACCTCGTACAAGAACCGCACTTTTGGGGAGGGTGTGACAAATGACACGCTAACCATAAAACGCCAGACAGACCAATTAGTAGATTTAATAATCATAAAATGCCATCAGAAACACACACACTCGCACACACACACACACACACACTCTGGACATAAATTTATTTGTAGTTTTTGGCAACATATGGACGGACATGACATCGGTTTCTGCGGTTGCCCCGTTAGGCGGAACTGGAACCAACCTTGGGGGGTTACGTACGTAACAACATTTCCACTCTGATCGATGTCGATGCGTACAAAATTTAGCTAATTAAAATAGCCTCCAATTGCAATAATGAAATATGGTAATCACTTGGATTGCGCGCCTGCATCGCCCATTCACGTACACAGAAAATCCAATAGTCAATATTATGAAAAATGTTGACGAAATGTTTTATAACGTTTTTTTTTATTTTTTGGCAATTTTATGATTTTATGTAAGCGAGGTGGGAGGAGTGGCCGAAGCTAATATACCCTGGCATCTGATCATGATTTCTTATATACTATGGGTAAGATGCGCTAGGCACCCAATGGCACATAACGCCCTTAATACATGGTTTTTTATATTTCTCAGCAAAAAAAAAGCTAAGCTCAACACTTTCTTTGATTCTCCCAGTTTGTTGAGACATTCAAAAACATTTCGATACCTTTTATATGATTTTCCGATAAGGTTTTCATAGCTTTTAAACAAACTTCGACTCTTTCTATGTTTCGCCCAGTTCTTTGACACTGTTAGATGCGTTCAGATGCTGTTCAAATACATTTCAATACGTTTTGATAACTTTTCTATAATATTCCGATACTGTCGCCCAGTTCTTTGACACTGTCGATACTTTTTTTTATGATTTTTCATGCTGTTTTGATAGCTTTTTAGCCAATCTCTTCACTTTCTATGATTTGCCCACTTCTTTGAGACTGTTAGATGCTGTTCAAAAACATTTCGATACTTTCCGATACCTTTTCTATGACTTATCCATACTCTTTTGGTAGCATTTTAACCAACTTCGAAACTTGCTATGATTTGCCCAGTTCTTTGAGACTGTTAGATGCTGTTCAAAAACATTTCGATACTTTCGGATACCTTTTCTATGATTTATCCATACTCGTTTGGTAGCATTTTAGCCAACCTCGACATTTTTTATGATATGACAAGTTCTTTGACACTGTTAGATGCTGTTCAAAAACATTTCGATACTTTCCGATACCTTTTCTATGACTTATCCATACTCTTTTGGTAGCATTTTAACCAACTTCGACACCTTATATGATTTGCCCAGTTCTTTGAGACTGTTAGATGCTGTTCAAAAACATTTCGATACTTTTCGATACCTTTTCTATGATTTCTGCATACTCTTTTGGTAGCATTTCAACCAATCTCAACATTTTTTATGATTTGACAAGTTCTTTGAAACTGTTAGATGCTGTTCAAAAACATTTCGATACTTTTCGATCCCTTTTCTATGATTTTTCCATACTCTTTTGGTAGCATTTTATCCAACCTCGAGTTTTTCTATGTTTCGCTCAGTTCTTTGACACTGTTAGATGCTGTTCGAAAACATTTCGATACTTTCCGATACCTTTTCTATGATTTCTCCATACTCTTTTGGTAGCACTTTAACCAACTTCGACACCTTCTTTGATTTGACCAGTTCTTTGACACTGTTAGATGCTGCTCAAAAACATTTCTATACTTTCCGATACCTTTTCTATGATTTCTGCATACTCTTTTGGTAGCTTTTTAACCAATCTCAACATTTTTTATGATTTGACAAGTTCTTTGAAACTGTTAGATGCTGTTCAAAAACATTTCGATACTTTTCGATACCTTTTCTATGATTTCTGCATACTCTTTTGGTAGCATTTCAACCAATCTCAACATTTTTTATGATTTGACAAGTTCTTTGAGACTGTTAGATGCTGTTCAAAAACATTTCGATACTTTCCGATACCTTTTTCATGACTTATTCATACTATTTTGGTAGCATTTTAACCAACTTCGACACTTTCTATGATTTGCCCAGTTCTTTGAGACTATTAGATGCTGTTCAAAATCATTTCGATACTTTCCGATACCTTTTCTATGATTTCTGCATACTCTTTTGGTAGCATTTTAACCAACTTCGACACTTTCTATGATTTGCCCAGTTCTTTGAGACTATTAGATGCTGTTCAAAATCATTTCGATACTTTCCGATACCTTTTCTATGATTTCTGCATACTCTTTCGGTAGCATTTCAACCAATCTCAACATTTTTTTAAGATTTGACAAGTTCTTTAAAACTGTTAGATGCTGTTCAAAAACATTTCGATACTTTCCGATACCTTTTCTATGATTTTTCCATACCCTTTTGCTAGCATTTTAGCCAACCTCGACTTTTTCTATGTTTCGCTCAGTTCTTTGAGACTGTTAGATGCTGTTCAAAAACATTTCGATACTTTTCGATACCTTTTCTATGATTTCTCCATACTCTTTTGCTAGCATTTTAGCCAACCTCTACTTTTTCTATGTTTCGCTCAGTTCTTTGACACTGTTAGATGCTGTTCAAAACCATTTCGATACTTTTCGATACTTTTCCTCTGATTTTTCCATACTCTTTTGGTAGCATTTTATCCAACCACGACTTTTCTATGTTTTGCCCAGTTCTTTGACACTGTTAGATGCGTTCAGATGCTGTTCAATAAATTTCGATACTTTTTGATACCTTTTCTATAATTTACCCAGTTCTTTGACACTGTTAGATGCTTTCAGATGCTGTTTAAATACACTTCAATACATTCGGATAGCTTTTTATTAGGGATGCAAACCGGATATTAATAGAACCGAACCGGTGATTCGATGCTCCAGAAAAGTAATAATTGTATATCGTTTCCATACCTTCCATATGTTCTTTTCCTCTCATTCACTTATTCTTGTCAGTTTCTTTTCCAATTCTCAAATCACAAATAATATTTCCAAAAATATCATAAAAAAATTACTTTTCTAATACTTCATTGATACCAGCTCGATATATTTTCTATTTATTTACGGTGTATTTCAAATACCGAATTGACATCTTATCGTTATCTTTATAAATATATTTTTTTAAGCGTTTTCGATAGAATTTTTATAATTTTAAACTACCTTTTCGAAATATTTTCACTTTTATTATTCTTCATGGAACTTTTAGCAGGCTCCAGGTGAATAAGATATGATTTATGTTCATAACTTTTTTAAAACATGACACGCACAACACCACAAAGGAGGCTGGCTGATTGTATAGCTATTTCATGAATTTCCTCAATTCAATCTGACTGACAGGTCTTTTTAAGTATTTTGTAGCCTCTAGATTCGATACATTCTAAAATTTTTTTCTATCGCTTTCGGCAAAGTTTTGGAAAGCTTTTGGGAACAGTTTCAAACTTCGGTTCGATACCTTTTTTTCCCCCAATTTTTGATTGGCTTTATTTAGTGGCTTTAGATCAGAGTCCGGCGCGTCCCTAACTTCTGTGCATACAATACTGCTGCGGCAGCGATGTCGACAAACCGACAGTATACGAGCTTATACTGCGTTCTTGCGCAACAACAACGAAGTGCATGCCAAAAAGAGAATGTATGTTTTGCCAGCCCCTGCTTAAGGTATTCGATTCGATTTGTATCACTGTAAGAGAATATTTCAGTTTCGATACCTTTTTCAATTCTTTTCCAATCGCTTTTGGTAAAATTTGGCCAACTTTTAGATACTTCAGATTCCCCAATGCTATTCTAGATTGACATTCCCCCCCCCCCCCCCCTTGAATGTATATACCCCTCCTTGGCCAAGGGTATAACAAAAGAGAAAACCATTGTTTACTTTTATTTGCACGCGTATATTGTTGTTGTTGATTTGGTTTTTTTGCGTATGTAGCGCACAATTCAAGGCCAAACCTTTATTTGGCCCAAATAAAATTTGGTTTTGTTGTTTAGGTTTTCGGTTATTGTTTCTTTCTTGGCTTTTCAGTGGGTGGCGACGCGTCATGTAAACACAGTACGAAAATTGCCAAATTAACGGGCAAAATATTTTCAAAAGAATGGAAAGCCAACTGATCAGTGGCTGACTAATACCTGGCTGTGGTATCGTTTTACAGAATTCACTTTGCCAATTTGCCATGCTAGAAAATTTCAATTAAAATTTATTCTAGGATACTTTGGGGCTTTCGCCCTGCCCCCTGTCCCCTGTCCCCTGCTCCATGATGGTTTTTATTTGCAACTGCTGCAGTTTGCCATTTGCGGCTTATGCAATGCGAATTGTTCGGCAAATCAATTTGCATATTGCGCGGCGCATTTGCGGCGGACCCGCCCCCTCCTGGCTGCAGAGGCGACTACTACAACAATTTACAAAATATTTTTGTGTTCACACTCAATTAATGCCAATTGACTGCAAAATTGCAAACACCTTTGACACGTTTCCATTTGCCATGTGAAAACAATCTGCCCCATAATTGTGAACCGCACACAGACACTGAGCGAGTATCGCTGTCGCATGTCGCAGGATGGGCGAAAAACAAAAAAAAAGCACTCCAAACTCGCGGTTTGTGTAGTTGTAGTAAGTCAATAAATTTATTTATTTATTGGCCAGCCATGCAAAATGCATGAGACAATTTTCAGAACAGCAAGTATCAACCCACAAAACGCGGCGAGTCGACGACAACAGCAAATTATTGACATTTTGAACGCAATTGAACTTTTGCGCATAAATTTTGATTTTTCAGGAAGAGCAGCAGGAGAAGTCGGAGGCGGAGGAGGAGGAGTAGCTTCGAATTGAATTAAATGTGACTTAATTGATAAATAATTGTTACACTGTTGTGTCATTCAGTAAGGTTGACCCACGATCCCAGGCACTTTTCATAGCTTCTAATTCCTCTCACTTTTGTCTAAGCGTAACGCAAACTTGATAGTTTGATCGAAATTGCTAATATTTATTTATAAATAAAACAAATAGTGGTTGATGTATCTTACCACCTGTGAGATACTGTAACTGCCGCTTCAATCTTCAGTAAACTTTGCCCAACGTCTGCAGGCCAACAACTGTATGAAAGAACTGCAACAACTTTAACAAAAGCATGGTGCACTTTTTGAGGCGATAAACCAAAATTTTTTGGTTATTTGCACACAATTCGCTGATTTCATGCGAATGCACAATCTGTTCTCAGGGCCAGGGACAGACCCACTGGTCAGAGTTATCTTCTGATGGGCCTGTTATCGCTTCCGGGTCTGGTAGAGTCGGGGACAGACGTCGATCGGGTATTGCACGCACAATTCTCGCGTTACTCGTGCTGCGTGTTTGGCATACGAAAATTTTGAAGGGGATTAGGCAGGCAGCCCTGGTAAATGCAATTAAATTGGATTGCCCAGCCGGTTGGTTAACCCCGTTAGCGGCAAATTCGTTAACTCAGCTGAAACTCTCGACGCGGCATTTTAAAATTCATTGTGTGTGTTTTTGTATTTTAATTAAAATTATGTCAACGCAGTTGAAATGTTATTGAACCAAAAAAAACAAACACAACTGGAACAAGTTCATTAATTTGGATTTGGTAACTTTAATGCCATGGATTTGCCCAGTACGTGGGCTGCTACTTGCATTCATAGCACAAGTTGGAGAACTGAATTCTTTTCAAATTGCTGCACAAAACCCTTTTAAAGCGCATTTCATATTTATTAATATTCAAGCTGAATACTCACCCACAAGGCCAACCGAAAAAAAAACAGAAATATATATATATATATATCTAGTGTAATATATATGCTACTGCTTCCTCCCTGTGCTTTGTATCATTCAAGCAGGATACCACTTTTTTGTTGCCTCTCTCCCTCGCTTCTTGTTCTATTTGGAAATTGCTGTAAATAATAATAACAAAAAAAATTTAAAGCTTCAAAATTTATGTTTGTGTTTTCAAGTAAATTAAATAATGCAAAATGTTGCCCACAGCCTTTTTTGTTGCTGATAAACAAAACTTAATGAAACTGTAACCAAGAGGAAGTTGTGTGGGCTCTATATCAACAAATACCCCACAAATGTGCGCACTAACTAAACACCCCAAATGCCGCAACCTTGAAATGAACTGAAAACTAACATCATAACAAAAACAATTTCATAATTCTGATAGAAAAAAACGAAAAAACAACAAAATTTCCATCAGGCGATTAACTACGTCTCCAAACAAATTCCCCGACAATTGAAGTGTCTAAATCGTTTTTCCGTTAGTTAACCCTCCTTCTGTGTGTTTTTGTAACAAATCCACTTATTTGTTGAATTTGACAGTTTAATTCTACGCCTCAATGAGCCCCAAAATCCGACGCCCCAAACACACCCACCTCCCCCCTGCATCCCATTTTTAACCCCTCACGCAATGCTCTGTCGATGCTGTCTATTTCAATCGGGTTGCAGATTGAAGAATAGAAAGATACCAAAATTTATCTGTTTGTGTTGTATTTGAGGAGAGATATCTGGACAAGTTGGACAATGAGAAGCTGAACCACACTGAGAACAAAAATTGTAATCGAAATGGATTTAAAATTATTGAGTTGGGTACTGTAAACACCTTAAAAATTAAACTTGACTGACTGTTAGCATCGCCTCACTTGAAAACCGTTTAATAAGCAAAGTTACCCCAACTTTATCGTAAATACAGCTTACCCTAAGCAACGTCCACCGTAAGCACCGCCACAATGCTAACCGCATAATGCTAAGCACAGCGACCGATTAATGTACAAATCGCTAGCAGTAAACACCGCATACCGTAAATACCAAGGCTGCAAACCTTGCAAACCCATTGTAAAGTACTAGGTTCGGTTCGCGGACCGGTTTCTGGAACCCCTGAACCCAAGGTTTTGGTTCGAACCTTGGTTCGCTTGAACAAAAAAGAATAGTTTGACTTTCGATTTATTAATTCTATTTATTTACCTCTCTATTCATATACTTAATCATAATATTCAATACTTATGTTATTGTGATTATCAAACCCATTAGCTGACATTAACAATTTTTAGGAACTGCTTAGTTTAAGCCAGGCATGCCCAAAAGCAGCATACGACAGAGCACTTTCCAATACTCACAAAGGTAAGCACCAATACCAATAATGAAATTGATGTTGGTCAGTTTGTTTGCACGCGCAAACACCCATCAAAGAAGAGAACGCAACCGGTTTTTGTTCTACGCGATCGTTTGCATGTGTGTCCTTTTGTACACGTCGCGCCATGCATGTATACGATCATTGATTTCCTATCTTCGGTGCAATTACAAAAACAAAACGTACTCAAACAGCATACGGCTGGGCATCGCTGGTTTAAGCATTATCTATGCCAGCTCTCAAATCAGAAAGAACCAACTCTAAGCCATCTACGCAGTTGAGAAGTAACGAGAAGTAAAGTAAAAATCTCATACAAAAAATTTTACTTTTTTACTTGTCAAAATTTTTTGATGAAAATTTTACACTACTTCTCGTTACTTTACAACTGCGCAGACGGCTTAAGTGTGGAAAATGCTCCTTCAACTGATACCTGAGTTGCTGGAAAAGCTAGTACAGTAAAGGCAATATTTTTTAAGTCTTCGTTTTTATGACCTTTCCAAAATTCTGAAACATTTGTCGACGTATGTAATGTATGTGCTCTTTGACAATTTCCAAAGAAATCTATAACATCATTCACAGCTTTTATATTTGATATTTTTTATTGCTTTCATAAGCTTCGCTTCTTTACAATCAGACGAGTCAGTTGCTTTGCCACTGTTTTTTGTAAGCAAAATATGAAATCTCGGGTTAGAGAATACTGCAGCCAATACTGGTACTAAACTCATAGTAGAAGAATGATTGTCAGGGGGCACTTAGATAGTAATAAACAATGATTTGCTGAAGATTTTAAAACAACTGCACTTGGTTGTAATTGTGATCTATACTGTCCGCTCAAAGTCATCATATGGTCAAACGGTTTCTTTCCGTATAATCTATCATCATCATACTTTATCTTGTCAATTTACATCAAAAATTATTCACGCTTAGTTAGAAATGCAATCGTTTATAGTAAAATCTCCGTTGAATAAATTAATTAAATTGGTGAACCGAACCTTTTTCGATAAAGTGTTCCGGTTCGGGTTCAGGTTCGGGGGCTGGTTTGCAGCCTTGGTAAATACTGCTTACCGTAAGCATTCCCTACTTTATGCAACTCAAACACTGCATAACGCAAACACCGCCTGCTTACCCTAAGCAATTTCTACTGTCTTCCTCTTCTTCTAGTTTCAATCCCGAGTGGGACATAGGGCATCAACTACTCCTCTCCAGCGAACTCTGTTGTTAGCTGTCGCTTTGAGTTCTCCCCAACTTTTCCCGATGCGTTCCGTCTCTCTACCGATAGTCCTCCTCCAAGTTTCTTTGGGTCTGACTGGTGTCTGCCCGACTCCGTCCAACGGGTTCCACTCCATTGCCTTCCTTGCGATGTTGTTGTTATTTTTCTGTTATATTTCATTCTGCGTATTATTGTGTCGACACTCTCTATATTCGCTCGCCTGAGTAGCTCGGAATTCCATATTCTGTCAGTCGAGAAAGTGCAGAATATGCGACGCAGGCAACGGTTCACAAATGTTTGGAGTTTTGACACTATGGAAGTTTCAAGTGGAAGAACTGTATAGGAGCATTACGTTGGACTTGAAGAGCCTGATTTTGAGCCAGCGTGGATATGACAAGCATCGCCAAACAGCTGACAGCATCCCAAAGGCACCTTTAGCCTTTTGCAGGCGCGAATCCACATCCAGTTCCGTCACTCCATCAACAGCGACTACGCTACCCAGGTAGCTGAATTGCTGAACTTGCTCAATTGGCTGTTCGTCCAAAACCAGAGCCTGGGGTTGTCCGGAACGGATGCTGAGCGCTATCGTCTTAGCCGTGTTGATTTTGAGGCCTGCCGCTTTAGCTGAGGTGTCCAAGTCGGCTAATGTGTTTGCCAGGTCGCTTAGCCTATTTGCAAGGAGGCATATATAATAATAACTCCTACTGTATGCCAATAAAACACCGCCTGTTTTCTGTAAGAATTGCCTACTTTATGCAACTCAAACGCTGCATACACCGCAACACGTAAACACTATTTACCGCCAAACCGCTTACCTCGTATCGTGAACATTGCTTTCCGCTAGCACTGCCTACCGTAAACAACGCATTACGAAAACACCGTATACCTACGGATTTGCTTCCCTTGCCCATTTCTACACCGCATACAGTAAAAACAGCTGACGAAATACATACACCGCATACCGTAAACAGCAGAGAACAGCATCGGTGTAGCGATATATATTCTGCCACCTCATAAAGGGTGATTCATTAAGATGTTTTTTACTCAATATTCTTTTTTCAGTTATCACGCGTGACTAGTGTCATTCTGTCATCTTATTTTTGTTAATGATTGATTGACTTATCATCATTGAATGTCTCACACCGCAACAACGTCTCCCAATTATTCAGCTGTATTACGAAAATCAGTGTTCTGTGAAAAATGTTTTTCATGCACTTCGGTCTACATTTGGTGTGCATCATCGACCTTCCGAGACCACAATTCGTTATTGGATAATGCGCCAGCAAATAGACCACATCCAGCCTGTAGTGAGAAGAATATTGCGATTGCAGCAGAGAGTGTGGCTGCAGATCGTAACTTATTGATTCGACGCCGATCTCAACATTTGGGTTTTTTGTATTGGACAACTTGGCGAATTTTACGCATGGATCTTGGCTTAAAGGCTAATAAAATCCTACTCGTTTAAGAACTAAAGCCGCCAGACATGAATTTGCTGCAATTGCTCAATGATGATCCGCTGTTTTCGCTCAAAATTTCATCAACAAACAAAATTGTCGCATTTGGGCTGATGAGCAACCCGAAGAGACTCTCGAACTACTGTTACATCCACAAAAATGCACTATTTATTTATTTAAAAATATATATTTCTTTAAAAATGAGGCCGAACAGAACATAACCGTAAATGGCGAGCGCTACCGCAGCATGATAAATGACTTTTTGTTACCTGAAATTGAAGCCCTTGATGTCGGCGACATTTGGTTTCAGCAAGACGACGTTGTTATGGCACACACAGCGTGCAAAACTGTGGCTTTATGGAAAAATCATTTCGGTGAGCAGCTTATTTTGTTAACTGGCCGCCTAGATCATGTGATATCACACCACTGGAGTTTTTCCTGTGGGGTTACGTGAAGTCAAAATTCTTTGTCGCTAAGCCACCTACGATTCAAGACTTGGAAGCCAACATTACTTGCGCAATTTGCGAGATACCCGTAGCAATGCTGGAAAGAGTGATCCAAAAATGGACCATCCGAAAGGATGGATTTGAATGAAATTATCTTTAAAACGTAAATGTCAGAAATAGTTCTTTCAGAATTGTCGCAGAACACCTATTAGAAGCAAAATCACAGTTTGTAGGAAGGTGGGAAGCCATGGCGTTGGACCACAATATGAGGTGCAACATAGAAGGCCACAGCTCATGGAACCTTTCACAGACAAAACTGCTGCAGAGCATAGACAGCACGGAAAGGATTGGCTTTGAATCACAAGCCCGTGAAAGTCAGTCTCGGGACACTTACAGCAAACTGGAGTATAGCTTAAAAGATAAAAATGATTTCACTGACAATTTAGACGTGGCAGCAATATCAGTAATTTTTCGAACGAGAACAGAAGTGCTCAACCTTTAGGTAAATGCCATATATCTCAAACCTCAGTCATTACACTCTCTGCAACACCAGAGAGAGAGAAGACACCGCCCACTTCTTCTCTCGCTGTCCAATTCTGAAGGAACTCAGGGTCCTATACTGGGAAAAAGATACTCTGACCGACCAAGAAATGCACAAGCTCTTAAACGGAAGTAATTGGCGTTCACACACTTCCTATCTTAGAGAGTGCCTGCAGTATCGACGCGTTTTTTTAATGGACTATGGAGACATGTAACCAGACATCGGAATCGAGGAATCGGAATTTAGAAAAATGTCAGCTACATTTGGCTAACGGCAACATTACACAGCCAAAAATTTTTATAATCATTGTAAATCCATTTAATGTTTGAAACTTTTCGTCACTATAAGATTTTTGTAGCTATATATATCAATGAAAATAAATTTAAACTAGTTCTTTCAGCCCATAATAAAGATTCCACCATCCAATTCCATTTTTTGTGTTTTAATTGTAATTTAAAAAAAAAGCTTCTTAATGGATCACCCTTTAGTAGACATTTTTGCGTAAATAATGCGCTGTTAGCGATATTGAAATACGTTTATGGTGTTCAATCGGTGTATGGGTCATTCTTTTATAAACCGAACAGTTAAAAAACTCAACATTTTTGATTTCAATAAAAAAAATCCGAAACTAGATCTCTACATGCCCACCAAAACGTAATTTGCGGTTTTGCAAAAAAAATGTTTTGTTAATTTTTGTTAATAGCAACAATTACTTAATATTATTAAATAATTTAAAAAGTTATTAAATTATTAGATTATTTTAGTAGATACATTAAAATACTATTCAGCAATATCAACACGAGACCTGTCCGATAAACCAAACCTGAGATATCCAGTTTTTAAAAAACCCTTTTTTTCCATTTTTTCGTTTTTGACGATTTTTGAAATTGTTTTTAAAATTAACAAAATTTTGCAAAACCGCAAATTACGTTTTGGTGGGCATGTCGAGATCTAATTTCGGATTTTTTTTTATTGAAATCAAAAATGGTGAGTTTTTTAACAGTTCGGCTTATAAAAGAATGATCCATATGCAGTGTTTGGCGGTGTGCATATGATTGCAAATGCGTCGTTTGGTGTTTCGGAGTTGAGATGGTCACACACCGCTCTATGTAAGGCATGCTTATACCAAAGTATTGACAGCTATATGCAAAGTCTGAAATAAAAACACCGCTTTCAGTTCTTTGAAAGACACAACATTTCACACCGCAAGCACTGCCTATTTATCTTCGCCGATATGCCACCAATTACCAAGGTTCGAACTAAAACACTGCTACCACCTAGGTCGTACCACCTAGGTCGTATTTGTATTCTAGGGGCTTTTTTTCCCCATCTTTCTTCCAATTGGCAGATATAAATTTTCATTGTTTAACAGATTTAATTCAATTATTTCCCCTAATGAAGCACATGCTCTAAGTCTTGCGTGAACGACTTTCATATTAAATTTTGGAGAAAACTGGAATATTTGGACAAAAAAAACAAAGTCATAAAAATGTAAAAGAGAGATAGGGCGAGAAAGAGAGAGAGAGAGACGCGAATCAAAAAAGATAATAAAAATTTATAAAGAAAACAAAAAATGCCGCCAAGTGCCAAAAAAAACACGTTTAAATGTCAAAATGTAACTCCGACAACTGCACAACTGCAAGTCGCTGAGGCGACGCAAAAGCAACAAAAAACAAAAAAAAAAATCAAATTAGCGCCAAACGCTGTCGCCGCTGCCGACTGTTGCAATCGACATTCATCTTGTTATTAATTTTTTTTCTGTTTTTTATTGCTGTTCATAATTTGTGCTTATGCATAAAAAAAAAACAACAAAATTTTTAAATTAAACGCAAATTTTTTACTTGTTTTCATCTTCTTTTTCTTCGTTGTTGTCGTCGTCGCCGTCAGCCAGCAATCATTATAAACCCGTTAAAATTTATGAGAAAAGTACACAAAAAATGTGAAACAAGCTGACGACAAGCTTAAATTTGCATCTGATCAATAGCATTAAAGTTAATAAAGACATTAAAGCGTTGTTCTTTCGAAGTAGAATCAGCTAACTTGAACTTTTAGCCAATTGCAGGCAATGTGTGAAGCCTCGACTCAAGTCTGTCGGCCAAGACATGATTAAAGCTCAATTAATTGCGCCTGACAATGACAAGGAGACGTCGCCAGTCCCGATGTCAGGGACAGCCAAAAAAAAAGAAACAAAAAAAAAAACGCTCACGAATGTAAAGAACTTTGTTCACTCTCCATGGCAGAGGAAGGCACGGGGACCTAAAGTCATAATCATTATCAACAATGACTTATAGCAATATGCATGACATTTTCTATATGCATTTACTTACAAATACATATATGTATGTGTTTTTTTGTTGTAATCTACATGACAAACACTGAGAGAAAAGGACAAAGCAAATTAAATGAAACCGTTGAAGTAGAAAATAGTTGAATTTTATATAGATATTTCGCATATACGAAAAATTGTGCAGCCTTTTTATAGAGTCTAGTGACAATATCTCACAAGGCCTTAACTTTTAAACTATCATTTCTTTATCAGCTATATATTATAGTCGTCCGATTTATATAAAATCTCGTCATATAATTGAGATTAGGGCTTCAAACCCGGAATTCAGGCTTTTTTTTTACTGTGTTTACTAACCCGAACCCATTTCGAACCCATATGCGCCAATCTAACCAACTCGGTGCATGCATGCAAATATGTCAGCCGAATTGTCCAGCAACAAAAGTACATACATTCATACAAACAGAAGTGTGTGCCACAGGCAGCGTTGCCAATTTAGCTATTTTCCCACATAATATAGCTATTTTGTAAGCTCGAAAGCCGGAAACTATTCAGTTCTGCCGGTGCTTGCAATTGTAGCTAATTATTTGACATTGTTTAGCTATTTTAAATAAATCTCTGTTAATTTTTAGCATTTTAAACAGTCAATATTTTGTGGAAAAAATAGATAAATTGACAATACTAGCTACGCGCCAATAATTGCAATACATAAAGGCATTTTTCATCAAATCATTATGAAAAAAAGTTCCAAGTGTGGCGAATAAACACAAATTGATGCTCAATTTTGTGAGTGAAAGACTGATAAAAGTGCATACGAGAAAGCATAATCAATGTTTTGCAAAAAATAAGTCTGTACATATCTACATTCATGCACACATTATGTCAGTCATGGCATAAGTGTCCGAATTTTTTTAGAGGTCGGACTGAAGATTTATACACTAGCAATGAAGAAAGTCCATATCCAGCACACGAGCGCCAATTTCACGTCAATTATAATCGACATCTTACAGTCTAACAATGTATTTATGCGTCAGTTGTATACCTATTGTATGGTAATTTTATATATATTGGGTAAAACGAACCAATGTTCGAACCAAAACCAAAGCCCAAAAACCTCGAACATCAAATTTCCGAACCTTAACTGTTGTTAAATTTTGGTTCGAATTGAGATATACATAGGAGGATAAAGCTTCAATATGTTACCTTGAAAAACACAAATTATTAAACCCATTGAGGTTATTATTCTTCGAACAGCAGTTTCCATAAGAACTATTTTTTTTAGGGTTTGAACTTGAAGAAACTGTAAAGCATCTTTTGAAATAGCATCACCTGCATAAATGCTAGTTTTGGTATCAGTATCAAGGGAGATTGCCTTGTGATGGTTAGCCGAGCGATATTACTAATTTTTGTTAGGTGATGGGGGCCAAATCATCCGCCGGTCGGCCAGCGCACGCAGCGCGTGGGAAGCAAATCAGCAATTGCAATTTATCCCAAGGAAAAGAAAGCTGTCAAATTTCAGTTAACAATTAAGACAAATCTTTTTATTGGCACGTGTGTGCTTTCCAAAGCGAAAAATTAGAGAGATAGGTTAAGAAAATGTCATCGAGGTCATCGATGTCTCGATCACATATCAATGACTCGAAACATTCTCTTAGCACTGAAACATCTGGGGACTAGTTCCGGAGCTGGGCCTGAGCCCGATCCTGAGTTTGTTACAATATCATTGTAAAATTCTTCAGCTTTTTAGCTGTAAAGTTTGGTGGACACACCTTTCAAATCATACATAATCTAACCGAATTCCGGTTTCATTCTTCGACCAAATAATCCCATATAAAATATTTACTTAGACGTATCTATGACAGCGTAATTTCAAAACGATTTCGGCTTTTATTCTTTGATAAGAAAAACTTTATGTGCTGTCAGGTTGCTATAAATTAGAATAGCTAAGATGCTGCCAATCTGTGCGGAATCGGATTCAACATTTTGAGGTCCTTCTGGAATGGGCGCTTATATGCTATAAGTAGTGTTGGGTTGTTCATGAGAGAGTGAGCAAAATTGAGTTGTTCTTTAAACTGAACAAGTAAACATGTTCTTCTTCAATTGTTCATTTTTGTTCAGCGCGTCTTGTACAATCTATCTTCTTCAGTCTTTCTTGCTCTGAGTTGTTCTAAGAGCTGTTCAGTCTCTTTTGCTTAGAGAGTTGTTCTGTATCTCTTGCTCTGTGAATTGTTCTGTCTGCCTTGCACTGTGAGCTGTTCCGTCTGTGTGTATGTTGTTCTGTCGGCCGTATCATGATACAACTATAACAGGTATGGCGCTCAGTCAAATTTTGAATTGAGCGCTTTTGCTAATGGCGCGGGAGAGAGAGCGGGAGACTGAGCGCGTGAGCAAACGACGCACATTCACACAAATTATGTACATATGTGTGTAGAACAAAAAATCCATGCAGAAACAACAAAAACAATAAACCGATCAGTGCTACAGAAACCCACCCCTTTGAAATTCAGACGGCAAAACAAAAAAAATTCGTGCGCTCACACAACCTTCCAGTACCATTAAACAGGTGAACAACTAAACATGTGAACAATTTAACAAGAACAACTGAGCAAATTAACAAGAACAACTGAACAAGTGGGAAATTTGAGTGAAAAAAAGAACAACTGAACATGCTCTGTGAAATGAACAACCTTTACCCAACATTAGCTACATATAAGAAGCTTTAAAAAAGTCATGGATGCTGCCTACCTGCTTGTAATATTCTTGAAAACGCTTAAGCTTTGTCCATTCGCTTTAATATCATAAACTTAAGTCTTTAAAAATGTCTTAGGTGCTGCCAACTTGCTTCGAAAATGTCTCAAAACTATCAGCCATATCTTAAGTGACTTTGAAGTTTGCCAATTCGCAATAGAACCGCAAAAAACATTGCAGCTTAGTTGTAAGCAAGGCTGAGGTAAAACGCTAAAACGGCTAAAACGATCTTAAGCGCTGCCAATTTGATTGAATTTTAGGTCCCAGTTGCTCAAAGGAGTCATGGGTGTTGGCAGCTTGCATAACCCAAGCTTAATTACTTCAATAATGGTTTGAAGAGCTGCCAATTTGCTTAAATAATGAGAAATAAATTGTCTAAAAATTCTCAAAACTTTTCAGCTGTACTTGAAAAGACTTTAAATGCTGCCAACTTGCTTCAATTTTACATCTCATGGGGCTGCCAACTTGACTGAAATAAGCTTTAATACTGCCAATTTGTTCAATTATTGCCAACAACATCTTTGAAATGTCAACTGTCTCTTACGAAACTTTAGGTGCAGCCAATTTGTCACAATTTTGCGTTTCAATTGTTAAAATAAGTCATGAGCGCTGCCAAGCTGATTGATAAAGGCTTAAATGTTGCCTTGAAGCACTGCCAAATTGCTAAAATATTGTGTATAAAATCTTTAAAATGTCAAAGGTGCTGCTAACTTACTTAGCAAATGACCCAAAGTGTTCAGGTGTCTTTAAAGTGACTTATAACACTGCCAATTTGTTTTGAATGAGCTGTCAACTTGCTGCACAATTTTGCAAAATTGCACCAAAACCATCCATCCATATAATGTTTTGATAAGAAATGTAGATTTAGAACCCTTTTTTTAAATAATAGAAGTTCTCAAATAATTTCCACCAGCTTCACATAGACAAAATATGATTCCATGACTGAAGGCCCTCAAACAAAAAAAAAAACCAACAACAAAAATACGAAACATGAAACACTTGCAACAACATTGTTCTCATTGTTGTGCGGGGGCCGTCGCAGTGTTGAAAATCATGTGAGAAATTTATGTTAATTTGTTGCGACAGCGAAATGCAAGAGCAAGCAAATTGCCAGCCATACCCCCTCATCCTCCCACGCCAATGCCAAGCAAATGAAGCGGGGCCAAAGTTTGCAGAAGCAGCAGCAGCTGCAGCTGTTGCTTCTTGGTGGCATCTTCTGGAGCGGATTCCCATGAACCGTATGGCGCCCTCTGTTAACGGGTGTTGGGTAGACGGACATGACATGTTGCTGATGTTGCAGAGGCAGCAGCAGCAGCAGCAGCGACAGCAGCAACTTGTTAACTTTTTAATGCTGCCGCTGTTGATGTTGCTGCTGCTGCTGTTGCTGTTGCTGTTGCTGTCAATGAGTCTGTGGTCAAAGCAATTGAATTGATGGTGCTGACTAAACACACAGAGAGAGAGAGATAGAGAGACCCTGGGTGGGCCCCCAAATGATATCACGACCACGTGGAACGTGAGAGATGATGCCAGTTGGATAAATCATGAAAATAATGAGTTTAGTCTAGGCAAACCACAATACACACAACATTGCAGCCAGTCGGCGGGCCAACCTCAGGCAACAAGCAAAATAACAATATGATAACAGAGTTTAATGACTTGAGAGGGCGTGGCGAGGGTGGGCACACAACATTTTCTAATCGTCATCGAAAACTATTGCAAATCGCAGAATATCGGAACTATAGCGGCAAACCCGTTGACCTCCATTAAACAGATTATGTAATAGTTATCAATTAACTTGAACTGAGTTGATGGGAAAACTACACTTGGAGAAACAATTTTTTTTTCTAAATTTAAGTTGAGGAAATTCGATTTTTAGTTTTGACTTGAACGACAAATTCGGTGAAAAGCTACAGGGGCAAATAGGTTTCAGATAGACGGAAGCGATTTCCGAATGCTATCCAAAACACGCATAATCAACATACCTTAAGCACGGCACTCTTTGAACAATGCATACCTAGAACACTGCATCCTTGGAAAACACCATACTTTAAACATCGCATACCTTAAATTAAAACACCGCAAAGCGTTCCTTAAGTTTAGCATACCCTAAGCACCGCACTATTGCAACGCCGTACTGCCTACCTTAGGTACTGTATAAACTTATACACTTTTAGATGAGCACGGTTGTAAGATTTCATTTGAACTGACCCGCTCAGTGTGAGCGAGCTATCTTTTATTAAGAATTTGTCATCCCTTAACTTCTAAACTTATCTAAGGCAGTATTTGTAAGATCGGTGCGTGTGTATAAATATAAAAATGCATTCGTGTGGGGAATACACATTGCCTCACACGATGCATATTAAGTGGTGGGGACCGGATGACCTTTTCAAGTGGTTGATCCTTTTCAGGTGTATGTCTGGGCCTTGATCCCTGTCACTGCGGCTTTTAATATTTAATGTTATTACAAGAGGTGGCATGTTTATGACATAGGCGACATAGGCTAAATATTTAAATATGAGATTTACACTACGTGTGGGCCGAGTTGAATGTCATGTTCAAGTTCGAACAGGTACATTAAGCAGCGTCTACCTTTAGTTGAGCAAACCTTAAATTCCGCATACCCTAAACCTAGAATTCCCCGCATTCTTTGACCATCGCATACCTTAAACATCTCATTCTCTGAAAGCGCATACCTAGAACTCTGCATCCTTTAAAAACAAAATACCTTAGACATCGCATACCTAAAACTCACCATACCTTAAACACCTTTGAAAACCGCATATCTATCTTGACCAAACCTTAAACCTAGCCTAAATACCGCATTCGTTGAAAGCGCATACCTTAAACACTGCATTCTTTGCAAACACCATACCTTAAACACCGCATTCTTTGAAAGCGGCATAACTTGAACACTGCATATCAGCATTTAGCATACTTTAAGCAACGTATCCCTTGAATTCAGCATACTCTAAACACCGTATTCCTTAAACATCTCATTCTTTAAACACCGCATTGTTTAAAAGCGCATACCTTGAACACTGCTTCCTTTAAAAACAAAATACCTTAAACATAGCATACCTTAAACACCGCATTCCTTAAACATCTCATTCTTTGAAAACCGCATACCTTAATTTCAACACACTTTAAGCTCCGCATTACTTAAACACTGCAAACACTTAAACAATATTTTATTCACAAAATAAAATGAACAGAAAATCGTACCCAAAATGCCGTGACTTGGATAAGAAGCTGCTTTATACCTCAATTGATGCTAAAAAGTGTCCCTTTTTCAAATACTTGTTGAGCTAATAAGGCATCCTCCCCCACTTCTTTCCACTTTTGGGTGGCAGCGCCGTTAGAATCGCGCCGCTCTACCTGTCCCATCCATAATGTGCAGTCTAGCGTTTCGACTCACATCAAGCCAAGCTAGCGCTTGGTGGGATGGGGGGATGGGAGTTGGGCGCTGAGTCATCGGCAAATGGGGACCAAAATGCCGGGACCAAAGCAAAGCTAGAAGCACGCACCGCCCGCCTAAAGTCAGCGATGCGTCAAAGTGTCGACGAACGTCCGACGTTGCGTCAACGGGCAAAGGCGGGAGCATGATACGCTTTTGTGGTCAATGTTGTAGTTGCTGGCAAGCGGAAGCAGTAAACACAGTTGGGGCAGCAGCGGGCGTACAGGTGCACCGACCCAACGGCCGCTTGGCTGCTTCATTTGATGTTGTTGCAGCTATTACAATGCTTTTTTTTTCCACATTTTATTGTTCTTGTTTGCCTCCGCTCGTAATTTACATTACACTCCATGGCCGACAGTCGTCGTTTGTCTTTCTTTATGATGCCTCCTCCTCCGTCTACAGGGAGCCTCCTTCTTCCGTTGCTTCTGCCGCTGATATAAGCCAAAGCTTCAGTCGTCGTCGTCGTCGTCGTCGTCGTCGTCGTCACAGCTGAATGCCTCGCTGCTACTTCCGCTTACAATTCTCTTTTGTTTTTACTACACTTTATTACACATTTCATTTCTATTTCCATTTCGGTTTTTTCGGTAAATGATTTAATTATTTTCCATTTTTCGGCAGGGCAAAAAATAAAAACTGCAAATTAAACGTTGTCAACCGCAAATGTGACAAGCACTTCATTTTCACCCGCATGTAAAGTGCATGCCAAGTGGAGACTGAAAAACAACAGTTTCCAGGATTCGGTTGAGCGAGTGGGACGCACATACACACACACACACACCCACACGTACAGTCAGTGCATCAAAAAGTGGTCCAGGCGACAAGCAAAATAACCGCCACATTTAATGAAATTTAAAGGATTACACTGAGAGAAAAATACGAATGCTAAAAACTGCTTTTAAGAGAGAGATGTGATGAGCAAATTCCCTTTGACAACCAACTGATTCTAGCAATCATCAAAATGAAATCGAGCCTGCAAAGCGTTAAAATTTTGTCAAAGATTCGGTGGAGAACTGATTTAAAGGGTTCGATTTGGAAGACCTTAAAAAACAAGTAGAACCGGTTCTAAGAGGTTCGGTTCTGGGACCGATTTTCAGCTCTGTTTGAATGCTTTAAGTTTAAGCTACAGCCAAGTCGATATAGCCATGCCTGTCTGTATAAACGCACAGATCTCAGAGATGCTAAGAGATAGAGGTTTGACATGTATGGGACATATAAATACTTCTTTTACATACTTGCAGGCAGATCAAGTTTATTTTCAATTATTGCCACGCCCTCTCCTGCCCCCGCAATTTGGAAAAAAACCTAATTTCTCCCACAGTTTTGTAGATAGATGGTTGAAACTTTCTAAAGATATTTAGTTATCAAGATTATTTATCGATTTGCCAAAGAAATCATAAAGATCGCATGAACAATACTCAAGTTATGACCTAAAGAAAGTTGCTACCCCCGACCTGGCAGCAGTGGCGTCAGTTTTTAAAATTCCTCATTGTTCAATGCAAGTAGAGATGCCATCTATTGTTCAGCAGCGCTGCTTTCAGCTGCTGCTCCAGGTACAGAGTATATTATAGTCGAGCTTGATCGACGTTCTTACTTGTTAATTCTTGAAGTATTAAATCAGGGGTGCCCGAGCCCATTCCCCAAGCCACGCATTCGTTGTTACTTTGCGCAAAGGAATAGCTCGCGCGCATACGGTCTACGCGCCCAATTAGTCTGCATAAAGCAACAACAATTTCATATGCGTGCTGTCCTCTCTTTTTTTCAACAAATTTCAAATGTGTCGCTCATCTCTCACTCTCTTATGTCTCCAACAAACTCGAACTCAACAACAATGTTGCTTATGCGTTGTCAGCGCTCGCCTAGCGCGCGTGCCCTTGAGACAGCAACGACCACACACACATACACACAAACAAAAATCGGGTTTCTGCTTCTTGAGTTGTATTTTCTGCATTTGTACATGTTTTCACGCGCCTGTAAGCTCATTCTTGACACCCCTGTATTAAATATTCTTCCATTTGGCTTTGAACAATGCTTGTTGAGTGATTTCTCAATATAGAAAATTTTTTTCCCCCGATAGTTCCTATGGCAGCTATATGCTATAGTCAACCGATTCGGTCGATATCGACAAATGTGCAGCCTATATGTATTTCAAGACTTAGTGCAAAGTTTGTACACGAAAGTTCTAGAACTAAGGTAGGAGATCTGACAGAAACATACAGACATGACTATATCAACTCAGCTCATCATGATTACGAATATAAAGGGTGATTTTTATGTTATTTGGTTTTTCAGTGTACATTTTTTGACACATCACGTGTGATTCGTAACATGCGTAACATAACAGGCAATGCCAAAAATGCTATTCACCATGAACAGCGCTTGCAAATCATTGAATTTCATTATCAAAATTCAGGATCTATGAGAAATGGGTTTCGCAAATTACGTCCAATCGTTATAATCGACCCACAGAACAAGCTATTGTGAACTAATTTCGCACCATTTTTACTTTATTGGACATTAATCCACCATCCCGTGTGCAGAGAAAACGTGCGGAGGAGAATATTGCTGCTGTATCGGCCAGTATCAATGGAGATCGCGTTGTGTCAATTTTTCGCCGTTTTCAACAATTGAGCTTAGAAGATTTTACGTAAAGATTTTGGTATGAAACCATACAAAATACCTTCCACAATGTTGTTTACTTGCTGAATGGGCCTCAATGGGTACGTCAGCAAACAGAATTGACGAATTTGGTCTGAAGAGCAACCAGAGGTTGTTCAATAATAGTCAATGCACCCTGAAAAATGCACTGTTTGGTGCGGTTTGTGGGCCGGCGGCATCACTGGATCGTACTTTTTCAAAAATAATGAAAATCGCTACCTTACAATGGAGCAAAGTACCGTGCAGTAATAACCGACGTTTTTGCCCAAAATGAAAGAATTGGACTTGGTTAACATGTAATTTCAACAAGACGGTGCCACACGGCACGCGAAACCATGAATCAATTGAGAGGCGAGTTTGTTGAGCAATTAATCTCACGTTTTGGACCAGTTTATTGGCCAACAAGATCATGTGTTTTCACCCCAGAGATTTCAAACGAAATGCTGGAAAAAGTATGCCAAAATTTGAGCATAATCTTTAAAAACTAAAAAACTGGCATTGATGTATCGCTCCAAATAAATATTTCATTCACTATAGCAAATTTTCTGTATTTCGACTTGGCTGTTAAAGCTGATCAAGAATTGGAAAAAATGTTCTCCCTCTTACATACTTTTGCCCAAACTTAATATACTCTATGTACCTTTGGTACAGAGTATAAAAATTCTAATTACGTCAATTTACAGCGCTATTTAAACGATTTAAGTTAATTATCGAATTCAACTTTGAAATGCTCAAATATTACCTCCTTGGTCACTTTCACCAAATATGACAAATTTGTAGGTGGCCTCCAATATTGGCATTGTAGTACCTGGTCTCTAACCCCCTTCCTTCACCACCTTCACCTTCCTTCTCTACGAATGTATGGCAAGTGTGAAAAAGCATATGTTTTTGTACCACGATAGCTGGTCGCTTTTTTTTTTTTTTTTGGCCCCAAAGTGTTTTGTTTGGGGTACAAGAGGGCGAAAGGCAAAGGCATTTGGCCATTTTGCATTGTGCATTGCAGTTTTTGGGTGTTTGCAAAAATTAAAACGCGTGTTTTCAACCCCCCCTCACATTGTCTGTCGGGATGCGCCGTTAGCGCCAGCTAGGGCAGCAGTAGCAGCATAGCATCAGCAGGAGCTTGCCGTCCGTTACAGCTGTTTGCGGTGGGCAGCGATGTTTTGGTTGACAATTCTCGTTTGGCTTTTTGGCATTTTTATCATACATATTTTCCTTCTCTGGTCGGGTTTTTTTTTTTTTTTTTTGTTTTTGTTGTTTGGTTGGTGCTGTGTTTCGTTAGTTAGGTTGTATGTTGGCGCAGTGTTTTAAGCGTTATTGTTGTTGTCGTTGTTTATTATGCAGTATGTTGCGTTTTGGGGTTTTCCATTTTATGACAGACAACAACAACTACAACAACTGCCCACGGCTGCACCAACAACAACATAATCCAATGAGCTTATTACAAGCGACCAAAAATGTAAAAGAGCAATTTATGTGTTGCCGTAGCATAAAAACATAAAATATGAAGGTAAACCATAACAAATCGATTTCATTGAAGAAATCTGAAGAGACCAAAATGTCATAAATATTATATTGAAATAAACTAGAAAAAATATTCACACAACACACAGTGTATTCTCATGAAATATTTTCATTTCAATTTGTTGATTTCAAATCGAAATGTTGAAATGAATAAATATTTAGAATGCCACATATGGGCAATGGGGTTTAGGTTTAGTTGCCAGGCTCTCAAATTTTCAGCATGGTACCTAGGGCGCATACTTAATAACTCTTTGTTGAGGCTTCTTTTTTTCAGTATTTTAAAGTTTGGAATTAACTTTTAAAGTCTACATTTCTACACTTTTCTAATTTTTTTTTGCATTTATATCAGCTGTAGCCTGTACATATATAAAATTATGGTAGGAAAACTAGATTGTCACTCTAAATCTGTATAGGAACTGTAAAGAGGCTACTTGGTTCAGCATTAATTGTTATATGTTTACATGTAGATGATAAATTCTATGTTGAATCACAGTTCCCATACAAATTTTCAGTGGGAATCTAGTTTTCCTCCCATAAAGTGAAATATGTATTTTCGTCTTAAGCAGGCTGTAACTTTGGCAAACAAACTGATATAAATGCCATAAAAATCACATAATTAGATCATATGTACCTAAAAGATGGTCATTTTGTTGGCCTGTGTTTATTACATTAGTTATCGATCTGCCGAAGGATTCGGTAACGATCGGTAAAGGAAAGTTTGGAGTCTCGGCGCTGCTTTCTGTACATAATACATACTAAGCATACACTTTCGCAGACAAAGAGTATATTTAAGTCGGGCTTAAACTACTTTCTTAATTGTAAGACATGCGATGCTTAAGGTAAGCGGTGTTTATGGTATGCAGTTCTTAGATATGCAGTATTTACTGTATGCGGTGTTTAAGGAATGCTGTTTTTATGATATGCGGTGTATAAGGTTTTGCGTTTAAAGAATGCTGTGTTTCCTGTTTGCAGTGTTTTTGTTAAGCGTTGTTTAAGGAATGTAGTGTTTACAGTATGCGGTGTATAAACTATGCTGCAGTTCTTAAATATGCAGTGTTTACGGTATGCGCTGTTTAAGGAATGCTGAGAAGATAAGTTATACGATGTTTAAGGAATTCGGTATTGACTGTATGCGGTGTATAAGTTATAGGTCTTCTAGAAATGCCTTGCTTCAAAAATGCAATGCTTACGGTATATTTGCGGTGTATTTACTATTATGTTTACCCAGGTACACTGTGTATGTGGAGATCACGGGTTGATGTGTTTACTTTATGCAGTGCTTAAAGCAAACTTGACCATAAAATTTACTTTTTCGACATTTCTTTTTATTGTCAATATTTCGGAAAGCATCAAAAATTTCGCATATCATTTAGGAATCAATTTTAAGCTTGTTAGTTAAGCAAACAGAACCATTATTTTTGAACACATTTTTTGCCTATTTTTTCAACTTGATCCTTTTCTATTTCAGTTGCCAACATTTCCATTCAGTGGCTACATGAGCTACAAATCCAAATTGGTGAGTGTTTTCTAGAAATTAATGGAATTACTCGTAAATTCCAAAAAAAAATAAACAGAAATGCGAGGTCACTTTTATCGGAGTTGCCTGAGGCACGTACCAATTGCAAATTCTTGTTCTGTTTGCTGATGCTGTGGCCTTTGATTGGATATGTACATGGAAATCAATTTCACAACTAAGTATTTATCGCCAACCTCCCATCCTCCCCTACGCCATGGAAACAGATTTCGTGTGTGTGTTTTTGTCGCGCTAATTTCATTTGACACTCGCAATGAATGCGAATCCGTGCGAGTCTCCCTAATTTAATTTGCGTGCCATTTGTAACACTTTCTAATGCCGATAATGACTTTCGGGCTGGCCATGTACGGCATTTGAACTTCAACATTGAAACCGATTTTCAGTCAGAGTTAACTGCAATTAGTTGGGTGTCTGGTTTATGGTTTGGCGAGCGGAAACGATCAGTTTGGCTTCAGAGTGTGACATCATTCATCATCATCAGCAGCAGCATCAGCAAATGCTCACAAAATATTGCCACTGATAACGTGCCAACATGAAGGTCAGCGGGTTCAATAGACCATTTAGAAAAACTCTTCTATGGGGATGAGCATGTGGTCTGATTGAAATCAATGGGGAATCGGTAAAAGTATATAAACACAACAAAAATTCTTGTCGCTGGTTCGTGAGCCGTAAAGCGAAGCCCACATATTCCAAAATCTGTATTTTTGTTATAGTTTTTGCATGTTTCGTACGTTTCTGTTTCAACCTGATGGCCGACTTAGCCTGCCGCTTACTTTTATGCAAAGAGTTCCAAACTGCTCACAAATTTTTATTTGCGTACCCATCACAGTTTTTTTGTTGCCAACTAAAATATCTCTAATCACTTGGAAAATCTCGAGGGCACGATATGCAGAATACACTCAGAAAAAATACCAAGAAACCAAGAAGAAACGGAATCAATAGTACAATAGAAACGAAAATAATTGATTCAAGTACGAAATTCTTATATCAAATAGGATTTTTTCAATCCCAAAATACTTGATTATAGACTGTTTCAGGATATATCGTAATATCATACATTTAGTTTATAATGGGTCTTATGTACAACCCTTATTTAATCTTAAAATAACTGAAAAAATTCTAAAGTCAACTCTTACAAATTTTAAAGTCAACCCCAATACATTCTTGAAACAAAAAAAATAGAGGAAATCTAACTTCGGCTCGACCGAAGTTTATATACCCTTGCAGCTTGATGGCGCCATTACTTTGAACATTTGTTTGCCTGTTTGTTATATGGCAGCTATACGATATATTCATCAGACTTTGACCAAACTCTCCAAAATTGTGTGGAAACTGATAATTTTCACAACTGGAAGGTATAAAGACGCTACCATGGAAAACAAAAAAGTTTTTCTCACCACAACTTCTTTTTCGACCGATAGTTCCTATGGCAGCTATATGCTATAGTCATCCGATTTGGATCAAACTTGGCAGAATTGTGCGGTAGAATATAATATTGTTCAGTAACAAGTTTGGTAGCGATAGAATTGAAAACAAAAAAGTTTTTTCTACTAAGACTTTTTTTCAGACTTATCTGTTGTTTGGCAGCTATACTATATAGTTGTTCGATTTTTATCAAACTTAGTGGAAATATGTGAAAGCATAGAAAACTTAGAAATACGAGGTTTTAGCACGTTTGCGTTGAAGACATGAAAGTTTTTCTAACTAAAACTACTTTTCGACCGATAGTTCCTATGGCAGCTATATGATATAGTCATCCGATCCGGCCTATTCCGACAAATGTGCAAAGTATATGTACCAAGAGACTTCGTGCAAGGTTTGGTTAAGATAGCCTTAAAACTGACGGAGGAGATAGCATAGAAACAGACGGACAGACGGACATGGCTATATCAACTCAGCTCGTCATGCTGATCAAGAATATATATACTTTTTGTGGTCAGAGATGCTTTTTTCTATGCGTTACAAACATTTGGTATGCGTCATCAAGGGTAAACTGGGGGTTATTGCTGGCTCGAGGTCAATGTTTTTAACGTGCTTCATTATACAATAAAACGAGAGCGTAAGTTAAAGTCGGCTCTAACCGACTTCGATATACCCGTTACTCATGGAAACAAATGTTTAATAGCCTTCCTGTGTGCCTGAGGCGGGTCAGCCGAAAAGTATGCAACATTTTTTTAACTCGGCTATTTATCATCCGATCTTGATGAAAATTTCAGGGCTTATAGATGTTGCGAATATAAATGTAAGTTTTAAATTTGATCGATATCTCAAAAATTGTGGGAGTTATTCAACATTTTTTATTGTGGGGGCGGGGGTGGGCGTGGCAAAAATTTGAAATAAACTTGATCTGCGTGCAGACAATAGGAGTCTAGATTTCAAAATTGGTTGCTCTAGCTCTTCTAGTCTCTGAGATCTAGGTGTTCACACAGACAGACGGACGGACGGACGGACAGACGGACGGACAGACGGACAGACGGACATGGCTATATCGACTTGGCTGTTGATGCTGATCAAGAATATATATACTTTATATGGTCGGAAATGATTCCTTCCGTCTGTTTACATACATTTGCACGACTTTAGTATACCCTTTTACTGTACGAGTAACGGGTATAAAAACACGATTTTTGGTTCTCCAATATATTTCGAACCCCTTCGGGATTCGTCTTCAGGGAAAAAGCACAGCGTCCGCTTTGTCAGCTGTGGAGTTGAGTAGAAAAGTTCATAAAATGTTTTTGGTTTAAGCCCATTAAATTTAAAAGCTTTTCCCAATTTGTTCCCAAATATGGCTGGAAAAATGAAATGAAATAACCAAAGACCAAAATGGTTTTACTGTAAGTCAGAAATCTACCCTCACTCCATAACCAAAGCGTTAGAACTAGGGGGGAATTTTAAGAAAGAATTCGATTTTAAATTGTTCGCATTTTCATTGGCACACTTTGTGGAGCTTGCATTTCAAGTTCATTTTGTTTGTCTAAGAATACGCTTTGCTTACTGTGAGTACGAACATTTCTTGGTTCAAGAACTTTTCTGTTCACCTAGGTCTACTCAATCCCCCCCACCCCAAGATGCGAACCGCGGCTCAGTCCCTCCAGTCAATCTACGAATCCCAACATGAATCAAAAAAAAGCTTTAAGCCAAGAACCTGTCATCTCCAACTTTCAAACTTTACCCATTGCACAGTGGTCAAAGTCAAAAAGGCCGAAAATGCGGCATAAATTCCAAATATTGAAATTCAAATTTGGAACAGATAATACTTAGACCAAATCCTAATTTCGAAAAAAATTTTAGACAGATCGGACCACTCCCACCCCCACCTCCCATACTGGCCCATTTTTAGTACTCACACTTTTTTGAGCTTAAACTCTGTAATATAGCGAATTTCTATTTTATAAACTCAAAAAGATTCTTATATATAAGAATAAAGAAAAGATATATATATTATCGATCAAATCAGTTGATAATAGCTTTTTGAAAAAAAGGTTTGGAATTTCAACTTTTCTTATTACTAAATAGAACACAGAAGTCAATAGGCGTGTTCAGCAGAATAATTGATCTCTGAGCAGGTATCAGAAAAAAATTATTTATCGAATACTTTCTGCTGAACGAAGTGTTATATTTTATAACTTGATTTTTTGAAATGACACATTAGCGCTCCATAGATTGTGCATATACGAAGTCACAATAAGGTTTAAATATATTCTAGAATTTATTATATTCATTTACAGCCGATAGAAAAGTTCTTTTTGCACAAAATGCGCATAATGTGTTCGATTGCATGCCTATCGATACACAATTACAGCTGGTGGGAGTAGTATCACTTCAAAGTAGCGTTCTATTTCTTCGATACATGCTCCTCTATCATGTTACCTCAAATTGGCTATCATGATACCGCATCACCCACACTCAGCAGGAGGATTATTGCAAAATTATACTTGATCAGGGAGCAAGTTGTTCTGCTGAACACGGCCATTATGTCGTTAACTCAAATATATAATTTGAACCTATCAAACTATCAAAATCGTCACCCAAATCCTAATTATACTCTGTACCGAAGGTACTTAGAGAATATTAAGCTTGTGCAAAAGTATGTTACAGTGAGAAGAAATCATTTCTGACCCTATAAAGTATAAATATTCTCGATCAACATCAACAGCCGAGTCGATATAGCCATGTCGGTCTGTATGAACAAACAGATCTCAGAGATGCTAAGAGATAGAGGTTTGACATGTATGCGACATATATTTCTTATACTTGCAGGCAGATCAAGTTTATTTCCCCTCCCTCCGCCGCAATTTGAAAAAAGTGTCATATCTCCCACAGTTTTCTTAATAGATGGTTCGTCTCTTTTAAAAATATTTAGTAATCAAGATAATTTATCGATTTGCCAAATAAAAGGTAAAGATCGGATGAACGATAGTCGAGCTATAAGGAACACAAGGAATTATGATGGGTAGCACCGAACGCAACGGCGATGGGCAGTACTTCACACACTTTATGGCTGTTTTGCCACTTTTTTGGCTTTTAACTTAAATTGATCAGAAATATATCAAGGTAAAGAGTATGTTATAGTCAGGCTTGACGGACTTTATTTCTTGTTTTTCTTCGCTTTTGAAGCAATGTTAACTTGAAACTTTTTTGAAAAGGGGCAAAAGCGAGCAGAAGGGATTAATTAGACATTAATGTATACACTTTTGTGAACAATTGGAAGAACCTGCAGGTGCAATGACTCCTTATTATTACGAAATGAAAAGGACATCGGTGGAGTTCAAGTGCCAGTTCTCTTGATAGGAGCCTTCAGATTTGAAGCCATACCCTTTCTCGATTGAAGCATCAAAGGAGCAGAAACGGATTAATTACCATCTCTCGAAGGCCAGACGTGTCGTGGAAAAAGCTTTTGGTTATTTGAAAACAAAGGAACGGACAACGCAAACCTATTTTATAACTAGTGTTATAAAGTGATTTATATTATAGCAAGTTCACTAAATCATAGGACTTTGTCTTGCAAAACAACAACGAGCAAGAGCAATCATATATCAAAATCATTTTTTCAGTTTACTTCTGCAAAATACAAAATTAATTTAAATTGTTTTTATATTTTTTTATTTACTTTTTCCATTTGTTTTTACAAAAGAGCACTATTAAACGCTCCTGATTATTGGCAATGCTAGTATTGGTTGTTATTAAAAGCTGTTGCGATATCCTGTAAAATCACCGTTTTCTTTTGAGCCTTCCCGCTCATTATTCTCTTCCAATATCTGCAACTTGCGATCATTACCTGCCATACGATTAGACTTGCTTTTCTTAGGACCATCGTTCCACGAGGATCTGGATACATTTGATTCTGCAACGTTGCACGACCAAGATGACTCATCTATTACTTCATCGTCATTGAGAGACAAGGGATTGGGTCGTTGTTGTCACTTAGAAAAACTAAAATAGTGCATTTTGATTAGATGCTGTCCGCAGATTTCGTTTTCAGGGCCAACTTTCGACTGCCTTAAAGCAATTTTCAGTAAGGGCAGCCTTAAAGCTCACTCAAAAATGGCTATAAGCCCACAGCACACGTTTAAAGTCTAATAATATTTGCCTCCGATATTCGATAAGTCAGAAGTGCACTTAATCAGTTGATTTTGACTGCAAGTCAAAATTTAACCGACGATCTTAACATTTTTTTTTAAAACAGATTCTTCTTATCTTTTAAACGTACAACTATCAAATCAATTCAATTTTGAGTTATAAAACACATGATATAACGGACTTTATGCCAAATTTTTGGGCAGTCTAATCAGTTTGCATTGGTTCATTTTGGATTCAGAAGAATTTTGTGCTTGCAGCCCAGATTAATACTCTTGGCCCTTTTGTTACTCAACTCATCGAAAATAGAGTAATGAAGCAAACAACTAGTGTTTGTTCCGAGCTTATTTAGGGAATATAATTTCTGGCCTTATTACTTGTTAGAGCATCCGTCCCTAACCTGGTGCAGAGTTTTGGGGTTTACAGCCTTAATTTAAGTTCTACTTTAAATACAAAGTTCTTAACATTCTTTTTTTTCAGAGACCTCGCTTAGTGTAGGCTTGTCAAGTGTTTCATGTTGAAGTATGTGAAGTTATGTGAAGTATTAAGTTCGGAGTTGCAGAGATCGAATACGATATAAAAGAATTTTTAGGATACTATATTGAATTGGTGGGGATTTTCAAGATAAAAGCAAAACCCGTAAAAAAGCAATAGAAAAGGTTGTTATTTTTTACATTTTTGTGATTTTGAGCTTGAAGACGGTATATTTTTTGAGCTGGTTCAAAGATGTGTTTTGTAGGCGTGGTTAAGAGCTACCAAATTGCGGAAGACAGTTATATAAAATTTCAAATAGTTTATGAGATATATGATATATGTATGCCATGTGTTGGTCTCGTTGGTATCAAAATTTTATGGCTCTGCTCGATTTTGAAATGACTTTGTTTCTCTCTGTGTAAAAAGACACCCAAATGACGTTTTGTTCACCAGAAACTTTTCATTCTAGAACTTAGCTTTTTTTTGTAAGTTTTTGATTTCGAAAAATAGCTATAAAGGTTCCGCAAAAATTTGCACCTAAAAATCGATTGAAATCAAATTCTCCTGCGAAAATTTTCGCTTTCTTTCCCCTCAAAAACCCAACGTCTCGTCGTCACCCGTCGCCCATCCCACGCCCACGGAAAAGTCAATGGAAATTCCCTCTAGGATTTGCCCAACTGTCGAAAAACAAAAAGAAGAAAAGAAAACCTACGAAATTTCGCTCAACTTCCATTCAATTGAATTTGCATTAAAAACATGTTTTCAAAAGAAAGAAAATTATAAAACATATGCGTGTATATGTTTGTATGTCTGTTTGTCTGTATATAGCATAGATATATATTATTCATATAATCAACTTACTTTTGCTGGTTTTAATATCCCGGGCGAAAGAGAAGACGTTCGAAGACAAGTTGAGGTTGTTGTTTGTTTTGTTTGTGGGTTAATACCAAATTATTGGAGATGAATTTGCATATCAATAAATAGTCGTTGTTGTTGCTGTTGTTGTTTTTCTGGAGTGATCCAGTTTGTGTTTTTTTTATCTAAATTTTGTTTAATTGCTTAAAGTTTTCTTGTCGTTTGTTGCCTTTCATTGTATCGTTGTTGTTGTTGTTGTTGTTATTTTACACATGGATTTTGATTTGCTCTTCACAAAGAAATTACTCGCACAACACAAAACAAAATAAATTATTTAAAATGCACTGAAAAAACAAAAACAAAAACAAAAATTAATAACAATAATTTTGTTATCAAAATGTATGCAGCTTGCACAATGCTCATTTCCTTTCACACAGAGATATGTGCACTTAAATAGGGTCAAAGCCCAAAAACTGTGTTCTTTTTTTCTATTTTTTTGTTGTTTGAAACTAATGTAGAGTTATGCACGTTTCTGGCGATTGCACATGTCTCGCAGAAAACACACAAAAAACCACTGAAATAGAAATGAAAACGTTGTTTTCATGTCACTCTGGCTCGTTCTTTCACAGATGCGACCAGACCACCAGCACCACACAGACACATTAGCGATCGATCTTAGCTAGCGTTTTTGGTACACTTGCACAGACGTACGCACGCACCGTTACCGTTCACGTTCACAGTTGTTTATGGAATGAGGCGGCGACTTGAATATGCTATGCGCGGGCGTCGCAGAAAGACAGAGTGAGAGACAGAGAGAGAGGGCGCGCACACGATCAGCGTTCAGCGAACACACGAACGAAGGCACGATCATAGCCAGGGGCAAGAGCAAGCGACAACAATTTAAGAGAGCGACTCTATAGAGTCAGTTCTTTTTCGTGTGCTAACCATGCCGGCTATGCAGTCAAGTCAGGGGCGTGCATCGGGAGGGGCGAAGGAACGGGTAGGCATAGCCTCTGATTGTAATCTAACCAACTCTGTGGACTGCAGTTTAGAAGAAGAAAAACGCTAATCGAAATTTGTTTTTTTTTTTGTTATTTAAACTCATGAATTGCATACTTTTAAGAATTTTAAAACGTTCGCAAAATAGCAAAAATTTTGCGAAAATTAAAATATGAGCATGGCTGTAACATGGCTGCATGGCACAAAAAACTTAAATTGGAAATACAACATTTAACGTCTTTGGCTAAAAATTGTTGATTTAGCAAATTTTTCTTGTAATAAACAAGATACAAGTCATTTAAAATCATCTGTGCGTCCATTTGATACCAAACTTCTAGCACTTTTGATTTCTGCTTCGCAAATTTTAATTGCACGTTTTATATTAGCAGAGAATGGTATTCGAGCTTGAGAATTACGAGCAAGCAATTACACAGGTTTACAAGGGTTTGCAACAGAGAAGTTAGCAATCAAACCTTATGTATTTGTGGCCGCTGAAGTCAAATCAATTTTCCGCTTTCTCCCAGCAGCGCCAGGTTTATGAGATATTTGCATAAACGTGGGTTAAGCGTGGCATGTCTGCCACATTAAGTAACCTATTCAAACCAAAATTTGTTTCTACGTAGACTGAGTTGTATAACGATCATCAAAATCCAAAATCAAATTTTAGTTCTGGTTCTTAAGATACCATTATTTTGATTTAAATATGAAAAATATGGATTTTTTTGAGAAATTTAAATTCTTAAAATTAATCTGCCATTGTGAATAAATCGTGAAATTAACTAGCTAATAGACCAATGTATTTCCAAATTTACTACACTTACACTATTTTGATATCATTGCGCTTGTAGAAATTATGAACCAAAAACTATTAAATTTTACGACTTTGCTGACATTTTGACGGAAATTGGTGAATTTACCCATGAAAAAGGTTAAATTGACCAAAGTTCCCATAATTGAGCTTTGTTTCAGTAACTTTTCGCTTAAATTAAACCCAAAGAAGTTCAGAAGATTGTGTTAGCTTCGCCAAACCGTCTTGAATTTATTCTTATTCCCTCACAAAATGAAAATGTATCTTTTTTATCATCTTGTAGTGTAATCAAAAATTGCATTGGAAATTACTTCAATTACTTTTATTTACAAATAATTACATTTTAGGGTAAAATTATTGAAATAATTGTAATTTTTGAATTGCGAAATAATTGCCTTTAAGATCAGGCCGGATCTCTGGCTGTTCATTAAAAATCTTTGAATCTCCATATAAATGTTGAAGCTAGCCCCCTACAATGTGCGTATCAATTTGATTCGAAATGGCACTAAGTAAATACGTATCTACACCAGGCATGCCCAAAAGCAGCTTACGGCAGACCACTCACCAATACTCACAAAGAAAAGCACCCAATACCAATAAGGGTATTGTTGTTGGTCAGTTTGCTTGCGCGCGCAAACACCAATCAAAGAAGAGAACAAAATCGGTTTTTGTTCTACGCGACTCATAAACACGAAATCGTTTGTATGTATATGTATGCATGTATATGATCATTGATTTCCTATCTTCGGTGCAATTACAAAAACAAAATGTACCCAAAAAGCATACGGCTGGGCATCGCCGCTTTACACGTTACATAGCGATTAACATATATTATATTTATATATTCAAGATTAACAATATTTTAGTCGTTACTTTATTGAACTCGTCGATGAAACTGAACCGAAACGAAACAATTTTGACTTCAGTTTTCTGTTTGGTTCAGCATTTTTAAAATTTTCGGTTTTTGGGCACAAATTAGGGGCTCTGCATGGTTTGGTGTGGTTCGATTCAAACCCTGTTTGTATCCCTGAATTTGAAAGTGTCACCATGTATCACGACGTGATCTTGAGCAAACAGAATTTCGTGGTTTCTGCGTGTTTCGTGGTTGAATGAAAGTCAAACATCGTGAATATATAGTAAAGGGTGAATTTTTAGCAGCTTTCGGATTTGATTAAAAACAAAATACATAAAATTCAGAAAAATGTATGAAATCTTTGATGATTTCATGTAAATGTTGACCGCGGCTGCGCTTCAAATGGTTCATATGCTGGGTCCAATTTTGGCATACTCTCTTCAACATGTCGGCCGGTATGTTACGAATAAATTCCTCAATATTGGCTTCCAGTGCGTCAACTGTTGCGGGCTTGTTGCTATAGACATGAGCCTTCACATAGCCCCACAAAAAATAGTATATAGGCGTTATATCGCACGCCACCCGGCCTCACTAAGGACCGTAAGGTCTATGTGTGGTCCCTACAAAGGGCCAGCCGGAACTACCTACCTACCTACCTATCGCACGATCTAGGCGGCCAATTGACCGGCCCCAAACGTGAAATAAACTGTTTACCTAACTCGCCGCTCAATTGGGCCATTGTTTTACGTGCTGTGTAGCATGTGGCACCATTTTGTTGAAACCACATGTCACCCAAGTCCCACTCTTCCATTTTGGACAACAAAAAGTTTGTAATCATCGCAAGGTAGCGCTCTCCATTCGCAGTAACGTTCCTACCTTCATCATCTTTAAAAAAGTACGGTCCAATGATGCCACTGGTCCATAATCCACACCAAACAGAGCATTTTTCGGGACGCATTGGCAGTTCTTGCAATGCTTTTGACTGCTCTTCACACCAAATACGGCAATTTTGTTTGTTCACGTATCCATTCAACCAGAAATGAGCTTTGTCGCTTAACACAGTTTTCCGATAAAAAAGTGGATCTTTATCCAACTTTGCCAGCGCCCATTCATCAAAAGTTAGCTGTTGTGGTAGGTCGTGTGGCTTCAATTCTTGCACCAGCTGTATTTTAAAAGGTTTTATACCAGCAATGTACACCAGCACCCCCTGGGTGGCGAAATGTCTTCCCTATTTACACATATACGAGCCGATCGCATGCCGAAGTTGAGGAGAAGAGTGCAAAAAGCCTTTCAGTCGCTGGCTAGCCTTTGATACTGTCAGGTCGAGGCAAATTCACCGCTCTTTATTTTCGCACACCAATACACTCTCACTTTTTGGGCGCGCTCTCGTTGGCCAACGCTGTTTTATACCCAAATCTTTCTGCAAAATTTTCCACGTAATGGAGTAACAGAGGCCCAATTGCTGCGAACGGCGCCGAATCAATAATTCACGGTCATTAACAACATTGGCGGATACAGCTGCCGTATTTTCCTCTGTCCGCACTCTACTTATGCGTGTTGGTGGTTTAATGTACAATAATGTAAAATTTGGTGAGAAATTTTGTCACAAGATTCAGAATAGCCGCCTCAGAAGGTCGCCCAAACTGACCCTAAAATGTAAGAAGTGCACGATGCACTTTCTTAACCGAGCATGAATTTTGATAATAAAATTCAATAATCTCCAAGCGTCGATTCATGGTTAAATTATAGACCAAACTGAACATATTTGACAGTAACATGTGACACGAAAACAGCTGAGCTGCCAAAAACAGTGTGACCAAAAAGAAAGTTGCGAAAAAATCACCTTTTACCATAACATAAAAATGCGTAACTTTCTCCAATATGACTTCCTCCCATGCAGTGCTCTTTGCATTTCTCTTCTATTTTCAAAGGACAACCACATAGTGTGACCCTGTAAAAACTTTCTTTGGTCAAAAATCAAGCGCAAATATTTTTTCTTCACATTTCAAATGAACCTTAACGAATTTTTGTTTGACAACCCACAAATCTGGACTCTTGCTGAGTGAGTTCTGTGCACCGACAGCACCGACATGTTCCATGATTAATGACCAAATGGAAAACAATGCTTTTTTCATTTGTTGTTGTGTGTTTGGTGCAACTAATTTGAGAAATTTCCATAGAAGCACGTACGAGACATTTCATATCTTGGAATTTTTCCATTTTCCATAAGTTAAGACAGGTCAGAGGCGGAGGACTAAAATTCAAGTGTAATCCCCCAGACATAATAATGCCAACAGTTTATCCGTCTTTCCATCTTGTGTTGTTTTTTTACTTTTTAAAGGCCACTTCAATGGGCTAAATCATTTGTGTTTCACTTTCATTTGGGGTGCGCTGATACACTCGTACGTTTCCCATTATGGTTATTTATTTGTTGGATTGCCAAATTGTGTTTTACGCTACTTTTTAATTAGGCCTCTTCTTCAATTTCAAACTGTTCGTCTCTACTTTTGAGGCCCACATAATGGTCAATTAGGCCCACTTGGTCATAACGCCTGTTCTTTTCTCGAATTGTATGTGTGTGTGTTTGAGTTTACTTTTTTAATGGTCAAGTGTATATTTGGTAGGGGGAAAGGGAATGAGCTGAAGCGTTCTGGCCTTTCCCCAAATAAAAATGAACCAACTTTTTATGGCTGATACTTTTCCTTATTTTGTATACCCTAAAACGAAATGAAAAATTGAACAATTTTGAAATTTGATTAAGATTTCATTTTGAGTGAGTCCGCTTAACGGCTGAATAAAGTTGGCGACCGTGAAAGAGGAAACGTTATTTTACCTTGGTTCTGTTTTCTCATAACTTAAAGCTTTGCCAGCGAGTGAATCTTGTATTTTGATTTGATTGAAACTAAAACCTAGAGTATAAACACTTCGGCTTAGAAAATGTAAGCCAGATCCTCTGTATTTTTTGGTGCTTTAAGTGAAATCAATTAAAAAATTTCTTTGTCTCTCGAATGTTTGTCTTCTTCTGCTGCTGCTGCTGCTGCTGCTTCTTGTTGGTTGTTCCAAGTGGCATTTGGAATTTTCAATGGAAATTAATTTCTTTTGTTTTGCTGTTGTACTTCTTCAACTTGTTTAATCATTTTCACTTTTATTTTTATTTTTAAAATATTTCTTTCTGTTCTCCTTTTCACTTTCTTTCATATTCAATGATGAGAAAATTAATTAAGCCAAGTCAAATGCAGATAATTTGTTTGTATTGTTTGGCAATTGATAATTTGTCTGGATTGTGTAAGTTGTATTGTTGTACAAGATAAATCCTTTTGCCTGGCGCCAACAATTTATGTGTTTCAATAAAGTCAAAACACAAATTGACAACTTAATGCCAACAAAGTTCAAAGTTCAAAAACCAAAAAAAAAAAAAAAAAAAAAAACCAAAAACTTTGTAACGAATTGTTGTCGATGCCGATGCCATTCGACATTGACATTCAAATCTGAACATAAATAATAACAATGATAAACATATCAACACGCCAGTGCCGGGGCTTCAGATGATACGATGAAAAAAAAAAGAAGAAAAAAAGGGCAGGCAACATTTTTGGGCATCGAAAGGCAAAGGAAAACTGACAACGATAGGCAGGGATGGCTTTTTTTTTGGCTTTATTTTGGGATAGGACAACCGCATGAAAAGTGGACAGCAATTTGCAAGTTTGACAGAAGAAAAACTCTGAAGGGTTAAGAAATTCATTGCTGAGAAAAGGCAACAATTTCATTTTCTCTTTCAGAAAAATTCTCAATTTTAAAGCTTTTCAGTTTTAGACAGCATTTTAATGGACAGAGTTTTGATATTTTTGCAAACTATAGTTAAGGACGGTACATTGGGACAAGTCTGAGCAAGTCTATCCTTAACATTTGTAAAAGCTGTAGCAAATTATTGCTTCTTTGGCTTCTCAAAAGGAAAGTGTGCTAGGTGAGTACGACTTTCATGTAAAGAATACATTTCCATCAAAAGAACATGATCTAACGGCATTTTCCCCAAATTTTACACATGTCTAATTTTCTTCAAAAAAAAACAACGAAAAGACAGTCTCAATCTGTATACCAGGAAAATTTATATGTCGTGACATTTGAACTTGGGCAATGAGTCATCAGAAACCTCTCTGTTGACAGTTGCAGTTGACCTTCCTGGAAAAAAAAGAACCATGTACCTACATGGTACACACACACACACACACGTTAGCCATTAATAAGTCACCACTTAACCCAAGTGAAGAATGTGGCATTCCAAAAGGCTTCTCAATCATATTTTGTATAAAAGTTTACTTGACCAGCTTTTATCTGGGATTCCACAGCTCATTACAATTTTCAAAGAAGAGTGCCCAACATTCTCATCTGACTTCTTCTTATCTAAAAAACCAAAAAGAAAAAAAAAAGGGACCCACTTATTGACCTTTTGCCCAGCCTTAGGCTCTGTGTGTGTGTGTGTTATTTTTTTCGGTCTTCTTCTACTTTTTATCCAATCAATGGAATGTCATAATAATAATAATTTTCATCATATAAATGTCAGTTTAAGTAAAAATAACTTCATCTTGTGTCTAGCCAAGGGAAGGAGCAGCCAAGCAGCAGTTGTCTTAGTTGTTGCTAAAGTCAAACTAATTATAATCAATTCTAATAGTCTTTAAATTGCTGCTGCTGCTGCTTTTACTGTCTTCCTTTTCTGGTCCAGACTCTAAAAGGTGTTTGTTATGGTTGTTGTGCTGAAGCTTCCGCCTAGCAGGAGTGAAGAGGAGGGGGGAAGCTGACCATTTTCAGTTGGCTATTTAGTATGTGCATGTAATACTCAGTTATACCCTATCAAATGTATAACAAATAAAGTTACAAAAAGTTATGCTGGGTAAGAAAAATGGTTTTTGTCTTCACAAATTACAAATCTAAAGCTAATTTGATTTGACATAATTCTGTAAAATTTGTTTAAAATCGGTAAACTATTTGCCATAGCTGCCGTAGTAATTTTGGTACAAAAAAATAGGTTTAATAAAGAAAATCATGAATGTTCAGTGATTGGAAAGGTAATTTTTCTTACCTAGGTAAGGTAGAAGGTAAATGTCAAAAAATTTACCTATGTAAGGTAGAAGGTATGCAAAATTTCCAGTACCTAGGTAAAGGTAAAGGTACAAAAAAGGTACTTTTTAAATGCCTTTTAAAGCATGGTTTAACCAACACCACTTACCCGAAAACGTTGTGAACTGAATGACGTGAACTATCCAACCAAAACTTTGAGGTTTCCTCGAAATTTTAACAAAAGTGTACGGAAAAAACACAAAAAATTCTCAGGAATCAGTACAACCAATCTGTGTTCCGAGACTCCCAATATTTCTAGAGGGACATACACTTTTTTATACCCTTGCAAAGGGTATTATAATTTTGCCCAGAAGTTTGCAACGCATAGAAATATTCATTTCCGACCCCATAAACTATATATATTCTTGATCAGGGCGACGAGCTGAGTCGATTGAGCATTGTCCGTCCGTCTGTCTGTCTGTTTCTACGCAAACTAGTCTCTCAGTTTTAAAGCTATCGAGCTGAAATGTCGGAACCGACCGGATCGGATGTCTGTATCTTATAGCTGTCATAGGAACCATCGGGCAAAAAATGTGTCTTAGTGAGAAAAACTTTTTTGTTTTCAATGTTAGCGTTCTTAAACTCGGCCATTATTAATATTATAGGCTTTCAAACAGATTTGCAAATTTTGGTCAAGATCGGATGACTATATCTTATAGCTGTCATAGGAACCATCAGTCGGAAAATGGGTCTTACTGAGAAAAACTTTTTTTGTTTTCAATTTAAGTGTCCCTAAACTCGTCCATTATTAATATTATATGCTTTCAAACAGATTTGCAAACTTTGGTCAAAATCGGATGACTACATCTTATAGCTGCCTTAGGACCGATCGGTCGGAAAATGAGTCTTAGGGAAAAAACTTTTTTGTTTTCAAGTAAATCGTTCTTAAGGTCGTTGATTATTAATATTAAACGCTTTCAAACTAATTTGAAAAATTTTGGTGAAATCGGATGACTATATCTTATAGCTGTCATCGGGCAAAAAATGTGTCTCAGTGAGAAAAACTTTTTTGTTTTCAATGTTAGCGTTCTTAAATTCGGTCATTATTAATATTTTATGCTTTCAGACAGATTTGCAAATTTTGGTCAAGATCGGATGACTATATCTTATAGCTGTCATAGGAACCATCGATCGGAAAATGGGTCTTACTAAGAAAAACTTTTTTGTTTTCAATGTAAGTGTCCCTTAATTCGTGCATTAATAATATTATATGTTTTCAAACAAATTTGCAAACTTTGGTGAAAATCGGATGATATCTTATAGCTGCCTTAGAACCGATCAGTCGGAAAATGGTTCTTAGTAAGAAATTTGTTTTGTTTGTAATGTTAACGTCCTTAAACTCACTGATTACTTATTCTACATGCCTTCAAATATATTAGCAAAATTTGGTCGAAATCGGATGACTATATCTTAAGGCCGATTGGTCGGAAAATGAGTCTTAGTGAGAAAAACTTTTTTGTTTTAAATTTTATCGTTCTGAAACTCGGCGATTTCTTATTTTGATATGTTTTCAAAAAGATTCGCGAAATTTGGTCGAAATCAGATGCTTATCTGTCGGAAAATGAGCTTTAGTTAGAAAAAATTTTGATTTTTATGTAAGCGTTCTTAAAGTCTGACATTTCAAAAAAAGCATTTGCTAGGGTATAAAAACTTCGGCACAGACGAAGTTAGCTTGGCCTTTTCGTTGTTATTTTCTTCTTGCCGACCATTCAGGCTAGAGTTCCTATTACTTGAATTTTCGACAAAATTTATAATATATATTTTTTTTTTTAAATTAACATTAATCATTAAGTTCCACATTCGCGTCAACTTCACAAATGGCTTTATCTACAAATTTAATCTTGGTCTACGTATTTGATCTTGGTCTTTTTCTATTTACATAGGAAGTAACGCGATATGGACAAGTTGTTAAAACTTCTTAAATAGCAAAATTTGCAGCCTAATTATTTAAGCTAATAGCAAAGTCTACTGGTGATAGGGTCCTAGAATATAATTTGGTTTGTTGTGTGTTAAATAAAATGCTGTCATTTATAATCAACTCTGAATAGCAAACGTATTTTGAAACCACTCAAAAGATAGTTCATGTACCTTATTTCCATGCTAGTTATGCGATAGCTTTCTGTATATCCTTGACTTAAAGCGTCTTAAGGATTAACACAGTAATTAGCTCAAGACTATGTTATTTTAATAGTCACATCGGCAATCCAATTGAAAGAATGTATGAATTATATTAGTTTCCCACTCAGGTTATCATTTTAAATTGGATTCTCATTCATATTAAAGTGCCTTACTTTTTGACAAGGTAATTGAAAATTTGAACCTAGAAAAGGTAAAAGGTACTGGAATTTAAAAATATCGAGGTAAGGGGAAAGTTACACAAAATATGTACCCAGGTATTTGTACCTAGGTTCTTCCTAACACTGTGTTTGTTTTTAGTGCAGGAGCTTTCATACTCTGCAGCTTTGATTTATATCTGTTTATAAAGAATACTGTCAAATTTCATCAAAATCGGTTAACCACATGATATAGCTCTCTTAGTAATTTTGGTACAAAAAGAGATTTGGGTAAGAAAAACTTGTTTGCTTTTAGTGGAGGCATTCGCAGACTCAGCAGCTATATATCATATTTGAATATCAAAAATGCTGGCAAATTAGATCCAATTCGGTTATCTATATAATATAGCTGCCTTAGGCCCAGTTTCTCCATGTCCGGTTAGTCAAACTTACCGGCAGGTTAGCCGAATTTGCGTGTCTCATGCTATCTTTGGCGAGAACCGAGCGGCAAAGTTAACCGCTGCCTCATGATGGAGTCAAATGTTAACCAGCCTGCAAGTTGCCATAGAATTATCGATATTTTTATCGATCAACAAAGAGCTGTGTCCAAAATTTGTATTGTTTACTTTGTCAATTGCCAAAACCAAATGTTTATAAATAGACCAATTTCTTACATCCACGCAATGGAAATGGAAGATTCAGGCGGTAAGACAAGAAGACACTGCTGTTCAGCAGAATAGCAGCCGCCGCATTCATGGCAAATGTTTTGACCTCCACGCCGTCATATTCGAAATGGCACCAATGGCAAAGCAGGTAAACTCACTGCCCGCCGTCTGCAAAATCGAAGGACCCACCAATTGCCTCATGCGATGTGGTACACCAATAGTGATCTAACCGCTGATACGTGTGCACCATAATGAAAATATTATCCACACGCACGTATTACCACAATGGCCAACATGGTGGTGGTTATACCCACATAACCCAAGACGGAGCAACGAATAAATAATGCAAGAGCGTACAGGGAGAGTATTTATTATTTTACTGATCTGGATGATGCCAAATTTGTTCAACGATTCAGGTTAACAAACTCGGCAGGTCAAATAATTCTTGCAAGGATTATAGATCAAATATCTTCGCTAAGTAACAGGTAAAACCTTAGCTTCAGTTGTGATTCAATTTATTATGATTTGGATTGTTAACAAGAATCATGGATTGTTGTCAGAGAGCAAACTCATGGTGGCTTTGCGCTCTTCATTGCGGGCGACTTCTGTTGAGTTAGATTTCCTTCGGCAAAGCGTGCAGTTAATCAAGTTTCCCACGCTATTGCATTACTGGCCATCACAAACAGACACTGAATGATTGATTTGTGCTAAAATTTTAGAAGTCAATTAAATATTTTTAAAGCTCACATATCATAAATAAAAACGTACCATCATTATCAACCACATTTTCCAATCCTGTGGCTGAGCTTGGGATCATGCCACGAATTTTTTGGAAATAGACAAGACTCCAGCGGTGCTGGGAATGCCGCCACAGTTCCAGAAGTCTCCCGCTTCTTAATTGCGAATTATTTTCGCGATCGTTTGTTTAAATTCTCGTACTTATCCCGTAAGGCTTTCCAAGCGTGATGAACTCCGGCATGGCGGCAAACTGATCTCCAAGCCCAGACCTTCTGCTTCCCTCTTTTTGTTCTCCAAAATGCCTTTGTTTGACTCAAAAAGTCTACAAGCGAATGTTCCTCAGCCGTTGAAAAGTTCTTGGCTCTTGGTCTTTTCGGTGTTTCACATTGATTCATCATCGCAAGCAATTTTATTTAACTATTTTGGCAAATAATTTCCAGCGACAACAATAGCATTAAAAAAAGCCAAAACAATTACAGCTGCAATAGCAATTAATCGTTATCGGGTGAACCTGCCGGTAAGTCTCGTTGAGAAAACCAAAAGACAACCTCTGGTAATTCAGGCTGGCAAATTTGACCGGCCGGTACCTAACCGCAACTTTTGAGAAATTGGGCTTTAGTAATTTTGGTACAAAAATAGATTTTTGTAAAAAAAAACTTGCTTGTGTCGCACACTCAGCAGCTCAAATCAGATTTGACTATTAATAAAGCTGACAATTTTGATCCAAAGGGGAAAACTATATAATACACCTGCCATAAGAAAAAAGGTACCGAAAATTAACTATGTTTGCTTTTAATGTAAATGTTTTACCCTCGGCTGCACTGTGGTCAGAATGCCCAAAATGTGGCATAAAGTCAGATTTTTCATGGTTTTATAACCCAAAATCGCATTGATTTTATAGTTGTACATTCACAAGATAAAAAAAAACTGTATTAAAAAAAATTTTTAAGCCGTCGGTTAAACTTTGGTGCGCTGTCAAAGTCAACTGATTGGGAACAGTCCTGACTTATCGAAAATCGGTGGCCATTATTGATAGACTTTGCACGTGTACTGTGGCTTATCCATTAAAGAGAGAATAAATTGAAAATATGGAAAATGTTTGTACTGGAATGCCAAATATATGTTTTCTATTCCGATTTACTGATACTGTGTTTTTTGTTGCGTTTGTCCAATTGTTGTTGGTGTATTTTTATAGCGAAAATTTGACAAGTTTAATCTTGTCTCGTGGAGTTTAACTTTTTTGCTGCATAAAAACGACAAGTTGTTCACAAAAAGGCTATAGATTAATGTGTAATTAATGACCTTTGTCTGTTTTTGCCCCATTTTGAAAAATTTGATCCTTTCCTGCTGCTTGAGGTTTGGGACCACAACAGGCGCAATGATTCTGCATCTACTAAGTGGATACTCGAAAAATTCAGTTCGCTTATTGATAAAATTTAAAAAAAAAGGACTTTACATATAAAGCAGTGCTGCAAACCCAAAAAACCAAAATTTTCCAATGGTTAAGGTTCGGAAATTTGAGGTTCGAGGTTTTTGGGCATTGGTTTTGGTTCGAGCCTTGGTTCGTTGCATGTTTTTCCCAATATATTTAAAATAACAATACAATAGGTATACACTTGACGACGAGATACATTCTTAGTCCGCATTTACACGGTGAAGCAAACTTCCTGAAGTTCCTCATGAAGTTTTTGTTTGTAGGGAAGAGGTGTAGGGGGGCAGTCAAAGCCTCATGGCAAGCTGGCAATGAAGTTTTTCGATATGTATATGTATAAGATGAAATTTGTGCCGGTTTTCTCTGATTTAGTGTCTGTTTATGTTCTGAAAAGGTACAAAGAATATTTGTGCAAATGTATTTAACCTCCAGAACAAAGCATCTCTGACCCTATTAAGTGTATACATATATTCACTTTCACATGTGCAAAGTATATCATAGTCTGGCTTGACCGACTTTCCGAATTTCTAATTGTCGACTCTGCTGTTTCGTACATAGAAGGGTACAAAAAATAAATTTTAATGTGTATAATCTTTTTTTTTTTAACCGAACCAAAAGCTTGGGTACGGAACGGGTTCGGGTTCATCTATTTTTGTCCTCGAGGTTCGGTACATGGTTTGGTTCACAGTAAAAACAAAGCCGGAATTCCGGGTTCGAACCGGTTCGGTTCAAAGCCCTGATATAAAGCGATATTTGCCAAAGTGCCAACGTATGTGGTTCCGCTTTAAAGTTCAGCACTCAAAGTGGCTTTCTGAGAAGATGACTTTATTCCTAGAAGAAAATCATACAAGTACAAGTCCATCTACTTATCAAATGGGTAGACCATTTAATCGCTATTTCGTGCGAGCAGTCCATAGATATTAATGCATTCAAGGCCTGTTGTGAAAGAACATTTTCATTATATTTAAATTCATGTCCCTGGTATCCAATGTCACCGACGACCCACAAACTTTTAGATCATGGCTGGCAAATAATGAACTCCTCCTTAGTTCCGGTAGGATGTCTAGGAAAGAATGCTTCAAAAGCACGGAGCATCTAGGCGCTCGGAAACTCCCTTCCATAATCCCTTCCTGTCAAGTAGATGCTGAAAATATACCTTTCCCGCACGACTACATTGTGAACTTCGGGTCTAGCGATATTTCTGACCTGCGACCATTTCTAGTAAATATTTGATGATTCTGCATTTCACAGCAGCATCAGCACTGCTTATCCATAATTGGGAACGTATAGCATGCTAAGTTTTTCCCGAAATTTAAAGAGAAAATATTTTTTGTTAAAACTTTGACATAAGTCGCGTCTCGTTGAACCAATCAATACGACGAACTAAACAACAAAAGAGTGTGTGTCATGGGACGCAATGAATTGACATTTGAAGTCAAGGCAGCCATTTTTCAATTAATATTCAAATTAAATTTGCTCTCCACCCTCCACCACATACTCCCCACACTGTTCCCTCACTGTTCCCCCACTGTTAATTCATTGTAAACCCACTGTTTCCCCCTCGTCCCCCGTCTTCGCTCCCTCTTCACACCTTCTTCAACACCCCTCTCTCTTTATCTAATGTGTATACAACAGCGCTCTGCGGCAGCGACAGTATTCGAGCTTATACTGCTCTCCTTTGCAACAGCAAAGTAGTACTAAATGAATGCGCTCTCGCGTGGCTAAGCACACACACGCAACGGCAAAATGAGCTTGATGGTCACAAGAACTCCCTGGGGGGTGAAGACTTTTCGCTATTTACACATATACGAGCCGAGCGCATGCCGAAGCTGAGGAAAAGAGAGCAAAAAGTCTTTCAGTTTGCTGGCTAGCCTTTGATACTGTCAGGTCGAAGCAAATTCACGGTGCTTATTTTTCACACACTCTCACTTTTTGGCCTCGCTTTCGTTGACCAACGCTGCTCTACACGCATACCTAATTGTGCGAGTGTGCGTCGTTCACTTTCATGCTCACTCTCTCACACCATCTCTCGCTTTTAACAAAGACAAATTCCCCTTGCTCATCTATGTACCCCATACAAACTTTGTTTGGCATTTTCACCCACTTCGCGGTCAAATTTTCCAAATTTTCTTTCATATCATAACTAGATCTTTGCCAAATCTGAGATCTTGGCTGTGGGTTGATAATCAGTCAGTCAGTCATGCGTAGCTATTTGCATGTCTTTCGATTCCTCGGAGCTAGTTGATGCCTCAACTGCTGTTAGTGTATTCAACTTTCGTCTTGCATTTACCCAATTTAGACTCACATTTTATGGGCCTTTGACTTTCCGCTTGATTCTATTTTAAAGCTTAACCAAACTGGTGGCTTCGCCATTTTTGCTCCTTATGGTCTTCAGTCGAAGTGAAACAGTAATACTACACTCGTAGCGTACCTACTTGTATTTGTTTTTTTTTTTTCTGTTCGTGATTTTCAATGGAAACGCCAATGCAGTTAGTTTTGGGGGAGAGTGTTTTCCCATCGAAATTCTAACCGCAATGTGTCAGTTTAACACGACAATCTACTTAAAGAGGCGCTGGACTGGGAGGGGGGCGGGCGTTTTGCTGTCAAATTGACATTTTTCGTTTTCGCTTAAAAACCACAAAAACCGCCAGATTGTTTGTCTTAACAGCGGCTGGTCTGGCATTCCTTCTCCTCCGCCTCCTCCACGGCTTGGCTGTCAATCACAACGTCCCATTCGCATTCTGATGATATTTTTCCTACCCATCAGCCAGCCGCCCCCCTCTCATCCCATTTGAACTTCATTTGATGTGAGTATTCGCATCCGCATCCGCATCTAGCAGTAGCAGGCGCTAATGTTTGCTGTCACAGAGTGAAAGCAGGCATTTGGCCGGAGCGGGGGGGGGAGACATTGGAAATGTAGGGACAGAGGGCCAATTACTCGCACCCCATTCAGATGCGTACCATCCATTGGCATTCACACATTTAGCTTTGTCGAAACAGGCACCAAACCGGGCCTACCCCCCGATTTGATGAATGGCCTGTCACGTTGATGCCAGGAGAATATTTTGCACAACAAAAGGGAAAACTGAAAGAGAATCAGCCAGTCAATGTCAAGTATTCAAAAGTGAAACATTTCCATCCAAATTATTAAGTCTGACCCGCATATTGTTAATTTTCAACAGTTTGAAAGAGTATCCAATTCAATGAACTAAATTGTAGGTCATAGAACACACATTATGCTGCACCAACCACAAGAGCTAGATAACTGAAATGTTTATAGTAGCTGCCATTTATGTTAGAAGGGAGCACTAAAATGGGGATTTTGTAAAACTTCATCACCTCAATTCACCTCAATTGTCAATTGGCAAAATAGTTTAACAATAGAAGATTCCAATTTTGGATTGTTCAATTAAGGAAATCATATAAAGCTTTAAGCAGTCATCAACGCACAGCCCAAACGGCAAGATCTAGAATGCTGCAATCTAGACGGGATTATGGAAAACTCCATCCTTCTGATCCGAGCAATAAACACTAAGACGGGCTTTTTGAGATCCCTTAGTTTGTAAGTGAAATACGGTTTTCCAATTCTAAAATTTTCCATTATGTTAATGATACACTAGGTGACTTCAGTGTATCCTTTGGGTTATATCTCTACAAAAGTTTAGTCTTAGCTTATTTTCGTATTTGGTGAATTCTCTTTATGCTTCAAGCTATTTGGTCTATGCCACATAAGCCTATAATTTTCCACATTGACTGTTAATAGAAGCTTCTGGCTGCAGCTTCATTCAATCTCATCATTTGCCCAGTTCCCAGGCACAGTCAGTGGGCAATCCGAAAGAGACGGAGAGGGAGAGAGCGAGAGAGAGAGGAAGAACATTCACTTGTGTGTTGTTTAAATTAAGTAAAAACCCATATCATGTCTTCTGCCCCTGACTTGGTAACGTGTTGAGGGGCGGACCAGTGAGGGGCGTGGTTCACCTTCTCCATCTGTGTGTGTGTGTGTGTGTGTATGTGTGAAGAGTCTGTCTGTTATGTAATAGCATGTTACGTGTATAACTTTTATTATTATGATTATACTTTTGCTTCTGCTTCAACTACCAGGGACTTTGTTGTTGCTGGAGCTGCTGCTGCTGCTGCTGCTGCTTCTGCTGGAGCCCGGGCTCTGGCGAGTAGAGATACGTGAAAGTCACGTGAGTCATTAAAATGAAATAGCAGCAAAGAGGCAAGAAGCAGTAGAAGCAGCAGAAAGAGCAGGAGGAGCAGGTTGCCTGACTGGGGCAGGAAGCTGCACACAGAGCAAAAGGCAAACACAGGTGCAATGCTTGCATCTGTACGTACGTATGCGTGTGTGTGTGTGTGTGTGTGAGCGATGAGTTGCCAAGTTGTTTGTTGTTGTTCCTTATTTGCTTTGTAGTGCACTGTCAACGCTAATGCTATCTGAACCTGCGGTTTTTTTGGAGTCTGCCTCAGCGTCAGCATGATTTTTAAAAGCGTTTCATTATTATTTTAATGTTTGATCATTTTTAAAATTTTTCTGCTTCAGTTTGGTTGATTTAATATTTTCGGATCAAAATTCTTGATTCCTTATAGAACTCAGAGTTGCTAAGAGCTAGAGATCCCGAAGTTGGTTAGTAGAGTTCTTATATCTGCACAGAGGAAGAAAATCTGTTCAGAAAATAGAAAAACTTAAAATAAGAACAAGATGTTGTCACAATTGTTACCAAAAGTTCTTGGAATAATATTTGCTTTATAACAATTCCAAAACCGGTTTTCGACAGAGAGAGGGTTGGCTGTCTTGCTTTTTTTAACTCAACTATTTCTCAGCTCTGCTAAAGTGTGCAATAGCTCAAACTGTCAGCGCGCCATTCCATATGTAGTTCGTTAAGTGCAAAAGGTACCCGAACAGCAGCATATCCAGCGCACTCTTCCCTTGCAATCCATAGAGTTATCTCCTCCGTTCCCTATTCCTCCGAAACCCCAATATGTAAGAAATCCGCTTAGAAACCTTATTCAAAATCAATCAAAATTTTATACCAGTTGAGTTTAAAATGTTCTTGAAAACGTTACAATTTCAACTCAAATCAAGTTCTGAAAAACGGAAAAATATCAAATCGATTTGAGTTTTTGCAATTTCAAACAATTTTTCTAGAACTGAGAACATTGTGCTACAAATGAGAAAAACCGTAATGTGGTAACGTTTGTGCTCAAGGCATTGCTTTGGGCAGTAGACAATTTTGTTATTTTAATATATGTATTCAAATGGTATATCTTCGCTAAAAATAATCGTACAAATCTTTGGGATAGTTTTTAAGTTAAGAAATAATAATTTACGATAATATCAAAAATGTCAAAACAAAATTTTAGGTTCCCCACAAAACGCGTCTAAAAAAAAGCAATTTATTTTTTGCAACTTTAAGCTTAAGTAAAAATCTCGACGTGATGGACCATTTCTGAAAACACATTCATGTTCAGCACACGAAAATGTTCTAGTATCACCACTTACCCTTCAATATACTGGAAAAGGTCAAATTTTGTTGCCTTGTGTGATGAACCTACCAAGTTAAGTTACGATCAAATGAAAGATAATGGAGATATACGAGGTTGGTTCAAAAAGTAAAGCGAATTTTGAATTGACGTCCGCTACTTATATATATTCGATTTTCGACTTTTCGATAATTTGGTGGAGTCAAGTTGGTACTCATGTCGTGCTGACAAGACCGACTATTTTGAATGTTAGTTTTTGCCAGCAGTTTATTTTGCTTGCACGTATTTTGGCTCATCTTCGATTTTTGACCATTCTAAAAAACTGAAATCGTTGCTTGTGCGAGAATTTTTGGTCCAAAAATAACACTCTAATAATGCAGCAGCCACCGTATTTCCCCCAACGTGACCCCTGCGACTTTTTATACTCTGTACCAATGGTACACAGAGTAAATAAAGTTTGTGCAAAAGTATGTTACAGCCAGAAGGAATCATCTCCGACCCTATAAAGTACATATTTTCTTGATCAGCATCAACAGCCGGGTCGATATAGCCATGTCCGTCTGTCCGTCCATCCGTATTAACGAAGAGATATCACAGGTGGTAAGAGATAGAGGTTTGCCATGTATGGGAGATATATTTCTTATACTTGCAGGTAGATCAAGTATATTTTCAATTTTTGCCACGCCCCCAACCGCCCCCACAAATTGGAAAAAACGTCATATCTCCCACAATTTTGATGATAGATTGTTCGTACCTTCTAGAGATATCTATTAATCAAAATTCTTGATCGATTTGCTGAAGGAATGACCGGAATACCGCTGTATTCAAACAAAGACAATCTTTGGGAGAGAGAGAGAAACTTAGAGATGAGCGTATAATTAAAATATAGCACGATAGCAGCGTGACTCCCCTTGGATGTATTATAATATTATAGTCCGGAGCAAATGAACTGGTACTCTGTATGAGCTTTACCGACTTTCTCACTTGTTTCTGAAGAAACCTCGTAAGCAGGCAAAGATTCTTCATAGCCCACATGTGAAAGCTAGAGCAAGAGAGAGAGAGACAGAGCGCGGTACAACTGCTAGAAAGGTAAGGCTATCAAAACTTTGACAGGTACATAGGATATTTTACTTGTCCTTTAGTATTTTTTTTATGTATAGGACTGGTACTTTTGAAACATGTCCCGAACAAGTGAGAAAAAAGTGACATTTTAAGAGTCACTGACAAAAAGTGACTGAACAAACGTCACTTAACAAAAGCCACTGAATATGATTCACTGAATAAGAGTTATAAATCAAGAGTTATCGAACAAAAGTCACTAAAGAAGAGTCAGCTAATAAGAGTTCCTGAATGAGAGTCACTGAAGAAAAGTCATAAATCTGAAGACAGCGAACAAAAGTCACGGAAAAAGAGTCAGTTAATATTAGTCACTAAACAAGCGTCACTGAATAAGAGCCATACATTAGGAGTCCCCGAACAAAATTGACTAAGCAATAGTCATAGATCTAGAGTCACTGAACAAAAGTCACTGAGAAAGAGTCAGTTAACAGGACTCACTGAGAAAGAGGGACTGAATGAATCCCCTAAGTGAATAAGAGTTACTAAATAAGAGTAATACATCTAATGTTACCGAAAAAGTCACTGAAAAAGAGTCACTGAATAAGGGTCACTGGACAAAACTCGCTTAACATGCATTGTATCAAAGTGTACCTTAATGTATTTAAGCATCTACTTGAGCACAAGATGGTGAAATTTAAACAAGCACTGTACCTCAGAGTACCACAAAAACGTACCATCGATGTTAAATAGCTTACAATATCCATTGTAACTGTGTGTACCTCCGATTGTAGGTACTTCTGAAGTTGACTTAAATCAATTGTACCTATGATACTTTAAAAATCTCTATATCCAATGCACCTTTATAAGCCAACATGTACCTATTTTTGTATGTACTTATAATGCTTTGAAAAATTCAATATTTGTTGTACCTACATTTACCCTCTGGTACTATTTTGTTTAAAAAATGACAATATTGTACCTAAAAACACCCAGCGTACCATCGATGCTTACAAATTTTAAATGTATACATTGTACCTACATGTACCCATGTTTGTAAGTAACTTTAATGATAAATAAAATTAATTGTACCTATGTAAATGTACCTTTATACCATGAATGCGTCTAGAAATCACATTATCAACTGTACCCAAATGTACCCACATGTTTCAGTCAATTTTAATTAAAACTAAGTGTACTAGCATGTACCTAAGTAAGTAGCATCGATGCTTCATACAATCACAGTCTCCATTGTACCCAAATGTACCATACAAGATTTTAATGTAACTGTGTACCATAGATGCTTGAAAAAATAACATTCCTGTCGCCACAACATGTACCTAATTGTTCCTAAATACAATTTTAATTAAAACTAAGTGTACTAGCATGTACCTAAGTAAGCAGCATCGATGCTTTTAAAACCACAGTATCCATTGTACCCAAATGTACCTTAAAAGATTCAAGTGCTACTGTGCACAAGTGAACAAGCGTCATTTAATAGGAGTCACTGAGGAAGAGACACTGAAAAAGAGTCACTGAACAAGAGTCACTAAACAAAAATGAACAAAAAAAAAAGTGAGCAACGCATTTTGGTTTACATAACAGCTAGGCAAACTGTTTCACATTTAGTAGTTCACGCCACTACAGGCACAGTAGTCCACAAATGAGTTATCGCTTAGCTGCCAATTAAAATGCGGCAGTTAAATATGTAACACCGATAGTTTCGCCTAATCGAATGAGTTTCGATGATTCCCAGTAGAAATGCAAATTTAAAAATTGCATTTATCAAAAAATTAAAGTCCTGCTGCTATCGATAGTTACCCCGTTTAGTTTTTTTTCACTTTTTTTTTTGCTGCTGCTGTTGCATATTCATGCCAGAAACTTTAATTAACAACACACACACACACACACTCGCACTCTCGCACACAGGTTAACCCCGCGGGAGCAGCAGTTGAGTGGAGCTGCCCTTTGGGCTAGCTCATTTCCATATTTGCCATGCATATGGGATACATATTGTGCAAGCATGAATACTATGAATACTTGCATTTAGTAACCATTCGGTGCACCGATGCATTCCACTGAGCATCATCCTCATCGTCCGTCCATAAAAATCAAAATAAATTCGAACTTGTTCCCGGTTATGCAGTTTTGCACTTACATTTCACATTTCGCTCAATTTTAATTTCCATTACGCACGTTTTGTTAACTCAATTCAATTTCGAAGTGCGACCCACTGACTTGTTAACCAGCTGACCAACTGACCACTGACTGGGCCAAGCCTAACAGTGAAAACTTAAGTTGTCATGGTCACTAATTGAAAAAGGAAATAATCATAAAACCAATGGAAATACAAAGAAACGAAGTCAAGGGATGAAAGCCGAGAACATGCTTGCTCATCGGTAAATGTTGGCCCGATCCCTTTCACGTCAGGTGGAGGTGGAGGAGGAGGAGGAGCAGCGTTTATTCTTTATGACACCCCCAAGGGAAATGTTTGACGTGTAAACTGGCACAGGTGTTTTTGTTATTTAAAAGAAGAAAGGAGCGAAAACGAAACATTGCAACTATAAAAATACGTTCAGCTGGCTATATTATTTTTCAACTGGAGCTGCGGAAGGCAACTTTTCCCACGACATGTCGAAATAATGATAAAAATTTTGTAAAGAATGCAAGTTCTTACTGCAATCGGCAACTCACTTGCAACTGAGCTTAATGCTTGCCGAAATCTATTATGGTCGGAGAGCTTGTCACGTCAACGTTGGTTAAAAGTCTAAGGTTGAGTTTGTCGAATCACAAATAAGTAAACACTTTGACAAAAATCAAAACAAGTCGCTAAACCGATTAGCGAAAGGTCCTTTTATACAGATTACCATATTTATTATTTGAAATTAAACCAGAATATCGACTAAGAATATTGAAGCGCTACCTTGCAGTTATTGTATACGGGCACTAATATATAACATTCCGTTAGAGATTGAACTTCAAATAGTTCCGAATGAGGGATATGGATTTAAAGCTTCATGAAAAAAAAACATACAGTTGTAGAAAGAGCCCATAGTTTGATATCTTTTCGGACTTCAGATATAATTTTGATTCTAAAAGACAGTAGGATGGACTGAGATATTATGGCTGTATCGACTCGACTTAATACAAGTTACCAAATGAAGATAAGATTTACAGATAAAAATCTCAGTATTCAAGTGCAGCAATTATTAAACTATATACAAGTAAAGGAGGCAGAGCTCCTAAAATGGCTACTCAAGATCAGGATCAAAAAGAGATAAAACATTGGTCAGAAAAGTTTAGAACTAATTAACGAGACTGAGCTCAGAAGCATAGCTGTAAACTGCAATTTCAATTACAATTACCATTACAGTTTTTGTATATTTAAAAACTTTAATTACAATTACAATTACAATTATTTCGTAATTAAAAATTTAGTTACAATTACAATTATTTCAATTACTTAAATTTTTTGGGCAATTGAAATAATTGTAGTAATTTCTCTTGCAAGTTTTTATTATATAACAAATTGTAAAACAATTTTAGTTAAAAAAACATATATTAACATGGAGAATCGAATCTTAATCAATCAAGCACAATAACGAATCGACACTTAATAAAACCAAAATTCAAGATCAATTAACTCATTATTTGCGGGATCCAGACACGAACTTCAAGATGTTAGAAAGTTATCCGTTGCTACAAGACATGGCAATAAAATTCAACACACCGCTAACATTGTCAGCACCAGTGGAACGGCTCTTCTCATTCATTGATAATATCAATGACTCGCGGAGACAATCACTTTCTGATTTTTCATTCGAAAAACTAGTTTTGATGAGAGCTAATACATTGTTTCTACAAGATTTATAAACATAACCTAATTTGTAAAACAAATCAATATATTTATAATTATCTTCATTACATTTGTTCTTCTTCATGTTCAAATTTGTATTTTTCAGTCACAATGGTAAAGGTAACTAAAATTGATTTACAATTTATTATGTAACTAAAACTTGCAAGAGAAATTACTACAATTATTTCCATTACCAAAAAAATTGAAGTAATTGAAATAATTGTAAATTTAATTAAAGTTTTTAAATATACAAAAATTGTAATGGTAATTGTAATTGTAATTGCAGTTTACAGCTCTGCTCAGAAGTACCAAAAATAACCGTTTAAGCTTTTAACAGAAGTCAATACGATCGATACGCGGAAGCCTGAAGCGGACGGAAAGCCTGTAAAACTAGGCATGAAAGTGCAAATATACATTAAGTAGCTGTAGTTGCGAAATATGAGGGATTTTGACTTAAAAAGGCATTAAGGTAGAAGATTTGAGGAAAGCTTTTCTGGCCGCTGTAAGAGTACATTTGAGATATAAGATAGAAATATTGGAAGATACTGAAGGTCCCATTAAATCACCAACATACTCCGAGCTTATAAAGCCTTGGGCAGCTCCATTCGCGGCGAAGTACATTCATTTTGTCACGTAGTCCCTTCTACGTCACAATAAGATATCAACAATTACAACAATAACAAGAAAGAGTCCTAAGGGCTCGTAAATGCAGGTAGATCCTGAGGGTCGGAAATAATACTTAGCGCGTCATTATGCCATAGCGCATAACTCGCCATCGTGGGACTAAAAAATTCCCCACGAGAGTTTGACCCAAAGTTGGGCATTGCCACGGATAGACGTATGCGGATACAAAAGGCGAAACCAAAAGACAGAAATTACAGAGATAAACCTGTGAAAGATATTGATAGAGTCGCTCCCTTGCCAGTAGTTAGTAAACTGGAGACGTGGATTCCTTCCCGCTCCCTTGCCCGTAGGCGACTAACCAGAGTCGAGGGTTCCTTCCCGTACTCTATAAGTCGGAGACGAGGATCCCTTGCCTTTGCATCGGTTAGAAGTTTGAGCACGTGACTGTTTTAGTGACATCATTTTAGCAGCGAAGCTCTTTTATGGAAGTTCGACTGGGGGACCAGACAACTGCAAAAATCACTTTTTTCTTGATTGGCTCATACACAAAAATTCTTACTCACATTTAATCAATCAACAAAACTCAGAGCTGAATATATTCAACTCACAACGCAATCGCATCGAGCGGCGTTTTGTGCGGCGTATGTTCATATTTATTCATCGAACAGAACTCAGTGCTGAATATATTCAGCTCATACCGGCAGTCGCACCGAGCGGTTCAGCTAGAGTTTTTTAATCGGACGTTTATGTGTTCGGCCACTGCGTCTTTCCATCTCTCTCTTTTTCATAGCTGCCAGCAGCGCCGTCACTGCCTATGCGTCTTTGCAAGAGCTTATTCATACGAGGTGATTTTCGCTCACTCTAAACAATCGTCCTTGAGCCAAACGAACAATCAGCCGAACTGATTGGAATGAAGTCGAACATGATTATAATCATAGTGCCAACAATTGGTTCGAATAAAACTCTGCTGCGAACATGTTGAGTATGCAAGTTTGATGAATAGAGCGCGAAGCCTGTTTATTCGGGTGTTGAATAATGTGTGAGCGTTTTGCAATCGAACGAAGCCGTTCTCTGGGGGACAAAAACAAGAAAAATTTTGTTTTTGAGAGAGATTTTTTTGGGTACACCTTGTCTTTGCATTTTGTATTTGCAAATTCAACCGCTTTTACCATTTGCAATAGTAGCAGTTGGGTTGAGTGTTTGTGGGTGTGTGGAGTGAGAGGGTGCGAAGGTGGGAAGAGGGGTTAACAGTGGGTTAATTGTGACTTAACAGTGACTTAAATGTGACTTAGCAGTGACTTAACAGTGACTTAACAGTGATTTAACAGTGACTTAACAGTGACTTAACTGTGACTTAACTGTGACTTAAATGTGACTTGACTGTGACTTTACAGTGACTTAACTGTGACTTAAATGTGACTTGACTGTGACTTTACAGTGACTTAACAGTGACTTAGCAATGACTTAACAGTGACTTAACAGTGACATAACAGTGACTTAACTGTCACCTAACTTAACAGTGACTTAACTGTCACCTAACTTAACAGTGACTTAGCTGTCACCTAACTTAACAGTGAGTTAACAGTTAAATTTACAATCAGTTTTATTATCGTAAAGGGCTCTTCTGGTACCGGGCGTCCCATGACACGCACTCTTTTTTTTTAACACGACAAACTTACACCACAAATGAAGCTGGTCGACTGTACAGCTTTTTCACGAGCCTCCCGACTCAATCATCCGCAGTCTTTACCTGTCCTCTTGAAAATCGGCAGAGGCCGCCTCCTGCCATCATTGTTATAACTGCTAGGGAATACCAAAGGCAGGTTTATAGGTTAGCCCGACACCAACAGACAACGCCAAGTTGACGGACGTTTTGTGTATATCTGTGCCCCACATCGGCCCTCCTACATGAGTGAGGTGAATGCTCTCCCCTCAGCTACCACAGGGGCCAATTGCTTGAATTTCCCAAAAGTAATCAAACAATAAACTCAAATCGAGTTGCAAGAACATTTTTTAATTAAGCTACAAAACATAACTTTGACGACGCCACACTAAGTCTTTCTCAACAAAAAAAAAAGAATCATAAACTCAAACTCGAAACCTTAGCCATAAGTCTAAGAAGCTACTTATACTTTTCTGTCCGCTGGTAGAGTTCCGTAGAATTGTGCTCATTTCAAGCCAGTGTTTAAGAAACTGCAATAAGTTTCATTTCGTCTGCTTTTGATTCTATTTCTGATTTAGAGAAAAACAGAAGCCGCAGCGGAAGGCAGCAGCACAAAATGATTATTGAGAAAAAGCGAACAGCAGCAGCAGTCGTCGCTTTATTATTATTAATTTTGATTGTGATGCTGCTTTTGTTCAGTGGCGTAAGTTAAAGCCTCTCACATCTCTTTTCTGCTTTTGCATTTTGCCCGTTGTTGTTGCGTTGCGTTAAATTTTGGTGGTCTTGTTAATTCCGAGAAAATTTTGTGATGACAGCGCTGCTGTCTACTTGCAGAAGCGAGCACATGCTGCTGCTTCGACTTACATTACTGAACAAAAGCAGAATCAAAATCAAAGTCAAAAAGGATGAAGCGACGACTGCTGCTGCTGTTTGTGCTGCTGCCTTCCGCTGCGGCTTCTGTATTTCGCAAAAGCAGAAGCAGAAGCAACAGTTCATATTGATCAGTTGAAAAAAGTCAAAGCAGTGTACAATTTTGGGTTGTTTTGCTACTTCGACTGCAGCAATTTAAACACTGTTTCAAACACTGCTAAAACATTTGTTGACTTCTCTGACGCACCCTTTAACACATTTTTAGTTTTTCGTCGTTGACTTTGTCTCTTCTTCATGGTCCCCTGCTTCATGCTCGGACATTTGTGTGTGTGTTAAAGTTAATTTTCTTCATTTTCTGCTGACAACATTTAGCCATTTGCTCGGACTTCCGTCCTTGGGCCATAGATGCTCCCCGTGCTACTGCTCCTGCTGTCATTTGGGGGCTCCAGCGTTATTATGAATTATTTTCTTGCATGCCTGGGCAGCAGTTGGCCTTTTTGTTCCTTTTTTTTCAATTTTAATGCCTTGGAATTTGTGTCAAGTGCGTGAATTCTTGCGGGGGCCAGTTCCTAATTTACTGGCTAGGCCAAAAGTGGGGCAGAGCGAAGAGGGCGTGGCAGCAGTCACGTTATTATTTTATTACTTAAGCGTCGCTGGTCGTTTTCTAATTAATGCGTTTCTTCTACCGCATTCAATTGCCGCGCCATTAAACGCCATTAAAATTATGGACCAGGCTAATGCCGCCTGCTGACGCCTTAACCGGAAATTTCGTTTCGTTTTCGGTGAAAGAAAAATGGCAGCAACAACCCGAAAACAAGTGGGAGAGTGTAATATACCCTATGTTGCTTTGGCACCTCCCGCTACAGGGTACCAAAAATTAATTATTTTACATTTCCGGCATAAAATATTTGATTTTTCGTTCTCTCTCTCTCTCTCTCGACTATTTCCAGTTGCTGGACTCGGCCTGGCCAAATGCGGCAATGCAGCCACACTGATTGGAGGCATCTTCGTCCACATCATCCGCACAAACCCAAACGCAACTTAAAGAGTCGAAGAGGAAAATGTGCAAGGACAGCGATTCAAACGGAACTGCTGCAGCGCTCCCAAACTTATTAGCGAAATGCACGAAGTCAACAAACGACATCAGCACTAACAATTGTCAACAGTCCGAAACGGGGCCGGGCCAGGAGCAGAGGAGACGGCCACAAAAACGACTAGACAAACGTCAAAACATGCAACGAGAGCATCAGCACCAGGACGAGACGACCATGGAGGAGGGTCTGGAACACAAACACGAATTTTGTCGTCAACGAAATTGCAATAATGTTGCAGTCCTCCTGCTGCTCCTGCTGATGCTGCATAGTACCACAGCCGGGACAACACCTTCGGCTAGGATTGCCCGCTCATTGGGCAGTGGACATAACAGTTTGAGTCTGGGACTGAGCTCCAGTCACATCTCGAATGCCAAAAGCAATGCGCGTGAAATGGTCGTTGGTGGCGGTCCAAGCGGCAGCTCAAATGCCGGCACAGCCGGAGGAGGAGCAGCTGCGGCAGTGGGTGGTGCAGGTGGCGGTGGAGCTGCCGGCATTGAGTGTCCCAGCTTTGATGATAGCTCGGCCTGTCCATGCTACAAATTCGAGGATGGTAAGTGGGCGGGAGATATGGTCGAGCGAACTAATTAAACGCATCAACCAGAGTCAAGTTTATTGCACCCAAGAACCAAAAACAAATCAGTAAGCTTCTCTAGCTTCTTAGAGCCCCAGGGTGTGGGTGTGTGTGTGGGTGTGTGTGTGTGTTGACCATCATTTAAAGGACAACATACAAGCCAAGAATTTGCTTTTTTTGACAGCCGGAGGAACAGTGGACAGAGTCAGCACTTTGATGTACACGAGCCGAATAGCTGTTTACTCTAATGCTGCTCTGCAGTGTCAGTAATGAACATGTATAATGGGCGGGAGGTGGGCTGCTATTTTGTCAATTTGAGCACTTGCATTCAAAATGCTGTTTGAAAGATTTGCTGAGATTTCAATAAAGAAAAATACGACTTGTTCAGACAAAACCAACGTCATTTCGTAGACCGAAAAGCTTTCCAAAATGTTAGTGAACAATTTTTATTTGAAAAGCAATTTGAACGCAGACCTTACACGACCAATTTTGTGGTAATTTAATGACTTATTCACAGACTCGCATAGCCTGGACATGAATGCCAGCAAATTTCTAGCCATAAAATGTCATGAAGTGGGTCCCTGCCCTGTGGGTCGCTATTAAGTGGTGGGAGGGAGTCATAATAATATCAATTACATTGCAAAATTGTTTGTTTACTACACACAGGACTCTTTCTGGAGTGTCCGGGCACCACAGCCCTATCGCTGCGCTCCACTTTGGAAAGGATTTCGGCGCCAATTCATTCGCTTTCCATTTATGACTTTGATCGTTCGGTTACTTCGCTGTCACAGGATGTCTTCCAGCCGGGCGTACATATACGACACTTGCAATTCTCCCATTCGCACCTGGAGGCGCTCAAGGATAACAGTTTGCGCAATGTGCGCTCCAGTCTGGAGTCGCTGAGCATAGTCAATGGCAAATTGACGCAGGTGAGTGGCAATTCTACATTCGCGAAGCAACTGTTGCCTACTTTTTGGGGCTGGGCTTGAAATTGCATTGGCTAATTAGCAGACAGGATGCGTAGCATACGGCCGGCATCCACATCCACACCAAATGTAATGTTAAACAAAGTTGGGCAGCCAAAAAAAATGCAAATGGCTTTCTAAGCCATTAAATTTGGAAAACAGCCGCCAAGCGGCGCCATAAAAAGTAATTTGCCGCCGCGAAATAACAAACGAGCCAAAGCCAAAAACAATTGCGTTCAATAAAATAATTTGCAGGCGGGAGAGCATGCCGCATGCGGCATTAAGGCGGCCAGCCGGAAACGTGGCCACGCCAAAGCCAAAGCCAAAGGTAGCCCACCCGAAACGAAGGTACACACCCAAATCATAAACAAATCAAAATTTCATTTTAAATTTGTGCAAAAAAGCAACAACAAAAGGCAACGAGCAAAGAAACGAAGTGGAAAAATAGAAAGAAAATTTACTGGAAATTACAATTCAAGTGATTAATCGCACATTTTCGGGGGATTTATTCAATCGCCGAAAATTATGCCACACTTTTTGGTCAAGTTGGAGAATATTTTCGACGGCCCCAGAGTATGCTATTAATTTTGGGGGAGGTTTGAAATTGACTGTTTATAGCCCTTTCGCTTCGCGATGTTAAAATGATATAAAACTTGACACAGTATGGATACAATACTATTGTACAATTTAGAACAACTAAGCAGGCCTGACTTAAGAGCATTGATAACTTGCAACATATTGGCAGTGAGTTGGGATTTTAGAAAACCTGGGACTGGGACGCAAACCGATCTGGAATTGATACTGGTTCTTACTACTGTGGGCAAAAAAATACTGGGAAACCAAAAAATTTTTATTTATTCTTGTAAATTCATTTCATCTCCCTCAAAGTAGTCCCCCTGGATGCTATCCACTTGTGCCAAGGTTTTTTGCAATTTTCAAAGCCTTCAATTTCTACTTCGTTTCGGTTTCTGTCTCCGCTATCGATTCAAAAGCAATCTCTTGAGTTAAGCGAATAGTCAGATCTCACATGGTGTTAAGTCAAACGAAAACGGTGGTTGCGGAATGATATGGGTTGAGTTTTTGGCGAAATAATCACAGATTAAGAGTGCAGTGTGAGATGGTTTTTTGGCACCAATCGAGATTTCACTTTTCTGAGGCCCAAAGTGGTTTTCACCAATCCTTCCGAAATTCCAACAAGGTCAGTAAGGTCTCGGACTGTCAATCGACAATTTTGGTGCACCCATTCAGTTGATGTTCATAATCGTCCTGGCCGTGCCTCCTCTTCAACGCTTTCTCGACCGTCTTTGAACATTATGTACCACTCATTAGCTTTTGTTTTCGATAGAGCTTGCTCACCGAAGGCCTGCTGAAACATTTTCAATAGAAAATTTAATGAACCTGCGTTGTTGATTAGTTTCAGACATTATAAAAAACGAAAAATGTACTTTTAGCTGTGTACAAAAAGACGCGTAACTCAAACACTAATAAATATTTTGACTTGAAATTTTGCACAGATGTCAGTGACAGTGTTGCCAAAAAAAACATTTGTAGCTATCAGAATCCCAAAAAAATTTAAATTAGTATAAAATGGTTTTCATTGATAACCGAATCGCTTTTTCGGTTCGATTCAGTGGTTCAAAAATTGAATTATATAAATAGTTAAAGTAAAACAAGGCCACACAATAAGATTTTTTCCAGTATTTTGTAGGGTTTTTGGTGATTCTAGATGATTTTTGTGTGCTGCAAACGAATCACGTCGAGATTTTCAGTAATTTGAGCTTAAAGTTACAAAAAGTGCCTTTTTTGATCCTTTTCAGACGCGTTTTGTGAGGAACCTAAACTTTTGTTTTGACTTTTTATGATATTATCGTAAATAACTATTTCTTAACTTTAAAATAAACTATCCCAAAGAATTGTACGATTTTTTTAAGCGAAGATAAACCATTTCAAAACATAGACTCGTTAATAATAAAAAACCAAAACTGTCTACTGCACAAAAGTATGCCTTACAGAAACAGTACAACCGGCTAGTAATTTGTATAGAATATCTATGAAAATTTTCAACAAAACCCATTGCATACATTGGGGCAGCAACAATATATTGGGTGTTCGGATACAAATACTAAAAATGGTATTTCTTCATTGGAAAAAATCGTAGAATTGTTTGGGATTGTTTATTTCAAAGTTAAGAAGTAGTTCTTTCTGATAATATCAAAGAAAGTCAAAACAGAAGTATAAGTTCTCCACAAAAAGCGTATAAAAAGAGTCTAATAAGGCATTTTTTGTATCTTTAAGCTAAAACTACTAAAAATCTCGACGTGATGGACCAGTTCTGAAAACAGATTCGTATTCAGCACACGAAAATCATCTAGAATCACCCCCAACCCCAACAATATACTGGAAAAAGTCTAATTTTGTGGCCTTGTGTTACTATCCTGTTGTACTGTTTTTGCAAGGCATAGCTTTGGGCAGTAGTCAGATTTGGTATTTTATTATATGTATTCAAAATAAATATACCTTCGCAAAATATAATCGTACAATTCTATGGAATAGTTTCAAAGTTAAGAAATTGTAACTTACGATAATTTCAAAAAAAGTCAAAAGACGCGTCTTAAATGGGTAAAAAACGTCATTTTTTGCAACTCAAATTACCAAAAATCTCGACCTGATCATCTAGAATCACCACCAACCCTTCAATATACTGGACCTTGTTGCCTAGTGTTATTAATAATACCACAAATATGAGCTTTGGGAATGCTGAGACCTACTTTTTGCCGTTTTGAGGTCCGATCTAATGTACCTATATATAAAAGTGAAAATATTAATGCATGTTTGCATGTATGTTTGTTCCTTAAAGGCGTCTAAGCCGCTGAACCGATCTTAACGAAATTTTCACAGTATGTTCATGCAAAGTCTCAAGTCTGTGAACCGATTAGAAAGCGGTTAAAAATTGTTAAAAATTGGTTCAGAGCCATATCTCAGAAGTTATTTAAGCTATGAACTTGAAATTAAGACTGTAGATTGGTAATATATAGTTGAATATTTTACTTGTTCACGGCCGGTAATGAACTAATATCGAACCGGTAGCGAAATGGTATCGAACCGGTCTCGAACCTGATCAAAACTGGTTCAGTGCCATATCTCAGAAGTTATTAAAGCTATGAACTTGAAATGTATACTGTAGGTTGTTATTATGGACTTGGCTATTTTACTGGTTCAGAACCGGTTCAAAATTGGTTCTGAGCCATATCTCAGTAGGTTATTTAAGATTTGATCGTGAATTTTAGACTGTATGTATGGTAAAATGGAGTTGGATATTTTAATAGGTCCCAGACGGTTTTGCACTGGTTCAAAGGTCATATCGGCTTAAAAGTAGTTTGGAGCCTTATCTTAGAAATTAATTGAGATATGAACTGAAATATATCAAGTCAACTACAAATGCTCTCATAAAAAACATATCCATTCAATGCAAAGGACTCGAGAAACGCCTGGTATACAGCTAGTGGTTGAATAAATTCGCTCTACAGTTCAAAAAGGTCTATTAGTAACCTTCGTTGTGGGAGCTTTTCGGCGTTTCGAATAGATTTTCATAATACAATTTCATAAATCTACAAATGCATAACATCATCAAACTCGACGATGAAATTAACCAAACCGAAACGTGATCTTTAGCGTTTTTTGGTTAGGTTCTGCATTTTTAAACAATCGTTGGTCGAATAAGCGGTTCGGTACGGTTTGGTGCGGTTAGGAATCTATTTGCATCCCTGCCGAAAACTCCACAGAAAAGTCTAAAGCGTTCAAGTTGCACGATATTAGTGACCAATTAACGTCACCACTGCGAGAGATGCGATTACCCTCACATCTTATGTGACGTTCTGTTGAATCCATACATTGCTCTCGTTCAAATCTTTCTGTTTGCTTCAAAAGAAATCGTGTTTCATCGTTCTGCAGACACGCCATGCTCATTTCCGAAAAGGTACGAAACAATTTTATTACTTGGTCGTGTTGCTTATTCGTATAGCTTGGCATGGTAATTTGATAATAGTAACCACAAATGATAGACATGTCTACACAACAACATGGCCACTAGATGTCGCCCTTCTTGAAAGACAATTACTATTTTGTATTGTCTCCGCCATATATAAGTCGCTTCAATAGTATATTGTGAGTCGTTAGAGAAAAGTGGTCGATGACCCAGCGGCGTACTGCCAAATGAGCTGCAAATGGCAGTACACAGAGTAATCGTCGAAACTTTCAAACACGTCCCTTCAGTACCGCTCAGTACTGAATCAGAGGCTGAATCAGACCTGATTTGGAAGAGCTGCCATTACATGCTTTTCAGTCATGAATTTAACACAGACAGGGCCTTCTGCTTCTATGACCTTCGCATCTTTAAGGTATGGATTTTAGCACTAAATGTATGTTAACTGGCACGTTTTTTGCTGCAGTAACTTGAGTATCAGTTCATCCGATCATTATCATTCCTTCAGCAAATCGATAAATAATTTTTTTTTACTCAGATATCTCTAGAAGGTATGAAACATCTGATCGATTCAAAACTGTAGGAGATATGACGCTTTTTCGCAAATTGCGGAGGCGGGAGGGGGCGTGGCAAAAATTGAAAATAAACTCTGATACTGCCTGCAAGTATAAGATAATAGTGATGTCCAATACATATCCAAACCACTATCTCTTACCATCTCTGTATGATCTGTGCGTTCATACAGACGGACAGACAGACAGTACGGACAGATCGGACATGGCTATATCGACTCGGCTGTTGATGCTGATCAGGAATACATATACTTTGATATGGTCGTGAAATGAGTTCCTTCTTACCTGTTACATACTTTTGCACAAACTTAATTATACTTCGTGTACCTTTGGTTCAGAGTATAAACAGGATCCAACTTGAAGTAGAAGGTTTGGTTCAGGAATCCAGCGGGATTAGGTTCTGCATCGAAGTGCAGTCTGGATTTGCATTATCAATCAGTTGGCGGTCGGCAACTTCTCTGCTTCCATTGCCGACCCCTGGTGTGAAAGAATTTCCAAAAAATTCGTTGTTTTTGATAATTTTTTAGTTTTAGGCTTGAAGAGCTTTAAGTTTATTGCAGAAATTGGGGAGAATAAAAATTGTGACAAAAAAAAAAAAGCTATGTTAAGAAAGTATTCAAGTTTTCACTTAACCCGAAGCAGTGGTAGGACGCGTAATGGGGCTTAGGGTTGTGGGTGGGCGTGTACCAGTAATCGGTACGATGCATGCTTGTGCCTTGTCACCCAAAGTCAGTTGACCACAGTGACGTCTGTCCGTGCGCAGCCAGTCTAAGAAGAGAGAGAGAGAGCAGAGAGAAAGTGCGAGGGATGGTTTAAAAGGTGTTAAAAAGGGCACATCTAGCAGCACTTACTGTTGCGTGGGCGGGCATGACAATTCTGATTCTTTAGCTGACACGTGTTGGCCAAGATCTTGCACTCACGATGATTGCGTGATCGCACACAGATCTCCTTAGTCAATGGCGTACGCTTACAGACCACCGGACGTTGCGGGCAGGTCAGATGACAGGGACGCCTGTGGCTGGCTCCAACGGCACGCACCGTACGGCATTCCTGATCACGTGTGTGTCTCACACCCGGATTTGTGCCACGAAGATTGGCCGCAAGCAGATCACAGATGTTGGCATAGCGTTCGCATTCACCCTTGGGATTACGTCCGCATACACGGGGACTACGACGACTGCACACAGATGGTGGAGGGCAGGGCCAGATGGGACGTAGTGTGGTTGTTCGCTTGGTGGTGGTGGTGGTGGTGGGTCTAACGGTATGCCCGTTGACCAACACCAAGGAAAGTGCGGCAAAGACTGTGAAAGAAGATGTGACAGAGGTTCTAGGACTCAACCGATATGGACTACCTACCACAGATTAAAGTCACTTGACGGATGCTCATGTTTGCTCGACTTGAGAACTGACGAATTGTGATATCGCTTACATAGACTGCAAAGCCTATTTATACCACCTGGTGGGAGTTTCACTTGGTACAACAAAGCACCGAAAAAGAATGCAACCGAAGAGCTCTACACAATTATCAGCCGACACGCGTCGCATCTTATTGTTTTATGCGAAAGGCATTGAACTTTATGCCACAAAATGCGGAACTACAAGTGGCAGCTGTACTGAAATTACCCATTAGAATTGATTGACTTTTCAGTTTATGGAAATGCCTAGTGCCAGGAGCAATGATATAATGATATAAGTGTCTATTCACTCTACAGCTAGAACATAGTGTAAAAAGTAGGGAATCGTTTCCAGAGAAGGCAAAGACAGTTACATTCGCAGCAAAGGTTTTGTGGAAATGGAATGAGCTTCATTAATTATATCAAAACTGGAAAAACTGCCACGATTTATTGAAAAAGAAGATTTTGTTTCAGCAAAATGGGTAATATTATTAAATTAAGGCTCGAATTGCTTTCTCACCTTTCTTAAATGCTGTGCTTAGCCCTCTCAATTGACCACAATGAACTGGTGATTCTTTGCAGTTTTTTCTACAGCTAGCATATTGAAGCGTTACTTGAAAACGTGAAGAAATTATTTGTCAGACAACAACAACTACATTCAAAAACAGGAGAAAGACCGCCTATTTCCGGAAGCTGTGTGTGTGTTTTCATATGCCTAGCGTATGCTTCTGCCCCTCGTTTAGAACATCGTTGGAAAAAGAAGACTATCAGCCATGCTCCCATTTTCGCTTTCGCAAAAATTTTACGATTTGGTCGCTAAATCGCAAAAGTAGTTGCTCCGAAATTCGCAAATCGCAAAATTTCGCCGATTTAAAACCGGCGACGTCTGAGTCCGTGAAATGAAAAGTAAATGGAAAATGTCGCTACAGTTAAGAGTTGCCTTCCTATGAATCAATTTTTTTAACATTCTTTGACTCCTTAAGATTGTATTTGTTGACTCTCTTATACAGTTTGGATTAAACTCTTGTGTTAAACAATTTTTTTCCTAACCCTCCCAAATTCTTTCCAAACCTTTCGACAACAACAAGTTGCGATTTGGCTATGGTATATATCGATACATGACTATCGATAACCGATTAAATTGCTAGAGTTGCCCAAGTAGACAGCAGAACGTAAAAAGATACGAAACAATGCTTAAACTTCACATACAAGCTTGATGATTTTTAGTTTTGGGTTAATTATGGTTTTAAATTATTTAAGTAAATACCACACAGAACTACAAGCAAGTTTTTGAATTGTAAAAATATGAGCGGCATGGTTGCAAAATGATGACTACGATCGTTGGCAACTCTGTCAGCTGTTTTTGTTATGTGGAATGACACAAACCGGTTTGGAAATGAAACATTCAGCTGTTTTTGTTATGTGGAATGACACAAACCGGTTTGGAAATGAAACATTATCGATATCAAAAACTGACGAAATTCGGAGCACACTAAATTGAAATCGTACGAATTTGCTCAAATCGCAATTCGCAAAATTAAGTGAAAACCGGAGCATGGCTGTATGTAGATAAAGTATATTTTCATTAACCTATAGCCAAAATTTATCGGGGTTATTGGCAGATCTTGGTCATATTTGCTTATATTGGTCTTTAGATTTGTTTTTTAGGACTCATAAAGTTCGTACATGTATGTACTTCATACATTTTCTTCGTACATTTTGTACTTGAATTAAGTAAAAACGGTGTCAAAAGTAGGGTAAGTACACAGAGAAAAAATAGATTACATTTATTTTGATATTCACCTTTTTATACCCTTGTAGAGGGTATATTACAATTGTCAAGATGTTTGTAACGCATAGAAGGAAGCATCTCCGACCACATAAAGTATATATATTCTTGATCAGTATGACGAGCTGAGTTGATATAGCCATGTCCGTCTGTCCGTCCGTCTGTCCGTCTGTTTCTATACTATCTCCTCCGTCAGTTTTAAAGCTATTGTAACCAAACTTTTCACGAAGTCTTTTGGTACAAATACGCTGCACATTTGTCGGAACCGGCCAGATCGGATGAATATGGCATATAGCTGCCATAGGAACCATCGGCCGAAAATGTTGTTTTAGTGATAAATACTTTTTTGTCTTCCACGCAAACGTCCACAAACCTCTTATTTATAAGTTTTCTATGCTTTCACATAATTCCACCAAGTTTGATAGGACAACTATATAGTGTAGCTGGCATAGAAATTTGGTGTAGAAAATGTATATAGGAGGCCTTGTCACAAATGTGTACATTTGGCCGAATGTACATATTTGTGTCTACTAATTTATATAAATCATGCAAGCTACAAGGGTATAAGAACTACGGTCGAGCCGAAGTTAGCTTTCCTCCATTTTTAAATTTAACTTTTCAAAAATATCAATATTTTCATTTCATTTGGCAAGAAACTAATATCTTTCTGATCCAAAATAATATCATTCACTTAAATTGATATTAAATAGCTTCAGAATGATACTAAAAATGGAATAATAATATGTTAAAAGATATCGATTTGAAATTTTTAACATATCAATTTGATATATTTTCATATCGGAGTAAAATTGATATGAAAAATATCCTTTTTTTTCTCGGTGTTCGAAAATACTTGATTCTAGTATAAAATTCTAATTTCAAATACGATCAATCCCGAAATACTTGATTTAAGACTGTTTAGGGATAATATTAAGTACATTCCGAACTATTTTGAAATCCTTTTGATCATATTTAAGTCAAATAAGTACTAAGTATGGTATATTTTTAAAAATTGTTGGACGATTAAGCCCAAAATATTCTTAAGCTATTCCCAATTCCTGTATTAAATCAACGAAGACTGGAAAGATCCACCTGGCATGAACTAACCAAAAACCAATGTGGCATTACTATAGGTCATAAATCCACTTTTACTCCATAAGCAAAGTGAAAGAACCAGGAGGGATTCTCAAGAACAGATTCTATTTCAAATAAAAATTGGCATTTTGCGTTGCACACTTTTTGGAACTTGCATTGTTAGTCTATTTTGTCCTCAAACCAAGATATTTTGTACTTGAATTAAGAACGCGCTTATCTTAAGTTTGTTTGGCTTACAGTAAGTACGAAAAGTTCTTGATTCAAGAACGTTTGTTATCAGTTTAATAACATTATCGGGCATTTTTCGATTTGAGAATGTTTCTTACTTAATTTTAGCAGGGATTAAATCCAAGGCTTAATCCCGAAACGAATTTTGGTTCCGGTACCGGTTTCGGTACGTACCGAAATGAATGTTTTGGTTAAAGTTTCTATTTTGAAACGGTAACCGGATTTTTATTTCGGTATACCGGTACGTACCGGTATAAGCATTACTTATTTTTAATATTGGAAAAATTTAGTTCTGAGATAAATCTAAATCATTTTATTCCTGTGTAAGAAAATGACTCAAAATTCAACACAAAGTGAATGGTTTCACATTGAAAGTAAAATTATATCATATTTCGGATTTTTGTACGTAGTTAACATGTAAGAAAGTATGATTTCATTATATACTTATTTCTTCTTTATTATATTTCTTCTTTCATTATATATTATATTATTAGTTTTCGAATTTAACTTCGAATTTCTAATGTCCACAAACTATATAGCATTCTGGTAATTGCATTCAATGTGGTTGAGTCCATACAACTTCATAGCGGATTTATCATAAATTTTACGCCAGAGAAAAGGTTCAACGCTAACCTGCGTAAAAATGTAAAATTGGCTCAAACAGCACCTCCAGGAGGGCCAGGGCCAAGCTTCTCTCAATCTCAACGCTACGCTGGAACAGAAAGCACGACTTTTGAAATCTCATACAATTTTGGGACATTTTGTGGAGGATTCTGACCACCAGTTAAGAATGTTTTCATGGTTTCGAAAACGTTTGAGTGTGAGAAAAGTCTGGAATCCAGTCGCTTATTTGCTGACACAATTGATGTGTTTTTATCATCAAGTTTCTTTTACTGCAATATCATCTACGCTGTGCAAAGGTAAAAAAACCGATACTGTACCGGTATCAATGATTTGGTTTCATTCCGGTGCTATCGGTTCCAATAATAGCGGTAAGCGGTATTCGGTTCTCAGAAAATAATTTGTATCGGTTCCGGTTCTTGATTTCAAACGGTTTATTTCGGTTCCGATATTAAGCCCTGATTAAAACTGAAACGATTTTCGGTATCGGTTGCGGTGTCTAACTCGGCCGATGTCTATATTTCGGTTATGGTTATAAAAATACTTGGCTTTACAGCCCCAAACGGCCAAGCCAAGCTTCTCTCAATATGGTTATGGTTATATTATGGGAACATGCAAGAACAAAACATACTTTATATATATATATAAATATATAAACCTAACATAATTTATAAATGTAAAATTGGCTCAACAGCACCAAAGAGGGCCAGGCCAAGCTTCTCTCAATCTCTTGGCGTGTGCTTATAATTTTTCGCACAAGAGAAAGGGATCTACAGTTTAACGCCGAATCCGAACGGCAAAGTTTGATAATTTAGCTTTTCATGGCTAGTTACTTCACAGCTGGCTATTTCTAAAGAAAGAAAAAAAAATTTTATTAGATGGTCCGAGGCGGGATTATATATTACACATAACCATATATACACACACTACCGGTGCGCCACACCCGACTACATATATTTAATTTACTATATTTACTACAATTTACTTAATATTAAAAAACAAACTAAATTCCGCTCGACCTAGAACTCTGCCATTCGTTTTTTCTGAGTGTACGTCCCAAGATAAAACTAAATTAGTTCACAAGAGATATATTACAGTTTTCAAGGGATCCATAAGGCCCATTTTGATCAAGGCTCTTGGTCAAATTTGATTGAAGCTACTGACATTTTAGAAATGGCACACCCTCTTAAGGCCTAAAAGAGGTACTCTACGAACAGATTAAAAAACCAAGGGCTAGTAGAAGTGTAATAGAGGTTCCAAGGAATCCATATCACCCATTGTGAGTAACCTAGGTCAAAAATTGTCGAAGCGATAGGACATTTTTTTTGGGATGTTACTCCCTCATAAGGCCCCCATTTTTAACTTAACCTGCAAATTTTATTAGAGATCAGCTTGTAGAAGTATAGTAAACGTTCCAAGAAATCCATTACGACTAGTTTTATTAACTAAGCTCGAAATTTGTGAAAGTTATAGGCAGATTAAGGTCATTTATTCTAATAATTATCTTTATATCAGTTTTTCGCAAGGCTGCAAGCCTTGCAGCACCTTCTAAATCTCTGACCTTCCACATCTAAACCCGAACCCTAAGGGTTCGGAAAAATGATTCACATTTTAGCTAGAAAGAGATCAATGTTAGTACTGCATCGTTTGGTGCAATATCTGCTGAAGATCCGTTTTGTAAAGCATATACAAACAGGGGATATTACGACTTAGAAAGGGAAACAAAACAAAAGTAAAGTTGTGCAAACTTCTCATATCTATAAGAAGGTATGTACAAATGTATAGTCGAATTACCCGTGACTTTTGGAAGGGAACTTATGATTGATGGCATTAAAAATTGTGGTCCATTCGACTCTAGTCAATTGCTGTTGATGGTCTTACCAAATAGATTGGTAACAAATTGAGCACGATTAAACTTAAGCCGATTTGCTGAAATGCATAGAAAAGAAATTCAGATATTATGTACCAAAACACTAGGTTCCATAAGTGAAGGAACCACTCTTCGAACCAAACAATCTATTTAACGACGGGTTCGAATCTACGGACCGAACGTTCGATAGTGTTTAAGAGCCCGGATAAGCTACTTTAAGCTGAGTTTATAAGACGGATTTCAAATTTGTCGGAGTCATATTCTCGCATATTCCTTTAGGAATTTATTATATGTCGACAATGTTCGATTTGCTATATTGGTGGACTCTGCTCTGAGACTTGTTTTTCTCATAATGTGGCACGTAGCATACTTTCGACATATTTCGATGAATGCATTCGAAAAACATCTGTCATTCTGACTTTGGGAACAATACTCTTCACTCTGTATAAATAGCCCAGCTCACTGTGAGATCAGACATCAGCCAATCGGCCTTTATCCGTTAAACAGCTCTCGATTCACGCCCCCTCAACTTCAGCCATGTCCCAGCTTAGCCTTTGCCTGTGCCTTGTCATTGTTCTGGTGGGCAGCATTGAGGCATCGAAGCGCCCTACGCCGCGTCCTTGCCTGGGTCGTTGCACAGTCAGCGACATGAAGAGCACTCGTATGGTTTGCGTACGCGACAGTCGCTCGAATATCTGCACCAAACTTCGCCCCTGCCAATTGCGCGAGAAGAACTGTCGTCGCCGTGATTTGGGCCTGAAGCAGTTGCATGAGAGCTGCCTGACACGCTGTCGTAATATTATCGGGCTCAGTGGCAGTGGACAATGTGCGCCCAAGCTGCGTACCACCAGGTCACCCCATGTGCGTAAGGAGTGCACATATCGCCATTGTGTGGACGACAAGCGGGCCAGCTGCTGGCGTAATCGCAACAGCTGCATCCTGGCCACGCGCTGCGATGCCACCAGACGCAACTGTCTGGGTGGGCCGCACAATCAGTGGGTGCTCACCAGCGATAAGCGTTGTCAGGGCAATGTTCTGGGTGGCGGAGCACGTCAGTGTCGTCAAAAAAAGTAAGCAGGCCAGCCACAAGGATCGGACCAAGAAGAAAACCCCAAAATTTATTTTGTATTTTATTTATGCTTTTTTTTCTCTCTCTCTCTCTCTCTCTCACTCCCTATCGCTCTGTCTTTTCAAATTCAAAACGTCCATAAATATTTCATAATGTGCCAACAATAAAAATAAATATCATTTTATGGCAGCCATTTCTTTGTTCTGCTTTTCTACTTCTCCGCGGAGTTGGCCATAAATCTGTTTCGTCCTGCCAAAGGCGCCAAACGGCGACAAGGCTCTGGGCTCAATAAATTAAAATCGAATGCCATAAATTTCCATGTCAGTACATTAATTAAAAGGTCGAGTCAGGTGACCTCCCGCCGCCCACACACACACACACACACTTATGCCGGCAGCGAGGCAATTGTAGCGGAAATTTTGTAAATCAATGCAATTAAAAATTGAACTGCGACGGGAATGGGGAAGGGAATGGGCAACTTTAAATTAATTGAAATCGCACACTTACATGGCCCATTGACAAAGGGACATTAACTTGTACAATTAATTCAAATTGCTGTGTCAAAGGAAAAATATCAAAAAGAATCGAGAAAATATGCGAAATTATGCAAGAGAAAAGTCCAAAGCTTTTAAAATTGAACTCAAAAGTTCATAGGTTTAATGAGAGGCACCCTCTTTGTGGCGGCAGCTGGTAGCGCTGGAGCGCCGAATTTTTATATGCTTATAACTTCATTTTCATTCAGCTGATCGTTGGCAAACTGGAAAGTCCTCGTAGTAAAATTTAAAAACAACTTAACTCGATCTGCCTGCATATGAAGGGAGTGTACTGGTAGGGAGTGAAGTCATACTCTTGTCATACTCTTTCCTTCTTTTTACTTGTTTCCTCTTCTTTCTTCTCTCGTTTTCGTTCTTCCCACTTTCTTTCTTTTTCTTTACTTGCCTACTTATTTCCATCTTCTTCAGTTTTTACTCTTCCATCTTACTTCCTTCCAACTTCTTTTTCTTCTTCCTTTCTCCTTCCTTTCTTACTTCCATCCCACTTCTTTCCTTCCTTATTTCTTTCTTTTTCATTTATTATACCCTTGCAGAGGGTAAATTAAAACTGCCCAGCTGTTTGTAACGCTTAGAAGGAAGCATCTCTGACCACATAAAGTATATATATTCTTGATCAGCACGACGAACTGAGTTGATATAGCCATGTCCGTCCGTCTGTCCGTCTCTTTCTAAAGCTATCTTAAACAAACTTTTGCAAAAAGTCTTTTGGTATAAATACGCTGCACATTTGTCGGAACCGGTCGGATAGGACGACTATAGCAGATAGCTGTCATAGGAACGATCGGTCGAAAAAGTAGATTTAGTAAGAAAAACTTTTTTGTCTTCAACGCAAACGTGCCCCAAACTCGTATTTCTTTGTTTTCGATGGTTTCACATAATTTTACCAAGTTTTATGAAAATCGGCCAACTATATGGTATAGCTGCCATACAAAAGATTGTTCTGAAAAAAGTTTTAGTAAGAAAAACTTTTTTGTTTTAAATGCTATCGCTCCCAAACTCGTTATTAATCAATACTATTTACTACCACACAATTCTGTCAAGTTTTATCCAAATCAGATGACTATAGCATATAGCTGCCCTAGGAACGATCGGTCTAAAAAGCAGTTTTAGTAAGAAAAACTTTTTTGTCTTTAACGCAAACGTCCCCAAACCGCGTATTTATCAGTTTTCTATGCTTTCACATAATTCCAACAAGTTTGATGAAAATCGAACCACTATATAGTATAGCTGGCATACAAAAGATAGTTCTGAAAAATAGTCCTAGTAGAAAAAACTTTTTTGTTTTAAATGCTATCGCTCCCAAACTTGTTACTTATCAATATTATATGCTTCTGCTTCTGCCAAGTTTTATCCAAATCGGATGACTATAGCTTATAGCTGCCATAGGAACGATCGGTCGAAAAAATAGTTCTAGTGAGAAAAATTTTGTTGTTTTCAATGGTAGAGTCTTTATACTTCCCAGTTATGAATACTATCAGTTTCCACACATATTTGGGGAGTTTGTTCAAAATCTGATGAATATATCGTATGGTCAAATGGTTAAAGTAGTGGCGCCATCTATTGCTGAGTTAGGAAAATAACTCAGCTAAGAATGTTCGACGAAAATCATTTAAAACCTTAATTTATATAAATTATACAAGCTGCAAGAGTATATAAAATTCGGTCGAGCCGAAGTAAACTTTCCGCTATATTTTTTTCCTTCTTTCCTGTCTTGACTCTTACACTTTTTGACTTTTTTTCTTGCCTTTCTTCTTCTTTCGTATTTGCTTTCCTCTTTCTTTTTACTTCCCCCCATCTGTTTCCATTTATAGTTTTCCGTCTTACCTTCTTCCTCTTTACTTTCTTCGTTTTCGTTGGTTTTCCTTTCTTCAATTCAGCCCTTTCTTCTTCGTTCCTATTTACTTTTTTCTTTCTTCCTACTTCCTTTCATTTGCCATCCCTCTTTCATTGGGTTGGTTTGCAAAGCGCTCAAAATATCCGTCGTTGTCACAGAACTTCCAGAGATTTCATATTTTAAAATCTATTTAGAAGATTTGTCCATTATAAATGGTGCGTTTACTCAAACAGGGTTGCAACTCTCGCAAAAAAGCTTTAAATTTTTTAGTTATGAGTTAATTTAATGTTTAATTTGCAATTTTCTGATCTTGCTATAAGTTTTTATAATGCATTTTTAAATTATAATTCAAATTGAAGTCATATTCTCATCATCATCATCAGTCATGAAGTACAACTTGGCAACCCTTAGCTTGTTTGTTGGTACATAGATGAGTTCACAACAGATAGATGGCTCCAGCTGAGGTTGAGCGGCAAGTTCGGTTTGGTTGATACGGCAGCGTTCGGTTGGTTTTATCGAGAAAATCAAAATTGTTTGGGTGGTGAAATTTACTAAATCTCTTAAAAAACACTAGAGAGAGAGATTTCTGGGACACCGACAATTTGATTTGTGTTGGAATTTGGTTCGAAGAGATTTCTGTTACACCTTCGATTGTGTTTTTTTGTTGAGTATGAGTTAGTTTTTGAGTATTCCTAAAGAAATATTGTAATTTTTGATTCCTACCTGCATATTTTCAACCGCCTGGTTACTTTTCAACCAATTCAAATTGGCTGACTCGGGTCACTCCGTTTGCTTCTAACCGAATTGATTTCCAACACTAACTCAAAGTACCAATAATATTAAATTTCTTCGCTCTCATCTGGTCAGCGCTGAGTATGCTTTCAAACGATTTGTAAAATCATTTCATTCGAAAACGGACTCTCTAACTTGAGAGCAAAATAAATAATATAAATTATTTTCCGAGCCAAAAACAAAGATCAGTACAAAAAATGCCCAAAGTTACGGCTGCAAAAACCAGAGACAAACCTAAGGATGACAAAAAGAAACGCAATGACTTAAAAGAGGGGCGCGGCGTTATCCCAAAAAGTAAAGCGCCCCCCAAAGAATCCAAGGACAGCAAAAAGAATAAAGCGAAGGGAGGGGAGAAGAAGCACAAGGCAGAGCGTCGCAGAGATTCCAGTAGTAGCTCCTCAAGCAGTTACGACAGCACCACTTCGTCCTCGTCCAGTGTCAGCGAGGCGGTCAAACGATCCAACAAAAGTCGCTCTAGACGCCGCTCTGCCAAAAAATGCAAATCGACAAAAAAAGAAAAGGAGAGAAAAACGCAATCAGTTCCACCGACTGCACCAGCGCCACGCGTGCCTCACCGCAGTCGCAGTTCGAAGGTTGAGATCACTGCCAGAACGGTCAGCTCAAGGCCGGTGTGCGCCAAGGTTTTGGATTCACGCTCCGCCAAGCCGAGCTCCAATCCCAAGTCGCATGCCAAGTTCAAGCCAAGCGGTCCTACCACTCCAAAGCAAACGCAACCCAACGACCTAGAGCATGCCCAATGCTGGTCCGCATAACACTCGCTACCGCAGCTGGATTCGGGGTAACTCAACGTTCCGGCCGTACATCTAGGATGGCAGAGACGCAGCAATACCTTTATAGAGTACGCCAACTTGGACGATTGTGAGCGTGCGCTCAGGCATATGAATGGCGGCCAAGTTGATGGTAGAACAATAATGGTTTCGGCCTTTGACGAGTGCATGTTAAGGGTAAGGGTCTAGAAGCAGACGCTTCTCTCCTTCACGCACGCTGCCGCTCTCGTTCTCGCTCGTGACCTCACTACCATCCCTATCGACATCACAGAACGAACTCGCCGTAAGTTGATGAAGAAGACCCGAAATGCTCTGGACACTACCATCTTTATTGACGTAAGACGCTGCAGTGGACCCCAAATACCGTGGAGTATAGACCTCACTACTATACCTATCGATGTAAGACGCTTAAGAATACCCGAAATGCTGTGGAGAACAGACCTCACTGCCATCTCTATATACGTAAGACGCTGCAGAAGACCCCGAATACCTTGGAGTATAGATACGTTTTTTTATACAAAGATTTACATTTTGGACTAAATGAAGGAAACATTTTTATGGCATTAAAACAGAGCACAAGTAAAAGAAATTTTGATTCATTTTATTCTAGTCGAGGGATATGTTAGTATTTCCCCTCAGCAACTAGGCACACTCGCTGAAAGGGAAATAAGTATGAAACATAAATTTTTAAGTTGACTAATCAGTGGCCGATTGACAAGTATAATGTAAAGTTTCTAACATTTCCCACTATTGTCCCATAATAATTCTCCAATGCCTTGCCTCATATAACCTAAAGCAATTGGCACGTGTGTTTACCTGCTTTGCTTTAAACGCAAACAAACAAACAAAAAAAATCGCTTTATGCTGCTTGTTTATTTATCGTCTTGTTGCAGTTGTTGTCTGTAATTAAAACTGGCCATTGTGCGCCATAGTCTTGTCCCTGGGCTATTATACAATATTGTAAAACAAAATATTTAGTATTTTCCTTCACTTATTTGCTCACCTGTTTTGACCATTTGCCGGCGAATTTAATGCAACGCGTAACTTAAAGTATGTTAAAGCTCAATGACTTGTCATAAATGCGTCTGGCTTAACAGTTGTTTACATAAAGAGAGAGATCTGAAATGATCCACGATATCTCTATTCCCTTGAATCTTAAAAAAAAGGGAATAGAGGCAGTTTGGTAGGTCAGGGGAATTCTTACGTTCTGACATCAGCCGATAGGTATCAACTCTATACAAAGAAAAGAAAAGAATTCTGACGAGGCCAACATTCCGCCTATCTATACCCATTGGAATGGCCAAATTCAAGTAGCCCTCCATCCAAGCGAATTCTGAATAAAAAGTGGTATAAATTATTTGCGAGAGACGCAGACCAAAGACTCTAGAACTTACAAAGATAAGTAACGGAAATACAAGTGAATGGCAAGGGTTAATTTCTATGTGGACCTTCGATTTTACATGTTTGTGCGAAGTCTGCCTATCCACTTCGCGAATTTCCGCTAAAATTTTCAATCACATACATTTTTGTGGCAGTTAATCATGTTTGTGAGTTTTAGAGCTGCGATTGTCACGTCTGGCTCGCAGGGGCTGAACACATTTCGCTATTCACAGCATGCCGAGGCTTGAGTCAAGAGAGCAAATAGCTTAGCAGTCGGTTCAGTTTTTCAGCGGTCGATGAAGAAGGTCGGAACACCAATACTCGCTCTTCTTAACAAACGTTGTTCTAGAGCTTTGGTTAGACCAGCATCTTATACACAAACCTGCTAACTAGACTTTTGAGTAAAATATTAAAATCTCTTAAAGTTCCGTGTCACCGACTTATTCTTTCAGAGATTTACAAACAAACCGACTTCAAAATCCATAGAGATTTCTGTATCACCCCCGATTAAACATTTGTGTTTTGAATTCAGTAAAGTTTTGTTTTAAAAATTTACACATAAACTCGGTGTTTGACTTCTTGGAAAAGAAAAAGGTTAGAATAAAGAGACTTCATTCCGCTTGCAAAGAAAGGGTCCTTTTAGCCCAATCGCTGATTTTCATAATTTCATAAGCTATAAATCAATAATCAAACCAAAACCTCAGGTTCTACGATGCTTTGACTTTGTGATGAGTTCGAACCTACTCGTCTTCTAGCTTCTTTGCGAATCAACCATACCCCTATCAGTTGAATAGGTCTAATTGTATTTTTAGCCCTGGAATCACAGAAAGCTCTCTCCTTTGCGATCTTAACTCTGTTAAACCTGTGTATTGTCCGGGTCCCGATGGAGTACCTGCTTGTGTACTTAGGTTTTGTGCTGATGCACTTTGTAAGCGTATTCATAAATTATTTGAATTGTCTCTTGAGTCATCCTCTTTCCCTGTGTTGTGGAAGGAATATTATCTCATTCCTCTTCATAAAAAGAGAATAAGTCCGATGTTGAGAATTATAGGGGTATTCCAAGTTGTCTGCAATTCCTAAAGCTTTTGAAAGAATTATGACATCTCAACTGCAACATTTATGTAGTTCCATTATTTCACCCTATCAACATGGATTTGTGAAGCGTCGATCTATAACCACTTACTTATTTGAACTTACATCATTAGTGATCAAAGGGTTCTTAGGTAAGATGCAAGCTGACGTCATTTCGTACGTGATTTTTGTTAGCGCCGATTACATTCTAGATAAGCATTCCTTGCCGCTTCATGCCATGTTGGAAAGAATCAGTTTTCCAACGAACCTGTCTTAGTTGGCTTTCGTTGGACGTACCGTTTAACAGTTACCCTGTGCAAAATACTATTCGAAACTAATCCAGGCTACGCTCTAGAGGATTGCAAGGTACTCACTTAGGACCGTTGCTCCCATTTTCACTTTCGCAAACGATGTTCCGGGAGTTTTAGACTCACTTTCGTGTACTGATGTACGCGGATAATGTGAAACTGGGAGTCACGAATGTATAAAAAGAAATCCCGCTATAACTATGTCAAACAGTGACAGTTAGATGCATCTCAATCTTCGTGTAAAGCAAATTTAAAAAGAACAGTTTTAACGGTACCAAGCGTGAAGGCCATGACGTTTTACAGAAGCTTGTCACAATTCTTCAGCTAATAGAGGGGCTCGGTTCAGGTCCTGCTAGAATACTTACACGATCACACACTTTCAACTGAGTTGTCACGAAAGATGCTGAGTAGGCTACTTCTTAAACACCATCATTCAATTTGACGCGTATGTTACAATTTCTGCCTGTATGGTCAGAAATGCTATCGGCATTTATGGAAGTACTGGTTGAAGGAATTTGATGATCCACTAGTAGCGAGCAGCATGAAGTGTACAGAAAACTTCTGTATGTCCGTCTAATACAAGAATATGAATTATGTGTGTGATCTCGACAATTTTCGACCCATCAAGGCTAGAATTGAATCTTCTGCAGGGCGAATAGATTATGTTGCCTACAATACTTCAAGAAATATATAAACTTCAATGCTTGAATATTTTGATTAATATTGTCATCCTACATTAATCGTAGAGTGCTGCTTAAAAAAGGAGTCTTTAAACATAGATTTATTAATGACTTAAAGCGAGACAACAGACTTTGGTTTTGTCCACTATGACACTTGGAAAATTCCTAAATTGAAGTGAATTCCATATGTAAAACTAACTATACATTGTATGAAGTATTTTGAAGATTATCTGTGTTGATTACAGTAAACTCTACGGAATAATTAGCTCGGAACCTTCTCTTTCTGCTCAATGAATTTATGTTTTATCTTATTTAGCCCGTAGTTAGCATTACTTTATGATCTTTCTGACATGATTTCGTATCACATGTTAATGGCTGCGCCTCTCGGTCAGTTGGGTGAGAGGTGGGCTGCAAATTTACCTGGGGTACACGCATAACAAGCAACAGGCTAGGTGATCGCATAGATAATTTTAAACGTACTGCGCATTGTACGTCATCGTCCATCAAAAAAAATGTACCTTCTACAGCATTTTAGAGGTACATGGAACGACCGGACTTACATTTTCTCCTTAACTCGCGTACTACATGATTCTATCTGCGTAGCGAGTTACACGTATGTTCCTTACCTAGGTACATACAAGTGCAGTTTCTGTGCCACTCACTGTGCATTAGATTTATACCATTAAATACATTTTAACTCAAGCGCACCAGACATCAGTTCTCATGTGTAATCTGAGATCTCGCCAACAAAGTGTTAACTAGGCATCTACATACTTACGTACATAATAGAGAGCTGCACGGCATCATATGATTACAGGTAAAAAGTAATCATTTGTGAGTACTACGATGCGGATTAGGTAATCATGTAAGTGTTTGTATGTTTACGAGTATTTCTGATTACTACTCGTGAGTATTTTCCGAGTACTACTCGTAGCATCGGCCTAAAAATAGAATTGTAGTGAGTCAAGTATTTAAAGATTTTAAGTAAAAAGCATACTCGCATTACATATAATACTATGCCAGAGCCGGCCAGCCATAGCTACCAGGAGCCGAAGTCAGTCAAGCGAGCCGAACTCATGCTTGTGTGAATCGGTGAACACTGAGTTGCAAGTAAAACGGCTGTAGTGTGGAGAGAGCTGTCTTGCTTACCAACACAAGCACACTTTTTTGTCCTCTCCATTTTGGTCGGCACTGTACTATGCCATGCAGTGGTAAAAAATCTAACGAATGGGCGCCACATGAATCTAAAGCTTAACTTCATTCATCAGCTAGCCATTTATTGTATCCAATAGTCGCGGTGCTTGTATTTTGATGTTGCGTCTTAAGAGCAATAACGGGTGTCGAAGGCTTAACGGAAAATACCTTGCCTGCTTCTGCTGGACTATTGCTTGAAATTAGTTTCGAAAATACTTCTTCAAAGAATTTTGTGAACTATACTAGGCATAAGCGCAAGCATTCATCAATTTGTCTTTACCCACATCTATCTTACATTTCCCTCTCTTTTTTTTTTGCTTTCAGCTACCCTCTCGTGCGCTGAGTTCAATGCAAAAGCTAACCGCTTTGGATTTTGACTACAATGAAATCGTACGCATCGAGGACTACAGCTTCTATGGCCTACGCTTGTCCAAGCTGAATATCAAAGGTAATCGCTTGCAGAGTATTCCGGAGAATGCTTTTGCTGGCCTCGAGGAGTGCATGCAAGAGATTGACCTGTCCGAGAACGGTTTGCGTACGTTCCCCATGATGGCTTTGCGTAAGCTGGATCATTTGAGAATCCTACGTCTATCGAACAACAAGATAGCCACCTTCTATGGTGACATACAACTGGCCACGAACAATGCTTCAGCGGTGGCAGCAGCGGCAGCTGCTCTACAGTTGCCCTCACTCATATTTCTGGATCTCAGCTCGAATCAGTTTAGCGAAATTGTGCACGATTGCTTTCGTGTATTCCCCCAGCTAAAGACGCTGTCGTTCTATGCGAATCAAATTGAACTGGTGCAGCCGGAGGCTTTCAAGAGCCTCAAGGAACTGATGTCGCTGGATATGTCGCATAATCGAATTATAGCTCTGGATGCCAAGGTCTTTGATCGGAATAAGCGTTTGCAGACGGTGGACCTGAGTCACAATCACATACACAGCATCAGCGGGGTGTTTTCGAACTTGCCGCAACTGAGGGAGGTGTTTCTGTCGGAGAACAATATACTGGAGCTGCCGGCGGATGCGTTCACCAACTCTACGAATGTGGATGTGATTTATTTGGAAACGAATGCCATTGGGCATATAGATCCGAATGTTTTCAGTACCCTAACGAATTTGGATCATCTGTACTTGCGCTCGAACTTCATACCTCTGGTTCCGGTGACGCTATTCGATAAGTGCACTCGCCTGTCTTCGCTGTCGTTGGATAACAATGAGATACAGGATCTGGAGATAGGCATGTTTCGTAAGCTGGAACAGCTGAGGGAGGTGAGGCTGCACAACAATCGCATACGGCGGGTGCGCAAGGGAGTGTTCGAGCCGCTGCCGGCCTTACAGGAGTTGCATATCCAAAAGAATAACATAGAGGACATAGAACCGGGAGCATTCCACACTCTAACCAGTATGCAGCATATTAACTTGCAAGATAATCAGCTGACGGTACTGGAGGACATCTTTCCGGAACAGAACTCCTCTCTGCTGTCCATTCAATTGGAGTCGAATTACCTGAATAAGGTGCACTCGCGCACCTTTCGTCAACAGCAACGCATACAGATCATGTGGTTGAGGGACAACCAGCTGACGCGAGTGGAACGCTCGCTCTTTGTGGACACCCCACAGCTGGGTAGGCTCTATCTGAGTGACAATCACATACGTGACATAGAGAAGGACACTTTCAATAGCCTGGTGCTGCTGAAGTTCCTGGACTTGAGTGGCAATCACTTGAAGCAACTGCGTAGGGAGTACTTTAGCGCTTTGCAAAGTCTGGAGGAATTGAGCTTGGCCCACAATCATATCGAGGCCATTGAGGGTTATGCCTTTAGCCAGCTTAAACAGTTGAAATCCCTGGATCTGTCCCACAATCCCCTGGTTCAGCTGACACGTGATATTTTTCTGGAGGAGCTGCCTTTGATGTCACTCAATTTGGGCAACAGTTCGTTGCGTAAGCTGGAGCTACACACCTTTAAGTCCCTGCAGAATCTCAATGAATTGAACCTGGAGCGCAACCAACTGAATCCCACGGATATACAAAAACTGGATGTACCCAGTCTGAGGCGTCTCAATTTGTCGCACAACAATTTCAGTCATGTGGGTTTGGGTGGTCTGCCGGGTGGTATTATGGCCGGCATGTTTGACAAGCTGCGTTCCCTGCAGCAGCTTTCCATGGCCAATTGTAGCCTCCATCAAATACCCGATCAGCTGTTTGCCAAGAACACGAATCTGGTGCGCTTGGACCTTTGCGACAATCAGTTGACGCAAATGAATCGCAACATTTTCAGCGGCTTGAATGTCTTCAAGGAGCTGAAAATCTGCCGCAACAATCTTATAGAGTTTCCACACATAGCACTGTACAATCTGAGCACTCTGGAATCCTTGGACTTGGCACGCAACCAGTTGAGCTCCATTGACTTCTTCAAGCTAAGCGGCACCTTGAATCTGCGTCAGTTGATTCTAAGAGACAACAAAATCAACTCCTTGAGCGGCTTCAATGCCGTCAATCTGACCCAACTGGACAACGTGGATTTGAGTGGCAATCTCTTGCTCTCCCTGCCGGCGAATTTCCTGCGTCATTCCATCAATTTGCAGCGTGTGGACCTGTCCAGCAATCGCTTTCTGCAAATACCCAGCTCCGCCTTGTCAGACATCTCCATACCACGGCTCTCCTGGCTCAATCTCACCGGCAATCCCATTAACAAGATTTACACCGTGAAAGAGGAACGTTATCCCTATCTGAAGGAGCTGTACATCTGTCAAACCAATCTCTCGATCCTAACCTCCAAGGATTTTGAGGCTTTTCAAGCTTTGCAGCACTTGCATTTGGTCAACAATCGCATCACACGCATCTCACCTGGAGCTTTCAAGAGTCTGACCAATCTGCTTACACTGGATGTGAGTGTAAATGAAATGGAAATGTTGCCCAAGGAACGTTTGCAGGGACTACGCTTGTTGAGACTCTTGAATATCTCCCACAATACGCTGAAAGATTTGGAAGAGTTCAGTCCCGATTTGAGTCAAATGCAAACGTTGGATCTGAGCTTCAATCAATTGGATCGCATTTCGAAAAAGACTTTTCGAAATCTACACGGTCTGGTCGAACTGATGCTCATGGGTAATCGCATGACTGTGCTGTCCAATGATGCTTTTCGCTATTTGAGAAAGTTGCATTTGTTGGATTTGCGTAAGAACTATTTTGAGCTGGTGCCACTGGATCCGTTGAAACCACTGGAGACCAATTTGAGAACTCTCAAGCTGGAGGGTGAGTAGAGATGATTTTTTTTATGCACTTGAGGTGGGCCTAGATCATGGGGCCTGAGGTGAGGTGGGGAGTTTATTTATTTATTTGGTTAATAATGATCTGCTAACTTAAAATAATTTGCCATGATAATAGATTTACAGGTTACATAAATCAAGGTGCTGATCAATTTCACTTAAAACAACTGTGAATGATTTTTCAAATGAAAAAGTTAATGAAAGGCTATTATAATTAGAACATATGACACGAAAAGGTTAATTTAGGGCACCTAGCATAAGGTAGACTGATTTTAACGTCAGACGTTTGCATACGGTTGAGTACGATATGACTTGTGGTATGAATGTACAAATAGCAACAGGCCTAAATGACTATCCGGTAGGACTCCCGAAGTGACCTCAATAATACACGTTGTTTACGATTTGATAAGTAAGACAAGATCCATTTCAATAGGTTTGGTGGGCAGTGGGATAATATAATATATGATTCATTCCGAATCTGTGGGAGACAAGACTGTTTTAAAGACAGGTTAAATAGATAGGAAATCGGTGAACACAGAGCTCCAGCACAGTACTTCATAACACAACTTGGAACGTTGGCAGTACCAGCAGAGAAAGAGTTGTCAATAGTGGTCAGACTTTGCAAAACGTCATTAAAATAGGAAAGAAACAAATTATTCGCTTAAGGTAGAGAGTAAGGATATGGAGAAGAAGAGTTGTAGGATTGTGATGAGTAAGTCGTCTGAAAAAAGGAGGCAAATAGATTAGCGATATTATGATCAAGGCTGTAAACCGGACCGGAACCGAACCCCTAAGAACCGGTTCGGTTCGGGATTTTTGGGTCCGACGAACCGGACCATGAACCGAACCCCTAATAATTTTGACTCCTCGAACCTGAACCCGAACCGGACCACTTTTTCGTAAAATTAGGTTAGGTTCACAAAATTAAGTAGTTTTTCCAACGACACCTATAGGGAAATATAAAAATTCCTTGTAATCGGACTGCTATCACGACAGTTCTCTAGGTCAGATTTATACTATCACCGTCGATAATGGATCGAAGCTGGTTCGTGAAGGAGAACTTTTAAATGACAACTGCAGAGTAGAAAGGAAATGCAACTATGAAGAATCCTACCTAGCCTTTGTAAGATCATTTTAGCAAGAATCACCTTGTTGAGTCTTTTTCGAGCCCTTTTGATGATTAAAAAGTTATTTATGTCATGTGCGATCTAAGAAAGACTCGAAAATGAGTCATGCATATGCTCAAAATGTGATTTGTTAAAAAATGATGAAAAAGACTCACAAATGATTGGAAATATGACTCGAAAATGAGTCGAAACTGATCAGTAAAACGGTTTATAAACGAGTACTAGTACTAGTACTAGTAGTAACGGCTAGGCTACCATGTACTCCCGACCAAAGTATCATTTATGATCAGAAAATGAGCGCAATAATGACTATTTTAATCACACAGAGGACTCAAAAAAGATTCAAATGTGATCAAAAATTTCATAAAATGCTGACTGGGATGTAATGTTAATGAAGGTTGCTCATGTGAATTAAAAGCATTTCTTGATTTGGACGATGATCAAGTTAACTCAAAAGATTCCATGGAGGACTCTATAATTACATTTCGTTGTGCTAAATTTAGTAGTTAACGTTTTTTTTTAAGGAAGTTCAATTTGACATGAGTAGAGTTCGCACACTTTGTAAGAAACTCCGTACTTACACTATATAAAATCTATTGGATTTAGAAAAATGTAAAAAAATACAGTGCTAGACTGTGTGACGCAATGGAACTCAAGCTACCAAATGGGCGAATCTTTCTAGCCCTTCAAGATTTTTGCATTCAGAGTTGTTTAAAACAGCTCCACCTAAAAATATCTGAGTGGACTTTTGACAGACATGCTAAAGCTCCAAAAAAAAATTCTTAATGAGAGTTTTCCAAATTCAACTTGAAATGACTCAACGTTTGATTGTTAAGAAGAGAAGTTCATGAAAGTAATAAACAAATATCAAATATAAAATCTTTAAATGATGTTAAAGATTTCTTCGAAAATTGTCAAAGAAAACATATAATACATCAACAAATGTTTTAAAATTTTGGAAAGGTCAAAAAAACGAGGACTAAAAATATATGTGATGGGGTGAATCAAGGAGGCTTAGATTAGAGTGTCACTTTAACCGCAAGAACGGTGACACGTCTATAAAACACACAGTCATTTCACTCAACACAGCAAGTTAACAATTCGTTAACTCAACACAAACAAATTCGACACAAAACAAAATCATCACAAAACAATTTCAATACGCGTCTTTATAACACAGAGTCATTTCACCTAACACAAGAATTCAACACACGCCAACTCAACACAAAACAAATTAAACACAAAACAATTTCAACACACATCTACACATATATCACAAAGCCATTTCAAGAAACACAACATTTCAACACTACGTCAATTCAACACAACCACATTTAAGATAGTAAATAAAATGAAAATGTGTAGTACCAACCCTACCAGGGATACAAGCGGCAGGTAAAATTTTTATTGGAAAAAATTGGCGCAATTTTATGTGTTCTGTTTTTTAAATGCATAAACATAAGCAAACCTTTAATTTACAAAAAGGTATCAGTTGTGTGTGTTAGCTAAATAAAATGCAAGTGTTTAGTACCAACCTCATCAGGCATAGAAGGCTGACACAAGTGACAGGTAAAAAATTTATCCCTGCGGCGCAATTTCATGTCAATTCAACATACGTCATTTTAACACATTACAAATTAAACACAAACAACGAGTAACGATGATTTTTATTAGTAAATTAGTGGTGATAGTAAAAAAAATTTACCTGAGGCGCAATTTAAAGTCAATTAAACAAACGTCATTTCAACACATTAAAAATTCAACACTACCAACGAGTAACGATCAATTTTATTAGTAAATAAGTTGTGATAGTAAATAAAATGCAAGTGTACTTACAAATGTGCATACACTTTCAAAGGTACGGAGTATACTACACTCGAGTTCGACTGAAATTGGAAATTGTTGAAATTGTTGTGTGTTCTATTTCCTGGTGTTAAAATTGAACTGTGTTGAAATTGTACTATGTTGAAATTTGCCGATGTTGAATTGCTTCGTGATGAAATAAATTATGTTGAAATACCTTGTGTTAAAATTGAGTTGTGTTGAATTTGTTCGTGTTTAATTTGTTTTGTGTTGAATTGACGTGTTGAGATTGTTTTGTGTGGTACCGCAGGAACATGTGTATCAATAGGTTTGATAAAATGCTTTAACTGCAGCATCAATGTCTATGAATAAATTTAGGAATGACCTGTCAACTGAAGAAAGATGTAGATTTAGTTTGTGAAAATTAGTCACACGACTTGATGCCAATGAATTGTCAATTACCACAGGGATAATTGTTTCAACAGAGATCAAAATGAATGGATGGTAGCAATCTTCAGGCAGGGATACTGTGCTAGCTCTGGTTACCATTGCAAGGGAATCATCATTAACAAAGATCAGATCAAGCAGCCTTTCATGGCTATTTTGAACTGAATTTATTAGAGCTAGAGAGATGTTGGTAAGACTGTCGATAAATTCATGTTAACTATTAGAAAGTAAAAGGTTCGAATCTTCAGAAGGCAGCCCAAGATAGATGGGGAAGATTAAAATCTCCAAGCACTATGATTTGATCGGAGTGTCCTAGAGCAGACATCACGAGATGAATTGCAGAAAGGTGGTGCAAATAGACTGTTAAATCATATCTGGGTGGAATACAAGAGCAAGTCAAGAAGATATTTGCTTTACCAGTGCAGACTTTGAACGCAATAAACTCCATGTCGTGAGTATTGTCAAATGGAAACAACTCAGAAGACACGGACGGTCCCTTCAGTGGACAAAAACTTCATGATCTGAAACGGAAGAATTCAGCCAGGTTTCAGTTAAAGCAAAAGCAGCACTATTAGTGTGTAGTAGACTAAGTTTACCTATCAGACGGTGGACTTTCTAGTAGTATATGGAAAAGATATAGTTTAGTTTTTGACGTTTTTTGAATTTGCTGGATTAGGACTCCGGGGTGATTCATCATCTTCATATGTTCCATTGATGAATCTTGTTTTCTTTCTTTTTATTATTTTTTGGAAAAATGGATCCAAGTGATTCCAAAACTAGACAAATTTGTTATTACCATCTTTTATGTCGATTAGCCAGCTTCTCTCAATTTCCGCTGATGTCCATCTATTATCATTTGTACCCCAAACCCCCCCGGTTTGTCCACTTGTGTATATTTCAGAGAATCCACTGCATTGCAGTTGCGATGCCCAAAAGCTCTGGGAATGGCTGAGGGATCATCGCAAATGGTCACTTTCGCCAACTGGCGGCATTGATGGCATTAATTACCTGAGGTGCGAACACCCCACCGAGCTGCGTGGCAAGGTGTTTGGCCGCATGGAGCCGCAGCAATTCTGCGATGCCCCATTAATACCCAAAATGGCCATACAGGACATCCAGCCGTATTCCGTTGTTGTTTCCTGGCAGAGTCGCGACCATTTAGGCCTGAATGGCTTTGAAATTGTTTACCATGCCACCGGCGATGGCCTGGCACCAACTGGGGGGCATGGAGCCATGGAGCGGGACCGGCAACGCGGTGGAATGGGAACAGAGCCCGACAGGGAACAGGAGACAACAATGAGACAACGCGAGCGTGAGGAGGAGACTAACCGGCCGCCGCCGCCGTCGCTGTTGGCCACAGATGAGGTGAGTGCACAGATTTGAAAGTAATTTGAGGGTAAATAGAGGGTGACCCCCCCCCGTCCCGCCCCTCTCACTCTCTTGTTAATAAACGCTTAATCAACGTCCTGGGACTTGTTAGTCGAGAGGGGAGGAGTGGAGTCGAGTCGATCGACGATAAAGTGCACAACTTTGTGCACACAGAATTTAATTTCGGCTTCCACTTACAAAAGATGGTTACAGTGGGCTTTGGAGCTAATATTTGCAACACAATTTAAGTAAACTCGAAAAAGGGGGGGTGTCCCCTCTCTAACTAAAAATCCTAACATTTTGATCACATTTTCCGCATTTGCTACCCACTGTACCATATCAAACGACCATTTGCCTCCGCGGGGCAACATTTTTTTATATCAAACAACTTGATGACAATATTCTTGTTGAAACCTGCTTAATTTATTCCACAGATCTACGGCAAACGGCTAAATGGCACAGCCAGCTCCACGAAGCTCACGAAACTTAGTCCCAACACACGCTATCACATCTGCGTCATCGGCACGGGTAATTGGCTCTCGGAGCCCCTGGCCCTGGCCTTGCAAAGGCTGCACTACAATGAGTCGCGGGATGAGCTACTGCTGGCGGCCATGGCCGGTGGCGATATACCCGCCGGCGCCTCACCACCCCTGCCGGAGCCCTACTCACCCTACTCCCATCTGCATGGTGGCGGCGGCGACTCTGTGCAACTGCAGCAGCAGGATTCGCTGCTGGACAACACCATTGGCACGGACAGTGTGCTGCACGAAGTGCTCAAGAACTCGCACATTTCCGCCTGCACGGATGTGCAGACGCTGGACTCGACGCCCAGCCTGATAACGGATGAGAATGGCCTGTCCAGCAACGGATTCATTCATTCCATACTCACTCGCCGCTTGGGCCTGATTGTGGGCTGCTGCCTGGGGATTATAGTGTTCATTGTCATGATATCGGTGCTGAGCTATGTGAAGCTAAAGAAGCAGCGCATCGAGAATGCCAAGCGGCAGGCGGCCCTGCCGCCGGAATATATCTCCTATCGCCATTTCTCCATACCCAATGAGGAGCTGACACGCACGGCGGCCAATGCCAATACGGCGGCAGCGGCGGCGGCGGCGGCAGCAGCCACCAATGCCAGTGCCGGCACCAGCACCACACACATGTCCAGTGTGCCCAGCGGCATCAGTGGCCACATCAGTGGCACCAGCTTGAGCACCGGCACGGGAACCACCACCACCACAGCCACCACACCCATAGGCGGTGTGCCGCTATCCATGGCCAAGGCGGGCAGTCCCATTGTGGGTATAGGTGGTCTGGTGGTGGATGCCAGTGCTGAGGGCGGAGTTGGAGTAGCATCACCAGTGAATGTGAATGTGAATGTGAACGGTGGCAGCCATCACAGTCAGCATCAGCATCCACATTTGGTTGGCCAGCGGCAGAATAATGGAGCCCTTGCGGGTTATATGGCAGCAGGAGTGGTCCTCAATACAAATCATTTGAGCGTATGTTAGTTGCATCACACACACACACACACACACACATCCAAAATAGAAGCAGGGCAGGCACACAAAGGTTAAGTCCACGGGGTAAATAACTTTGAATGATCTTTGCAATCAGTAAATAGCTCACTCGATACTCACTTGAGCCAAGAATTTGGGAACAGTTTTCACATTTAAACCTTGTGGGAGCGACTTACTTGAACTCAGGAGTCTTACGAACCAAAACTTACTTTTGTCAAGAATTTTCAATTTTGACTCTCTTTTGACATGCAATTTTCTAGTTCTTCTCCAAGTGCATTGTTGGTAAACGGTAAACTTTTACATAGAATTTGTTGATTTTGTTTTGAAAAGCATTCATTGACAAACCCTTTGTTCGTACCAGCGACCACTTCTTGTAAGACTTCATTTCTAAGTCTCGGTAATGGCTTTAGCATGATTCGCATACGTTCATCACCAAGGAAAATTTAACATAGAACAAAGAAAATTTGACATAGAAGCAAAATTTGCTGCGTCGACAACTTTTCACTCAGATATTTGTCAGCTGTTCGCTGTAATTTTCGCTATTTGAGACTCTCTGAGTTATTTTTGTGACTCCCTTTAGCATCCGTGTTTTCTTATGTCGTCAATAATTTTGAGTAAAGTATCTTGTTGTCACAATGAAGTATCTCTGTGTCACAATGGAGTTAACATCACTCAAAAAAGAAAGGCATTTCAAATTGTGCTTCTACGTTAAATCTTCTTTGTCCCCACAGATTAGGATATATGGACTGAACGATCGCACAGTTGATACCGCTTCTGTCAGAAATTATTTAGCTGTTCGCTCTCACTTGAGCTAAGGTCCCACAGGAAAATAATTTGCCTAAATTTTGAACAAAATTGGTTTAAATAAGCCAAATTTGCTAACTTTTCGGCCATATTTAATCAAATTACTTAGATATGAAGACATAGTTTTGGTTTCAATCTGCAATCATGGCTATTTATCCAAATTTTCAACAACATTTGGGCAAATTATTTGCCTGTGGGACCTTAGCTTTACGCTCGCTGAGTGCATTTGGGAATATGTCCATCTCGCTCTAACCACTATAAGTATCTCAAGGCGGACTATAAGTATCAAAATTGAGAGACAGCTCACATTTTACCTCTAAAGCTTGGTACGGAGATACCCACAAAATGCCGCGACATCAAAAACTCCATATAAAAAAAAAGATTTCGCACGGATTTCGCAGGTTGGTCAGGAGTTCACTCGCGAAATAGTCATATCGATATCACAGCGCTGCCAATCGACGTCAACGTGTCACGCGATAGTCACTTGATAGTCGCGCAATTAGGGGTAAATTCCCAGCTTTGAAATACACTTGGCCCTCGCTTAACACGGGGGTTACGTTCCTAGAAAACCTCGTGTTAAGCGAAATCGTGTTAAGCGAAACATGGATTCAGTACAAAATAACGGGTTACGTTCCTGAAAATCAAAATTGGCAACAAAAAATTTTTTTTTGTTACCATGTATATGCCTGAAATATATGTATAACATTCATATTTTCAAAATTAAAAGTTGGTATTAAATTAAAAAAGTTACTTCATATAATTAACAGGTTAAACTTTTTAAGAACTCAAAAATTTTAAAAAGTAAGAAGATCATATCAAATTTGAAATGCATTTGGTGGCATTTATAGTTTAAGCCGTTTTTTTTCAACATGTTTTCTCCTTATCAAAAAAATCAGTCATTTTCGATTGTTTGGTGGCTTTTAAAGCCTCCAACTCTCTCTTTAACTTAAGTCGTCGTTCAATGACCGGATCTGAATTTAATAAGCACGATTCCAAGCTGCTAGCATATGCGAATCCTTCTTGGAGCTTTTCTATCGTTAAACTAATCGGATCGGTTTCTTCAGAGCTGCAGTCATCTGATTTCGAATTGTTTGCTACATTCACAGCAATCTCAAGCAATGATTCGTCATTAATTCCTTCATCTTCAAACAACTCTTGCACATCATCAAATGCCATGCCATGTCGTCGAAACGATCTTTTTGCGCCTTAAAGCCGGGAGCTACTTTTTCATTCTTTGATAAAAAAGTTTGATTTGCCTTTTTTTTCCAGTAAAGTTCAGTTTCAGCAGCATTGAAAACTTGGTCAAACAAGAATTCCTCTTCTTCAATGAACCCCTGAATTTCTTCTGGGTATGTGGTAGCAGCTGCATCATCAGGCGATGCCGCTTCGCCTTTAAATTTGATGCTATAAATGGAGAACCGTTTATTGAATTTCTCGAACCATCCATTACTAGCAACGAAATCTATGCTGGAAAAGGGCTCTCCACTTTGCTTGAGCAGTTCATAAATCGTGAGTGCCTTTTCCTGAATGATCCGCTGGCTTGAAGGGATCTTTTTTTCGTAGCTATTGTCAATCCAAATGCTAAGTGCTCTTTCCATTTTCTCCAAAATAGATGCTCTACTGGTTAATTTTGTAGATATAGATGACCCAATCAGTTTCATTTTTTTTGATAGTGCGAACTGTTGCCTCATTCAAGTCAAGGCTTCTTGCAATTTCCGTGGCAGTTTGCCCATTGTCTAAGCGGTTTAGAATTTGTATTTTTGTTTCTGTAGAAATGTCTTTTCGTTTTAAAGGAGTTCCGTTCTTTCTTTCTGCCATTGTTAAAGCCGAAATTTATACATTTTATTTATTAACTTTTTGATTTAATCAAGCTGTACCAACTTTTTGCATAAACTTTTTGCACCAACTTTTTGCGATATTTTGCAATCGTGTAAGAACGAGGTTTTCAGCGTGTTAAAAGGGGGAAGGTAGCAAATTTGTAACCGTGTAAGACCGAGTTCGTGCTAAACGAGTCCGTGTTAAGCGAGGGGTAAGTGTATATGCAAAGCATATTTTTCGATGTCACGTTGTGGCGCGGTGTTGCTGGCCTTGAAAAGGATAGTAAATTTAGTAATTATTGAGTTGAATTACGTAATTGACAATAGTTTGTGTTTTCTGGGAGACCATTGCAACGCGGCTTTGGCTTCGTTAAAGGACGGTTTGCGCTGCCGGCGTACCCATCGCAACTCAAGAAGGCAGCGATGTGGATTATTGCCAGACTTGTCGGCGTTAATTCTCTTTTATAGAACCTATAGCTCCTTGTACGAGATGGCTGATGATGAGGAACTTTGGCCCAGCTCTAAGTAATTTATTTGAGGACGATGGCAATTCTGTATGTCGAACAATGAGCTGCATAACTTAGCAATGGTCGGACTCGGACTATGGGAATTCTATGTAAATGATAACGAGATGCCATGGCCCAAACAGTCGATTCAGTCCCTTCCCTAGTTGTGTCCATAAGGAACCATTTGCCTATTAAAAATAAAGGTCACGATGGACATAAAAACCATTTAATTATATGCAAAAAAGGATTAAGCAAACTCTGTCGAACCCTACCGCTTTTTACAAATCACAGAAAGCTATTGTATCAACTATTGCATCATTGGAGGCCACCATAACTATTCGCTGTTAATTAATTTAAATGTTCCCGTCAAGTTGAATTTGTAAAAAAAAAACAACTAGAGATGAGCGCCTTTTTTCGCACTTGCTATCGGCGAAATAATATGCAGAGATTTCGCACACATTTCGCAAGTATCTCCGTACCAAGCTTAATACTCATTGATCCATGGTATTTTGACTCTTCTGAACCGAATCATAAGCCGAAACTTTAAGTTACATGACTTTGCGAACCCGAAACGAAACGAAACCCGAATCGGATAAAAACATTATCGGAGCGAGAATTGTGTCATAGTTTTTTTTTTTAAGAATAGTCATTAAAACTAAAACGGTAATGCTTAAGACCTGTACGGACATGCAAAATAACAAGAAATATCATACAAAATTTGAGCGAAAAAGAAGCCGCACTTAACATTTTGTATGTTTGCAGCTAAGTATTAATCTTACGCTTAATAGCACTTTTGTGGAGTACACTGATGAAATGCTCTGAAATTTCAATACTTACACTTTGACTTTAAAATTTTCACCATTGATTCAGCGTTAAATATGGAATTCGTAAATATAAAGTGTGTACACTTTAATTTAAATATGAAAATATTAAAATTTATTTGTTTTTTTTTTTAATTACATTTTTAATCCAATTAGTTTGTTCTGAATTAAGAGTAGGAATCCCCCATTGAAGCCACCACCAGTTGGACTCTGAAAAACACCGAATGATATTAAATTGTATTTAAAAATGTATACTTCGAACTCGGGACCCTAAGTCTAAACACATTCGGAACGTCCTCTTTAGCGCTGGCGGAAAGCCTTCTAGCCTTCTAAGATACTACTTGTATTGAACTGAATCTAACCATCTGCCTAGGAACATCAGACCACTTGTAATTCTCAAGTTTGAATTCCCCGAATAGTTCATACAAATGGCGCAAATAAAATTAGGTGATTAAATATGATTCTACACAGAAAAAATTTTTGTCGGTTTAATCTATCATTCTTAAAGTAAATTTTACTGTGAAATATTGTTTCATGCAATTTGTTCTTGTTTTGTTTACTGAATTTTTGTTATAAATTACCCTTACAAATAGTTAATCTAGCGTAATTTCTGTGTTTTGATTTTTTGTTGTTTATGTAAACTGCGACTTGCAAGTAATATTGTACCATTGAAATAGTACCTCGCACGTAACATTAGTTAATATATTTTGTTGCTATTTTCTGGTTTACAAGGTCGTCAGTAAAAGTTACCATTAAAATAGTACTCCTGATGCGCTGAATTTAGTTGCATTATTTATAGTATTTATTAGTGAATTCGAACTTGAGAAGAAATGCGACGTTGAAGAAATTATGAGTGTTTACTTATGGGCAGATTCAATAAAAGTAACATTTTAGAAGCATTGCCAAATGAGCGCGCGGCAGCCGAGCCAGTTGAGATGGCGTGCTAATCGTTTTCTTTCCCCGAATTTCAGTCCCCGAATTCGAGTCACCCCAGAGTACGACAATTTCTTTATGAAATTATTAATAGTTCTATGTTTTTCAAAATTTAGTACATTAGTATTTGCACTGTGGTGTGTGGGGTATGTGTATTGTTTGTGCTATTTTGTACTGGTACAGTTTTACACCTATGAGTTTACTGTAAACAATGATAAAAATAACTATTTTTATTGGTTGGAGCATTTTCAACCGTAATTTCTGGATGAAATTTACTCTGCTTCCCTGTAGTCATTACGATATGTGTTGGCGGCTATTTTACTGTACCTGGCGGTAAGTTCAATCCAAAATTATGGGTTTGAGCATTTTACCAGCAGAATTGGTTGAATTTACCGACAAATTTTTTTCTGTGTAGTTGAATCAAAGTGCATATTAATTGATTTTATTACAAAAATTGCATAGTAAAATCAAATATGATTGTTATAGTTTTTACTATGCCATTTTTACCTGAGTGTTTATTTAAATGGCTGTGGGCCTTATTTTAGCCTTGTTTTACTTTAAATGGTTGAACTACTATTGACGCCACTCAATGTGAAGTCGCCCTTCTTGTATTTTCAAACCATCAGCGATCAACTGAAGTTAAATTGAGAAGCTTAAATTAGCATCGATTGGGTTGAAATATAATTACAGTTTCGCTTGCCCGTCTTGAATTGCTTAAGCTGTATTTACACTTGTCTGAGATCTCACATGATTTGGCTGAACAAAAAACACAAATGAGAAACTTCAATTGCCTACTTCTCATATATTCAACACATATTTTCGCTTCTCATATGAGATATCAGACAAGTGTAAATAAAGCTTTAATAAAAATAGTGAAAACACAAAAAATAAATGCGGCTTACTACAATTGTGTAGTTGAAGTCAATAGTCAGCTAGCTTCTGACCCTCATATCAAAACAGTTTGCATATATATTTTTATTTTTTTTTTTAACAATTGTAAAGATACTTGGCCGGGGTGTAGCTCGCCGGAGCCAGGGGTCACAGAAACTTGGATTCTTTTCGGTGGTTGCTGTACACGAGTTTCCCTTGAGTCCTCCCACAAAGAACAAGAGTGACGAATCAATCGAGTCTTTACTGCATGTCGTAATTCAGCGGGGTAATCTTTTCTTAGTTCTAACTTATATTACTTATTCCTCGGGACGGGTGGGATCCGTGAGTGCTCGAGATGTCGGGAAAGATAACTAGAGGGGATTCTGTGCTCTTAGATCTTCGTGCCGGGATTTCGCCAGCGATGCGAAGCGTGTCCAGATGTCTGGTGTCCTCTAAGATCCCTGATGGGGTGTGTTGCGCACTTCCAAAGGGAAGGATGATGATCAAGAGCAGCTAAGTTGTGTCGACAAATGCAATGGCGCACTATGAGCCACTAGATTGAATGTGAGGCGCACTCCGGATTAGGGTATTCCGGGAATAGGTTAGGTGTATGGACAGATGCAAGGCGCAGTCTGAGCCTTGAGATTGTATGTGAGGCGCATTCCAAGAGGGAATTAAGGTATTCCGGAGCTGGTTAGGTGTATGGACAGATGCAGGGCGCACTCTGAGCCACGAGATTGAATGCGAGGCGCATTCCAAGCGAGGATTAGGATATTCCAAGAATAGGTTAGACGTATTGACAGATGCAGGGCGCACTCTGAGCCTTAAGATTGGATGCGAGGCGTACTCCAAGCGAGTTCTATTACACTACCAAGATTAACGGCTTATCTGATCAAGTATCCCGGGTGCAAGGCTGTCTTTTATAGTGGCCGCTCAGTCTTTAGCTCTCGCAATGCCGCGCAAAAAGTATTAACACGTTCGCTTAGTTTGCTCGATACAATTTAGATAATTATCGATATTTGGAGTAATTCGCCCTATTTGAACAAAGTGTCCGTTACCTTTTTGAATCTTAACCAGAGGTCGCAAAAATCGGTCCCCCGTTTGCCTTTGTCAGAAAACGACAGCTTTCGTGCGACCACATTGAAAAGAGGTACCGAAAAAACCTTTAACTACGCTCTCTGCTTCTATTTGGTTGTGATAGGAGAGAAACACATTTTTTTGATTTTTTTCCTCTTAGGTCTTTTTGGGACGAATTCCCAAATTCAAAAGGTCTTCTTCGTATGTATGCATCGGTGTGTAAGACTCGGCTAACGATATGAATGTATGAGACGAACTATAGGCGCTCTCTCGCATAGGCTCTCTCTCTCTCTCTGCTTATGTTAAACTCTAGCGCAACTCTTGAGTCTGCAACCTTTTCCAATAACATTTTGAGAGTTTGGTCTTCGAGAAGCACGCAATTCAAGACCAATTGACTGAGCTGGGCCTGTTATCCGGTTGCTGTCAGACCGATCAGTGCTGTGTGGTCAACCACAGCCACTTAACAGTGAGCGCGATAACAGAACACATTCGGTTGCGGGAAGCCCGGGCCCCTTTTATAGTTGGTTTTTCGGTCAGTGACGCGAGGCGAGCGAACTGAAAAAAGGGTTGAGAGTTATTTACGAGCTATGATCTTAACTGCTGGCTGGTTATTAATTCTATGTATGCGTCACACAATGCTGATCGAGTTGACTCACCTCCAGTTAAAACACCAAGAACTTGAAAAATCGACTTAATTAGTTTTTAAGTATGGCCACACTACACATATGCTCCACGTTGACAAAATATTTCACCATGGAGCAATGAGTATTAGAGATAATATTTTCGCTGCCTCATTCAGCTGTTCGCTCTCATTTACGCTCTTTAGATACATTTGGTCAGCTGTTCGCTCTCACTTACGTTCTCTGGATACATTTGGTAATATGTCCGTCTCGCTCTAACCACGGTGTTTTCCTACTGGCTCTGTAAAGTATCTTTTTGGGCACTATCGTTTAGCACCACCAAAATTGAGAGGCAGCGCAAATTGGTTCTCTAGTACTCATTCTCTATGATTTCACGAAGCAAGCTAAATTACTTACTTCGCATGTATAATATGTAGAGGCCTTTAGGCTTGAACAAAACTTTAAATTTTTAGGCACTATTATTGTCGCTTTGTTTGGTTAATGGACAGAAATAGCTGTTGTGTATCACATCTCGAATTCAACCTTACTCTAACTCGCTTACACCAACGGCTCTTTTCCATGACTGAAACTGTCCCTAAAAACTTAAAGTGTCATTCCAGTCTTAGTGTGACGAGCTTATAAGCGTATCCAAGTTTTCCTAGGTGATAGGTGAGCATCTCAGCATTGTCTAGTGTTTAGTAACGACCTTGATTATATAGTCATCCGCCTCCAATGACCGGCCAGTGCGTGTTGCGTGCTTAACATCCAAATCTTCGGAATATAATTTGGCAAACATTGTCATTCCCGTATAGATCGCTTAAAATGGACCACAGAAATGGGAGTATGGGAGTAAAATGTGCTCACACAAGTGTTAAATCTGAAAATCGCCTCTTAAATGGCCATCAAATTCATGCGTTTTATCTTGTTCCCTTGTTTAGTTTTCAATCAAATTTGCATTTGTTTTGCCTGCCTGCATTTTGTTTTCCATTTTGCATATAGAAATGCCAAAAATCCTAGGTTAGTGATAATCATCATGATGCGTTCGTTCAACGTGCGTTTAGTTATGACAATTTCAAGTAGAGCACAACAACAAAAACATCAACAACTTTGCAATGTAAATAAAATGTGGAATCAAAATCGAAATCTCAGCAAAAAAAAATACAAAAATAAAAAAAGGAAAAGAAATTAATAAAAATAAATAAAATACAAATAATCATCATAAATAACAATTTGGGGGAAATTGTGGCCAATAAATCAAATCAAAATGGACATTAAACTGTGGCAGCTACATACACACGCACACACATACATACAAATATACATATATATAAATCTATTTATAAGGCATACAAAAAATAACGTGTTTTTTTTTTGCAAAAAAAAAAAAAACAACTTGAAACTAGGCTAAATAAATTTTTTTGTCACATTTTTTTTTATAGCAACGCGGTAAGTCAACATACTACGTAAATAGTATAAACCAAACATATTAAACTAATTGAACCAGAAAACTCCAAGAGTTTCATTTGTAAAATGCATAAATCATTTATCGTTTCGTCATCAATTTTTTCAGGAGTTTCGGGGTTTATTTCTCTCAATTAATTATATATATAAATAAATCGTTAGCTTTAGTTCAAGGCGACGCAGCAGCAGCCGCAGCTGCAGCAGCAGCAGAATAGCATAATAATACTTATATTTACAACAAATTTACTTTATAGTGAAAGAAACCAAAAAAAAAAAAACACAAAATGAACAAATCTATGACAACACAACACAAATCGGAAAGCAAGAAGAAAAATGCTTAAGAATTTCTAGAAAATTAAGAACAAAAACTAATAGAGAAATGCTAACTTTGGCAGGTCGAAGTTTAGGTACCCTTGCAGAGTTTACAATGAATTTAGTCAGCTTTTGAAATGGTTAACTTTTAGGTAAGAGAATGATGACTTTTAAAACAAAAGTGAGTCTTTGGTACCAAAATTTCTATGGCAGCTTAAACGTATAGTAATCCGATTTTAAAATAACTTGGCAGAATTATTGAATATCTTGTAAAGTAGATATCTGCTGAGTTTTAAAACGGTATCAATGAAAACAAAAAAATATTTTGGTACCAAATTTCCTATGAGAGCTATATCATATAATCATTCGATTTTGATCAAACTTTGCTGACCCTTTTGGGAGTTTATAAAACGAAAAACTAATAGGTGTGAAAGTAAAACAATTGAAAACAACATAGTTTTTCATACTAAAATCAATTTTTGGTACCAAAAATTCTATGGCAGATATGTACTATGGTCATCCAAATCTAATCAAAACTAGCCACATTTTTTTACAGCCCACAAATTGATTATATATGAAGTATGAAAGTGTTACCACTGAAAACAAAAAGCTTTTCTTACCAAAATCAGTTTTTGGTACCAAAATTTCTATGGCAGCTATAACATACAGTCATCCGATTTTGATAAAATTTGTCAGAATTGTTGAATATCTTGTTAACTAGATAAATGCTGAGTTTTAAGACGGTATCAATGAATACAAACCAATATTTTCACTAAGTAAAAGTTTTTGGTACCAAATTTCCAATGAGAGCTAGTTCATATAGTCATCAGATTTAGATCAAACTTGGCTGACCCTTTTGGAAGCCTATAAAACTAAAAACTAATAATTGTGAAGGTAAAACAATAGAAAACAACATAGTTTTTCATACTAAAATCAATTTTTGATGCCAAAAATTCTATGGCAGATATGTACTATGGTCATCCAATTCTAATCAAAACTATCAGCATTTTTTTTGTTGATCATCCATGAAGCGTGGAAACAAAAAACTTTTCTAACCAAAATCAGTTTTGGGTACCAAAATTTCTGTGGTACAGTCATCCGATTTTGATCAAACTTGTCTGACTTAATTGATATTGATATTGAATTGATTTCTGCAAGGGTACGTATGCAAATAGTAAAAAAAAAACTCACTCCACAGCAGTTAAATGTGTGTGTTAGCTTTTGAAACATTTTAATATTGTTATACAAGAATTATGCAAAATCACAACAATAGCAAAACGCAAGAACAAACAATAACAAGTAACAAACAGAAAAAAAAAAAAAAAACACAAAAGCAACAACTCAAAAATCAAAAATCCAAAAAGTCGAACTTAAGAACAACAAATAAACACAAGGAAACAAAAATAAAACAAATTACACACTTGTATTTAAAGAAACTCTGCAGTTTCCAGATGCCTCGCCAAAATGCAAAACTGTTCAATTTGGCGTGCATCAGAGAGACTGCGAGAAATTATTCATAACAATACAAAACATATGTATGAAATATGGATGAATGATGATGATTGTATTTGAAAGCCCAAAACATGAACTAACTATAAATAAATGACAAGCGAAATTTAACAAAATCAATTGCAAACGTGTTTCGAATGCGAACTATCTCAGCGTTTTGTTGCAAATGCAAGTAAATGAAGACAAGTAAGTATACGACTGAAGTAAGTATTTCTTGTGCATCTAAAAGGAACAACTAGTATCTGCACCGCATTGGTGACTTAATGCTACTTTCCACATCCTGTAATTATTCTGTGGGGTGTCTAATAAACTGACGCACATGATATCAAAAATTTATCTACTCCTTCCCGATGCTCTCTTCCCACGCTAGAGTCAACTTTAACTTTATGGAAATGTCAGCGCAACTCTCAAGTGGGTCATATGTTGTGTGTAAGTATGTGACTATGTGCAGTAATTATGTACATGCGATACTATATGTTCACAAACATTTGGCAGAGGGGCTTACTCCTACATCTCTTCTTCCTTTTCTTTTTTTTTTTGTGCAAATTTTAATTAAATGGAAATTTCCGCTGTCTTGAGCACGTTTTCTCATCAGCGGCATTAAATGCTATGCTGAATTTTAATTAGGCCCGCAAACCTGCTCTCGCACACAAACACACGCACGCACGAACACACGGCCACAGCTAAGGGTGTGGCGGCGCCAGGGGGCAGGAGTATGCAACAGGATTTGTCGAAGCACTGCAACTGTCCTCTGTGTCCTCTAGATCCTCAGTTGCAACAATTTGAAATATGAAGTTTTTATACACCGCTTGGCAATGCAGTGGCAAAGGATGAAAGGGAAAACATTTATAAAAGAAAGAAAAATAACCATGGAAATGCCAAGAAATGTGAACACAAATCAAGTGATTGCAAGTATTTAGGGGGATAATTGCTGGCAAGTGGAATTAAATGGTACAGAAACAGAGAAGAAATGAAAGAGTGTGTTTCACTTTGTAATAGAACGCTTCGAACTTCTTGGGAAAGAAAATAGTTCACAACAAATGCATGCATATGCCAAGGCACAGGTACAGGGTAAGTAAATTTTAATAAGTCTAAAGTGAAAGTATGCAGAGAAAGCTTCGGACAAAAAAAGTTGTATAGTATTTGAGAGCGCGGGTTAAATACTTTTATAAAACTAAACAATTATGCTGAAATTTCTACAAAACTAGGGCGAAATTTACTTTTACTTTGAGATTAATGAAGAACTTAACTTATGATTTGTACATTTTCTAAAAATACTTGCCTTAAAGAGGTGGCGAAAGTAGCCATTGCTAGTAGCAAAATGCAACTGATCTTCTACAGCAACGATGCCCAGCCGTATGCTCTTTGGGTACGTTTTGTTTTTGTAATTGCACCGAAGATTGGAAATCAATGATCGTATACATGCAGGGCGCGACGTATACAAAACGACTCACATGCAAACGATTTCGTGAGTGTGCGTCGCTTATAATAAAAACCGGTTTTGTTCTCTTCTTTAATTGGTGTTTGCGCGCGCAAGTAAACTGACCAACAACAATTTAATAATTGGTATTGGTGCTTTTCTTTGTGAGTATTGGTGAGTGCTCTGTCGTATCCCAGCCAGCAATTTAGCAAGCGGTTTGCAAACCAAGCTTAAGGTAAGATTACTTGTGCAAGCGTTGTCGTATGGCAGCCTCCGACATTTACAGAACATTTGCTATTGTAAGCGATTTGCGCATGTTGTTTCGTCGACTGAGAGCAGGCATGACACAAAACTAAAATTTCGTGCTCATACTCTCACTCTCTATCGCTCGCTCGGCAAAACTTAGCTTGGAATGCAAGGCCGAAGGCGAGCAAAAAAAATTGTGTATAAGTCATTCCAGTTGTGGTTGCTGAAGAGCAAAAAAGGAAAAATTTCAATTAAAGTGAAATATTACGTTCGCTTGTAAATTTGTTTAATATCGGCAGCAAAAAATCAAGAAATGTTGTACACTGCGCCAACGAAGTTTTGCAACATTTGTGGAACAGCGGGGCACCATGTTCCGTAGGGAGAATGGTTGAACGTCCAGAACAGGAGATTGAAATTGAAGGAAATTTGTTACGAAGTCTTGGAAAAAACTTATGGATGACGGAGTTGCATTGGAGCAACTCTGCAGTTGGATTCGTCGTAAGTTAGAAAGCTTTCATTCAGTTTATAGTCAATTATTTACATTCATATTTACATTCTATTGCAGAAACTTTCACGTGTGAAAATGGAGCCAAGGAAGATGACTTTGTATTTGCCTCGAAATCGTGTTAAAACAACATTAAAAATAAGTACAATATTAAATAAAAATTTCTTGATAAAGTTATGTTCCTTTTTTGCTCCTCTCAATTAAAAGACAAGTTGTTTTTTATACCCTTGTAGAGGGTATATTAAAATTGTCCAGATGTTTGTAACGCATAGAAGGAAGCATCTCCGACCACACAAAGTATATATATTCTTGATCAGCATAAAGAGCTGAGTTGATATAGCCTTGTCCGTCTGTCCGTCTGTTTCTATGCTATCTCCTCCGTCAGTTTTAAACCTATCTTAACCAAACTTTGCACGAAGCCTTTTGATACAAATACGCTGCACATTTGTCGGAATCGGCCGGATCGGATGACTATATCATATAGCTGCCATAGGAACCATCGGTCGAAAAAGTAGTTTCAGTGAGAAAAACTTTTTTGTCTTCAACGCAAACGTCCCCAATCCTCGTATTTCTAAGTTTTCTATGCTTTTACATAATTCCACAAAATTTTTTGAAAATCGGACAACTATATAGTATAGCTGCCATACACAAGATATGTCTGCGAAAAAGTCTTAGTAGGAAAAACTTTTTGTTTTCAATGCTATCACTCCAAAACTTGTCACTAATCAATATTATATGCTACTGCACAATTCTACCAAGTTTGATCCAAATCGGATGCTATAGCATATAGCTGCCATAGGAATTATCGGTCGAAAAAATAGTTCCAGTAAGGAAAACTTTTTTGTTTTCAAGGGTAGCGTCTTTATACCTTCCAGTTGTGAATATTATCAGCTTCCACACAATTTTGGGGAGTTCGGTCCAAATCGGATGAAAACATCGTATAGCTGCCATATAAAAAACTGGGAAGCAAATGCTCAAAGTAGTAGCGCCATCATGCTACAAGGGTATATAAACTTCGGTCGAGCCGAATTTTATTTTTTTTAATTTAATTAAATTTCAATTTTGGCTTAGGATTAATAATGAAAAACCTTAAGAACTCTCACAAAAAAATGTTCAAAACGAAATGTATTCTCAAAAGAACTGAGAAACCGCTAATTTCATTGAATTTTAATTTTTGTTTCTTATTTATAAAAATAAAAACCAATAAGAACACTCACAAAATAAATGTTTAAAACGCTTAATTATTTCATTCATAATACGTGTTTTGTAACCGTATTTACAAAGCTTGTGGAAAGCGTATAAAACTTAATTATTAAACATTTACTTAACACGTTTGCAAAAAACGCTTTTACGTGTTTTAAAAATCGTGTTTTGCAATCGTCTTTTATAAGCTTATAAAGTGCGTTTCGATTTTAAAACGCTTACATTGATGCGTTTTATAAATGTCACAGCAGCGTTTTATAAGCGTTTTGCTTACATTTGAAAGCTTACAAAACGTGTATTTTTATATGAAATTGTTTGCTGGGTCAGTACTGAAATTCCATTCATCGACTTCAGTTCGAGCCCCCAAGGAATCCCTCGGGAATCACTAGGGAATGTTTCCTTATCGCCGGCCGCTGCTCGGGCGACGCAAGCGGAATTACTTTTTGTCTGTTTCTCCTTTTTCGCTGCTTGCCGACGCACAGTGGCCGGTTTCGCTGATTTAGCATTGCAAAGTTTAAGACACTAAAAGCGTTACAAGAAATAGACAAAACATTTTAACTTTTTGAAACCGATTTATTAAATATGAAGTTGTAAAACAACTTATAGTTAACCAAAGTTAATAAATCGCTAACTTTCAATTACTAAAAATATTTATTTTCAAACAAATTAATTTCAATCAAAATAAATATGTTTAGTATATAATAATTTTTATGAAAATAAATATTTTTACTAATTAAAAAATAGCTTTTTATTAAATTTCTTAATTTTAAGTAGTTTTACCACTATATTTTTAATAAATCGTTTTCAAAAAGTTTTAATATTTTGCCTATTTCTTACAAACTTTTCAGTGTATTAATCTTCGCAGCCGATCCTGAGTCATCCTATTGACCTACAATACTGACCCTATGCTCACTTTAAAGCTACTAAAATTTTCTATCACCTTTCTCTTAGAATTTTTCAAATATCTCTTTCCGTTCAAAAGTTACAATCTATGCCACGCGAAACCGGCCCGACTCTCGTGCACAAGCAAAGTTGCTTTCATTTCATATCAATACATAGATTAATCATGCATATTGATATGTTCAAATCGCTCATACTCCGAAGAGGCAAAAAAGGGCAAGCGTATATTTTTAAAATTTATTTAGAAATATGAATTTTACAAACATTTTCACTCTAGAAGAGTGAACTAGCGTGGATGCACTTTTTTCAGTCCGTCAAAGTTGGAAAATATGGTACAAAACTAGTACTTCAGTAAAACGCCAATAACTCAACTTATTTTCAAAAGAAAATTAAATTTTGTAATTAATTTTTCTTTGGAATTGATGCATCTTTAAAAAACAAAAAAATCAGACTTCAATCGGAATATCCGTTTGGTTTTTATACGTTCTCAAACGTGGCATTTGAAACCAAAAAAAAAAACAAAATTTATGAGTTTGAAAATTTTTTCTACTTTGAACCACATAATTGACCAAAATAATTGACCAAATTCAATAAACCAAAGTTTTTTGGGCTAGTTGGAGTTACCTTTATTAAATTAAATTTATTCGGTCAAAAAAATTGACTATCAATTTTTTATTTTTGCAACGCTAAATCGGCCAAACCGGCCACTGTGCGACGTCTAAAAAAATTGTACGTCGTGGGTGCGATGCTTAAGCAATGCACGAGGCTGTTGGTTGCTTGTTGTTTCCTTCTCTGTTAAGCGAACAACAATAACGCTACCGACGACAAAAATTGTGCGTCGGATGGACGATAGTTCACTTTCTTGATTCTTGACCGCAAGCTAAGCAGGCGCATTTTTTGCTAATTACAGTATTCTATTCTATCAAGTGCTTCAATACATAATTCCCGTTAATCGAAAAGAGCAAAAAAATCAGGTAGGTAAAGTGCAATTGCAATTTTGTGAGTGATAACTATGTATGTGCATATAGATTATTTTAATTGTGCAAGTGGCTGACAGTTTTATGAGTTCAATCGAGTAGCAACAATTGTAATAAAATAACCCTACATTCATACACAGGAAAAAAAAGTCAGGATATTTTCAATCTCTTTTTAATCTGGGAGAAATCCCGTCATGAGCTTGAAAATTAAATCTCGACTTACAGGATATTCTACACACTTCAAGCTTCCATGGAATGGCACAAGCCTTTCAAACTTGCTTACTTCAATCCCTTCAATCACATGTTCATATATAAGAGAGCGAGAGCGACAAATTTTAAGCATTTTTGACATGCGGCAACAAACGATGGCGCTGGTCGTGAACGATGAGATGCCATTCCATTCGTGTTCAAAGTGCCTATGGTCGAGGGTTCGAATCCCAGTTGAGCCCAATAAATTTTTATATTTCTTTGTTTTTCAGAAGTTTTAAATAAACCAAAACTGGTATAGGTCTAGAAGTGTATAAGTATGTGTCCTTTGGAATAAGGCGGAGGAAAGGAAGAATATAGAGGTATCTTTCCTGGGATCAAATCAATATGACATATCGAGCTCGAAAACAATCTCGAACATGCTTAAAATGATCCTGGATGGGGATTAATATGTTTTCGGATTTTTAACATAATTCAATCTTTTTGAAGATTATCATGGGATAAAAGTAATCCGTTTTAGGATTAAAAAATTCGGATCAACTCAATCCTTTTTCGGATCGGGTCAAGAATATCCGGGACTACGTTGTTTTCATTACCGATTGGGAATGATTTGATCCCGTAAGGATTGATGTTTTTTTGGAGTGAATCTCATTTCATTTCATTAATATTATTTTATTAAATTTTATTTTAGATGCCATTCATCTAGTGGATTCCACACAGCCGGCGGAGAAAGCACTGGCAAAGGCAAAATTAAACAAATTGTTCCGTTATGAAAATAAAATAATTTTAAAATTTATGTATATGCTTTATTTAGTGGGAATTATTGTGTCAAATTCCAGAAGGGTCCCCTAACGAAAATGCCTGAAAAAACGTTAGGGATTCCTTAGGGAATTTTCTGCAAATATGCTTCAAAAAACGTTAGGGAATCAAAAGGGAATTCCAATAGAAAATTCCCTAAGGATTCCCTAACGCTGGTCGGTAGGGAATTCCAAAGGGAATTCTGCTAAGGAATTCCCTACCGAGGAAACGCCAGGGAATCCTTAGGGAAGCTTCCTTTTTCCTTGACCGTATGAACTTGCAATGTCAAATTCCCTTAGGATTTCCTAATGACAAGGGAACATTCCCTTGTGATTACCAAGGAATTCCTTAAGGACTCGAACTGAAGGGGATCTACAGCATACAAACACTCAAACACAATTTGACGCATTCACACACACATACACAAAATGCGATTCGCCGCTCATGGAGAGACAGACACATGGAACAGCACACAGCTTGCGATCGTCGAGAATGATTCGCTCCAATCTGGACTAGCTCATTCACAGCCGGCAACAGCAGCCAAGGTGTGGTTTTTATAATGGAATTTCTTCCACAAACTGTGAAACAGCAATGCCAAATACACACGTTGACACCCTGATTAAATTCGCACACACTCAAATACGTTCAAGCTCTGCCAGCGACGCAGATGCGCAGACACATGAATACAAACGCCAAAGGGTGGTTCTTTTTTGTGTGCAAATAACGCCGACCATGTGATCGCTTTCAATCGTTGACCTGATACGGCTGTCCATATCCTGCTGCAGTCCATGCTGTCGACCAACCGATGCCCTGCACCTGCTGCTAACGCCTGCTATTTACGTGCGCCCATCCGGCCTTGCACCTGCATGTCCAAAATCGCAACATTCGTCAGTCATTCGCCAATTCCGCCGAGTTCACATTGCACGGAGTCGACTTTGCAACTACATGTAACCAATCTCACGTTGGTCAAGCATCCGACCAAATTTTCAGATCTTACCTTCCTACTTAAAAAAGTACGTCGCTTAGCTAAATATGGATCTTCATCTCATCTTTCATCATCGCCTACGTTCATGCAAAACGATCCCCACACCTGACAAGTGGCAAACAAAATTCACAACTCGTGGCTAACGAAAGTCTCTACTCGGGGTACATTACACAGTACTATTGACTCTGCAACCTCGACCCTGCTTGGGCGAACTTGCCTATCGACGCCCACTGGAAGCAACGGCCTCAACCGAGGTAACCATCGACGCATCTACGCAAATCTGTACTCGGTGCACATGCTCAATACTACGGATTTATCAGTTTCCACGCAGGAAACAGTTCGCCGACTCAACTACGAAACAAACATCACAGCGAGAAGTATAAGCCAGCTTTCCTCCACATTGAGCTTTGTACAAATCCTGTAGATGATCATTCCAGACATACATCCCAACTAGACTCAAAACTTGAAGATAATTCTTGTCCACATGGTCACTGGAGGAGGAGTACCGTGGCGGGTAGCGCCACACTAATCATCGTGATCACGCAGCAGCGACGTTGTGCAGCTTGCACTGGCTGCGGCTGGCGGCCGCATCGTGCTTTTCAATCATACAGTAATTGTTAGCAAATAAGTAATATTCAATAGAGTAAGTTACACCTATTAAACCAAGTAGCTAAACCAATTGCTTGCCAGTTTGTTAAATGGCAGCTTTACGATATATTCATCAGATTTTGACCAAACTCTCTAAAATTGTGTGGAAACTGATAATATTCATAATTGGGAAGTATAAAGACGTTACCATTGAAAACAAAAAAGTTTTTCTCACTAAAACTACTTTTTCGACCGATCGTTCCTATGGCAGTTACATGCCATAGTCATCCGATCCGGCCGTTTCCAACAATTGTGCTGCGTATTTGTACTTAAAAACTTCGGGCAAAGTTTGGTTGCAACAGCTTAAAAACTGAGTTTGGAGTTAGGATTAGCATAGAAACAGGCGGACAGCCGTACATGGCTATATCAACTCCACTCGTCATGCTGATCAAGAATACACATCTGAAGTATGCATCCCCCAGCTTAAATTCTTTCAATATTTTCGTATACATTTTTAAAACATTCACACAGAGAAAAAAACATTATGCTTTCTGTACGAAAATAGCCTCTAACCCCATTTTTTCACCTCACATTCCCATTCCGTTTGTCATACAAGCATATTTTTTTGTTTGTCCGATGACAGCTCGATTTTTTCGCTAGTTTTTTGCTGGGAAAAAGTTGCGAAAACAAAAAACAAACAAAAAAAAAAACAAATTGTAGAACAAAAAGCCAATTTGGGTTTGAGAGGGCAAAGTAAAGACAGACAAACAGAATGGCGACGCGAGCACAATAAATGGCCACATAACAAAACATACGTTTCGGTGTACAAATTTATGTCATAAGTTTTAAGGGTATTTTTATGTGATGTTTTTGTAAAAGTAAAAGAATATATAAATATTTATGTAATTGATTGAATTTAGTTAAGCGAATTACTAGAGCATCTAGACACACGCTTGTACCTGTACCTGGTGTACCTTTTAACTCTCAAACATGTCTCACATTTTATGGCATTTTGGCCACAGATTTGCACGCACATAACCGCACACCTCCACATACCCTCCGCCACCGCCTGGGGCATACCGCGGGGAGTTCAACGTGTGAGATGCGTAAAAATGCTGAAAATTACATTAGTGGATTATCTGGGAGCGAGGAAGCGGAGTCAAAGTCATGTTTGACAAGGAAATTCCATTAAAAATGCAAGTTTTAAATTTCACTGTTCATTGTTGTTATTGTTGCTCTGGTTCTTGTTATTGCGAATCGTGCAACATTCAACGCATGTGATAAACGACCACTCCATCAATTTGTATTCCCACTCAACTCAATCTCATTGTGAGCCATCTCCTTGGCGCGGTCAGCTTTTTATGGAGCACTTTTACTTTGGGCAAATAAGTTGGGAACAAATTGTTGGTCCAGGCAACGACTGCAAATTGATTGCTTGGCCCAGGTCCTCCGTTTACTCTTCTTACCATTTCAATGAGTGAGTAACAGATTTAAATTTACAAGAATTTGTGGTTTGCTTTGTACTCGATCAGCTGTCAGATTTTGTATGCCGTTACAATGAAGATTAAATTAATTTTGCATTTTTAAAACGCATTCAAAACTATGTGGGGGGTTTACGTGAGGAAGTTTGCTATGTGAACTATAGATAAAACTAACAGGTACTGAACCAAACTGTGAACCAAACCAAGTGATCTTACAAAAATGCTGAACCGAAAGGGTTCAGTTGATTTTAATGATGATCAATTGATGATGGTTGAGCAGGAACAAGGGGTGCATTTTCCAATATTGGAAAATAACATTACAAATTATATCGCAAGCTTACCTTACAAACCGAGTTTCAGGTCAATTGGATGCAAAATAGTTTTTGCATGAAGGCTTTTTGGGAATTTTCCCACCCTGGTGGCGGACATTTCAACATCGGAAAATCACATTGCAAATTATTTTGTAAGCTAACCTTACAAACCGAGTTTCAAGTCAATCGGATGAAAATTTGTTTTTTGCATGCAGAATTTTCCAGCCAATTTCCTGCGAAATAAGTGTCCAATTATTTCGCGTACTTTGCTTACAAGTCAAGTTTCAAGTCAATCGGATGAACATTAATTTTGTTCCATACTAACTTTTCAGGTCCAAGAGGTGGAATGTTTCAACACAACCACAAATGGAAGCTGCCGTCCAAATTTCTATCCCTTACCGTTTAGGCTGTGCTTAGATGAAATCAATGAATCAATCAGTCAGTGAGGACAGACTCTTTTATATATAGAAACTAGCTTCATACCCGGCGCGTCGTTCGGGTCCTTTGGATTTGTGGTAATATGTTTTCTATGAGAGCGTTTACTTTAAAACTTGAGCTGGCTGAAAGTTGATACTAACATTTGAATCTGTCCAAACTGCGAAAGTTTCCAGATCACAACCTAAGCAATTTCTGAGATGTGGACTTCAACCACTTTGGAACTGGTTCACCCGGCTGGTTCGGCTACACATCAAGTTCATAGTTCCAGTTCATAGTTCAAACAATTTCGGATATATGGCTCTGAACCAAGGCTGCTAGCCTCTGAAGTTCTGGAGAAGATTCTGTGCGGGTGTTTGGATCCGTCGAAAATTCTTTATTTATTTATTTATTTATTTAGAGTTGACAAAAAAAGGCTGTCAACAAAAATGTATATACGTTACAAAAATTTTTATGAGCTAATGAAGCCTATCAAAGAAAATCTAATAAAATAACAAAATAAACTAATAACGACTCCGACACGATGTCGTTGGTTCGGTTCTCGAATCGGTTCCTTTACTTATCGATCCTAAAGTTTAGGTTCGAACTTTAGTTCATCGATTCTTATATCGTTGAAACTATTTTCGGTAAGATAATGAAACATTTTTTGTTGAGAAGTATTTCCCTTGTAATTTTACACCATGACTTATGCATTATTTCCGTCTCCAAATCGTAATATGCCTTGAAACGATCAAGCTCTATAAAATTATTTTTATCGGGTCAATATATTGGTTCGGTTCGGTAAATGTTAAATGTTAAATTCTGGGTCCGGTTCGATAGAACTCAAAACACGAACAGAACCGGTTCTTCGGGGTTGAGGTTTAGGACCAGTTTACAGCCTTGCTTTAAACCGGTTCTGATTCCTGTAAAGCAGGGGTGCCCAGAATGAGCTTACGGGCGCGTGAATACCAATACAAATGCACAAAATATATCTCAAGCATTAACCACATCAAGAAATAGAAAGAGAAATATGATTTTTGTTTGTGTGTGTGTGTGGTCGTTGCTGTCTCAAGCAAACGCGTGCGAGGCGAGCGCTGACTACGCATAAGCAACATTGCTGTTGCTTTTTAATATGCCAGAGACAAAGGAGAGAGAGAAAAGAGTCACATATGATGTTGTTGTTGAGGGTCTGCACGCGCCAATAACAAAACCTTATCTCGGAAAGAAAGAGAGGAGAGCACGCATTTGAAATTGTTGTTGCTTTATGCAGGCTGATGGTCCTTCATTCAAGGTGTCTTCGTAGACTATCGGAAGCACCCTGGTATATGTGCACAACACATTTGGAGAGTGACCTCAGTGTGCCCAAGATTGGTGACGTTATCAATAAACAGACAGGTTATTACGTGGAGAGACTACGAAGTCACCCCAACACACTAGCCAGAAGACTCCTGCGCAGACGAAAAAAAGCATTAAGTAAGGTAAGACGACGCCTCAAAAAACTTTTCCCTAGGGAACTTCCCACACAAATATGCTAACTTAGCAACTACCTCCCATTCAATAAACTTGACTCCAAACATATTTTATATCATCACAAAACAATTCGCCCATAATCAGACACATTACACCTGAAATCAAACTTACATAAACAAATAAGTTATGAGAATATCTACACAATCTTAATTAAGTTGCCAAATTTACACAACAGACAAAAAATTTAGAAACAAAATAAATAAAAAACGTAGGGTTATGGTGCGCATAGTATTCCTTTGCGCAAAGCAACAAAGAGTGCGTGGTTTACGGAATGGGCGCGGACACCCCTGCTGTAAAGTATCAAAGTTAATTCTGAGATATGGCTCCGAACCACTGTTTAATCAGTTTGTAGCCGCATCGATACCGGGCGTGATCCAGTAAAATATCCCAGTCCACTTTACTAACCTACAGACCAGATTGAAATTCCATAGCCTAAATAACTTCTGAGATATGACTCTGAAACACTTTTTAACATGTTCAAAACCAACCTACACAACAAATTTCAAGCTAATAGCTTAATTAACTTTGTGGTACAGCTCTGAACCATTATTAAACCGTTTTTAACAGTTTGTAACCACTATTATACAGGTTCACAGACTTTAGACATAGCCTATGACTCTTTTCTGATCGACATGAACCTAATCGGGCGAGTTCCAGAAATCTCTAGAGATTTTCGTACAATCGGTTTCATTTAGAACTAAACTAGGAGGACTTCATATGTGAAATGATAAGAAAAAGGTCGGCTATTAGATCATAGGTCAGTAAAGCCGTACGCTTTAAATCTACTTGCCCTTGAGCAGTCGGTTTCAAATCGCTCAACTTTTATCATCTAATCTAGTAACCGGGCTTATTTGTGGCACTTCTCATATAAAGGCAAGCTGTTTTAATTCGAAATGCTATCGTTTATACCAAATTCTCTAGAGATTTCTGGAACACACCCGAATGTGAAAATTTCGTGAAGACCGGTTTAGCGGCTTAGACGCCTATAAGGAACAATCATACATACAGACTCACTTTGACTTTTATATATATGTAAGTAGGTACTAGCTGAATCGGCGGCGACTTCGTCCGCGTCCAAGATTTTAAGAAATTGTAGAAATTGTGTTGTTGGATTTTAAAATAATTGGCTTCATTTTATATCGTAGACAGTTTCGAGTTCACAGCTGGTAAAAATAAAGCAAAAATGTTCCATGGTAAATGCAGTGGCGTGTACACATGTTAAATCTGATCATATGTATGTATGTAGTTGTTCGTACATACTACTGGCGGTGCACGCATGTTGATCATGAGAGTATGAGCGCAGAAGTGAGAAGAATTCAGAGCGGAACTGTTATTCTTTGTCGACTGTTACAGTTACAGAGAAAATAAAGAGCTCTTAGCAGCAAGTGTAGATTGTTGTTAGTGTTTCTAGTACTTTGTACTCTTTGTTAGTATTCTTCTTCTCACAAATTCCCATGGCTCATAAGCAAAATCGAAATTATAATTTGGCTTACATTGAATCAATCGAAGGGAGGTGTTCCGGCACGCACACACACCCACAAAGATATACATATGTATGTAGTTGTTGGTATATACTACTTGCAGTGCACTCCCGCGGATTTTGATCATGAAAGCAGAAATGTCGTAAGAACATTTGAGATCGTAACTGTTGTTGGTTTCATTTATGTATGAAGAGAATAGACAACAGTTACAAAGAAAAAGTGAGTTATATCCCATACAAACATTTTTTTAGACATTTTCACCCACTTCGCGGTAAAATTTTCTTCCAAATTTTCTTTCATAATGCGCGCCTGCAAAAGTAAACGAAGGTCTATGCCAAATCTTAGTTCTCTAGTATAAGCAGTTTTGGCTGTGGGTTGATAATCACTCAGTCAGTTGGGCCAACAGATTTATAAGTATAGATTAGTGTTGGGTAAAGGTTGTTCTTTTCACTGAACATGTTCACTTGTTCAACTCACTTAAATTGCTCACTTGTTCTTGTTCAGTTGTTCTTGTTCAGTTCTTCAATTGTTTAGATGTTCAGTTATGTATATCCTGGGCACTGTGAGACATCTTCTATCAGCTTCCTAAAATCTCGCTCGTCCACTATCCTCAAGGCGTGATGTCCTTTAGCGATCATTCGAGCCAATTGACGGTTGATTTGCTGGCTCCGACATGCAGGTGCTGGCTTATACACAAAACTTGTAATCCTTTGTTGGCTTATGAGACCGACTTGCTCGACATTTTCATCAAGGGCAGAGTTATCATAGTTGTCGTTCTGTCGGACTACTGGTTCCACTGCTGCCGGGTGTTTGCATTTGAGGTGACGATTTAGATTGCTTTGTGAGTTGCAACTTAAGATAATGCTGCAATATTTACATTTCCCCTTTTTATTTTTCAATCCGGTGAAATCGTTACAAATATCGCTGTGCTTTCTGTTGTAAGACATTCTGCCATAAATTGACCACAAACAGTGAACTAAGTGAACAGTCAGGTCACACTGAACAAGTTATTGAACTACATGCTGAACACACTTCAGCTGTACAGCCCACAAAAGAAGAAGAAAAACAGAGCAAAGAACAGAGAACATTTAGAGCAGACCCGGCCAGCCATAGCTACCACAAGCCGAAGCGAGCCAAACTCATGATTGTGTGTATCGGTGAACATTGAATTGCAAGTAAAACGGCTGTAGACTGGAGAGAGCTCTCTTGCACACCAACACAAGCACCCTTTTTTGTCCTCTTCATTTGACCGGCACTGATTTAGAGCAGAGTTCCCCAGCGATAGCCCCTGGGGCACGAACATACTCGCCAATTCACACCGAATGCTTGCCGAAGTCATGCATCACTGTGTGTTAGAGAGAGACACAGTCACATTTTCGCGCTCTCTGCTTGGGGAACCCTGATTTAGAGCAATACAGAGCATTCTCTCAGAGCGAGACAAGCAAAATCAATCTCTGAGCATAAGAGACCGAACAGAGCAAAGAACACAAGAACAACACTTAGAGCAAGACAGAGCATTCTAACAGAGCGAGACAACTTTCTGAGCAGAACAACTCAGAGCAAGAACAACTCAGAACAAGATGGATTGAGCACGATAGACTAAACAAGACTCGCTGAACAAAAATTAACAATTGAAAAGGAACATGTTCACTTGTTCAGTTTAAAGAACAACTTAATTTTGTTCACTCACTCATGAAGAACCCAACACTAGTATAGATATGTATAGATGTAAAGATAGCAAGCTAATGAAAGTTTTTAGGAGTTAAGCTTCAAATATAAATGCAAAAATTTGAAAACTTCATTCAATAAAGTTTTGAAATTCGGAAACAGGAACAGACATGATAATATAATGAATGATGAATGAATAAGAATGATACGAACAATACGTATTTCCAAGCGATTTGCTTCCCTGATAGACACCGATAAAGCTGCCGCTTTACCATATTTTTCAACTGTTTTTTCAGTCACATGATACGGTCACAAATTTTAGCATTCTCCTCTTAATTACAGGCAACAGCAGCTTAGCAGCATGTTTATAAGAGAGCTTTATGAGTTTTGTATTGGGTAACTCACAAATGGGTTACAATCTGTACTCAGTGCATTCATTTGGTTGAAAACACCTCACTTAACTAAACTCAGGTATTTCTTGGAAATTGCTGCCAATAGCTCTCGATAATTCACTGAAATTGGAAAATTTCATTCATTATGTTTGCCTAACCAAATCCCATTTCCACAAATTTGTTCTAGCTAAGTGCATCCTTTCAATTTGGCATTGCCCATTGCTAATTAATTAGCTAGATTCAGTGGGCAATATGCAAACATCCGTTTGAAGGAGACCAAAATTCGCGACTATTTGCCGTTCGGCTGAAGTGAAGGATAACTCCATGGAAGCAGTTTCAATGCTTGCAACAATAAGTAGCTCAGGTAGCTAAGTAAGTTGTTTAATTAAAACAAACTTTAATTGGCAAAATTTCCTCTGTGCCATCCGCCTGTCTCTGCATGTTTGAGCATGTGTGTGTGTGTGTGTGTGGAGCTGCAATGGGCGTCTAACCAAGTGGAGTATGGAACCCCCTCCCTTTCGGTGAGTGAGCCACTGTCTGTACAGCAACTGCCACTAACAAGTCAAGTCAAGTCCTTCTCGTCCCAATCTTGACGACAATGGAAACGTTGTCAACTGTGTGACTTGGCTGCGGCTTTGGCTTAATTGCCAGAACACGAATGTGGATCGTTTTTGTGCCCAGGAATTGGCAAATATGTTTGGGACACTAATTGAAAATCATCAAAATGGCTGGGTGCACATTTCAAACAAAACCAAAACGTTCGAGACGAGACAGAGAGAGAGAGAGAGGGATATGCAAATGCAGCGAAGAAGATTTCCACCCCGGCGGAAAAAAGCTGAGCATATTTTTACATGCACCGCAAAACAATGTGAAATTACTATAAACAGCTTCGGCCAGCAACCAACAACGTATGGACTTGGCTGGTCATCGACAACAACAACTGACATTTTTTTTATGATATCCCCGACAGTGACCAGCCAACCAACCCATTCGATTTATGGACTCCGATTTGTGGGCAGCTGCGTATGTGTGTTTGCTTTTCTTTTTTTTTTTTTTTGTTGACCAAAAAGTTTTTCCATTAAATCAATGAAGCGCACAAAATATTCGCACCAATATGGCAGAACGGACCAAATTCAAAGAATTTACTTAGTGTATGGCAGATAAATGCAGTGCCATCCATGAAATGGTACAACTTTTTGATGTGAAATGAGTTTTTGTTACAAAACAGAAGTTGATCAGGCAAAGAAATCAGTTGAAATTGGTGAAATACGAACTTGGACGGGCAATTGGGCACCAGAAAAAAAAAATGCAAAAAGAGAACTGGATGCACTAACTGGAAACACTGGATCAGTGATCAAAGATGTAGCTTTGAGTTATTTTCCTGGTTTACTTTAATTAAACGACGCTACAAAGCAAGAACATAAATCAATTTATCAATTTAGTCTTTCAAAACTGATCAGTGATCAAGTGTCTCTGCTGAATGTGGCCATTAATATGAACTCAGCTAATGTCCAATGATAGTAGAAACAAGAGCGTCTCTTTTTACACTCAAATTAAACTGCAAAGAGTACGAAGTACCAAGGCTAGAGCTAGAGCAGAGTTCCCCAGCGATAGCCCCTGGGGCACGAACATACTCACCAATTCACACCGAATGTTTGCCGAAGTCATGCATCACTGTATGTTGCCCGTTCTACGTCAATTTTCATATTTTTAGGAAAGATTGAGTTCAGCCATGCGACCCTTCTCGATGTATGGCTTGCCGATAACAGGAAAGACAAAGCGATTTCAGATTGGATTTTTGAGCAAGGCCACATACAAAATATAAGCGTCGAGACAAAAAATAATATTACTAAAAAAATCGCAAATTTTACACGCTTCATACTGAAAAACTTGCCCAAGTGCAACAGAACAATCTCCAATTTTAAGTTGAAGCACTCAATTTGGCTTTCGTCGACAATGAAGATTACATTGGACAGCGATGAAGTGGTAACTTCATCATTTGGACGTCCACATCTTTCATATGAGGCAGCTGGTCCACGTCTGAAAAGAAAATTAGCAGCTGAACTGGCAGATAACCAGAAAAATGACACAAGTCTTCTAATGCATGCAGCCGCGGTTTCAGCAAAGAAATCTAATGAAAAGGACACGGCGTTTGTATTAAAAAATTCGATGCTCACTCCGAGCGGATCAAGTGAGATTAGAAAAAGTGGCTTTTTGCGGAACCAATACCTCTTTCTCGAAAACTCGTTAAGCAAAACTCAGAATATTGCTATTCAAGATCTAGGCCAAAAACAAAATTGTGATATATTTCCAAGTTATCCAAAAATTCAGGAGGCTAAGTTGCAATTGAGGCCCCCGAATGCCGCTGCTACTGCAACCAAAGCGGAAGTTCCCTTGCAAGATCTCCTATACCACACTGCCAGCCGAATCGTTCTTTTACAAAAGGAGCTACTTTGTAATTTAGCGAATACTACGAACGTTACATTAATTGCCAGCTATGGATTTGATGGGTCTACTGGACAGAGCATGTATAAACAAAGATTTGAAGATAGCGAACCTGATTCATTTAACCAGTCTTTATTTGTCACAACCATAATATCACTTAAAGTAATAGATGACTTGGGCACACTTCTTTGGATAAATCGAACGCCTCAGTCTGTGAGATTTTGTAGGCCCCTAAAAATGAAGTTCGCCAAGGAGAGCAGAGATCACATTCTTAAGGAGAAAGAAAATTTGGATACACAAACTAAAAACCTGATGCCTTATGATTGTCACATTTTAAGGGAGAGGAAAATCACCGTGTCATATGACCTTTATATGACTCTAATAGATGGAAAGGTTTTAAACATTTTGACCGGGACAAAATCTTGTCAATTGTGCCCAATCTGTGGAGCTGACCCTAAACTGTTTTTGGAAATTGCCGATCCATGCTCACCTATATACAAACCAAAACCTGGAAGTCTTCAATATGGAATAAGTCCACTTCACGCTTGGATTCGAATGTTCGAGCTTGTGCATAAAATTTCTTATAGACTGGGATGCAAAAAATGACAGGTGAGGGATAAATCGGAAAAGTTAAAAATGAAGAAAAAAAAACAGAATATACAAAAGCGGATGTGGCAGGAAATGGGGTTACACGTAGATAAGCCAAAGCAAAACGGAAACGGGAATACAAACGATGGCAACACTGCAAGAAAGGCTTTTTCAAATCCAGAGCTGTTTGCATAAATTTTGGAATTTAACTTGGAAATTTTAGAATGTCTTCATACCATTTTAATCGCCATTTCGTGTGAATTATCTATTGATGCACTTAAATTCCAGCAATTCTGCGATAAAACCTTTGCTTTGTACATGGTCAAATACCCGTGGTATCCAATGTCGCCTACTCTACATAAGATTCTAATCCATGGATCACAGATAATAGAGACTTCAATAGTACCAGTAGGTTGCCTTGGGGAAAACGCATCAGAAGCTCGCAACAAATTTCATAAGCGCGATAGACAGTCGCATGCTCGTCAAAGCTCGCGGGCTAATAATATGTTGGATGTCTTCCACAGATCAATGGACTAGTCAGATCCTCTTCTTTCGAGTATTACGATTAAGAAAAAGTCTGGTCAATACAAAAGTAAGGTGTTGCCAAAAAGTGTCATTGCACTTTTAGAAGTACCTTACTTTGAAATTGAAAATAAGAACGACCTTCCACTTAATGACTGCGAAGAAAATTTTGATTCCGAGTGCGAAGGTGACAATTTATATTCATTTGAATTAGATGAAGAAGATAATGATTGTAATTTTAATTAATGTGTATCTTTGTTAAAACAAGATCTCAAATTGAATAAAAAACAAGAAAGAAAGTCGGTCAAGCCCGACTATAACATACTCTGCACCCTTAATGTCGCAGCTCGAATTTGGTCACGAGTCAAACGGCCAGTTAACACTCAACGCACAACGCAGTGCGCTCTCTAAGTCTCTCTCTCTCTCTCTCTCTCTCTCTCTCTCTCTCTCTCTCTCTCTCTCACTAAGATTGCTTCTGCTGAACGCAATGCCTAGGTTATGGGTGGGGTGGGTTGTTTGTGTTAACTGACCGTTTTTTGCTCATAACTTTAGTATTGTTCATCCGATCTTTATCATTCCTTCAGCAAATCGATAAATAATTTTGAGTACTTGATATCTCTAGAAAGTACGAAACATCTATCATCAAAACTGTAGGAGATATGACGTTTTTTCCAAATTGCGGGGGCGTGGCAAAAATTGAAAATAAACTTGATCTGCCTGCAAGTATAAGAAATATATGTCCCATACATGTCAAACCACTATCTCTTACCATCTCTGAGATCTCTTCGTTCATACGGACGGACAGACAGACAGACAGACAGACGGACAGACGGACAGACGGACATGGCTATATCGACTCGGCTGTTGATGCTGATCAAGAATATATATACTTTATAGGGTCGGAAATGATTCCTTCTCCCTGTTACATACTTTTGCACAAACTTAATATACTCTATGTACCTTCGGTACAGAGTATAACACAAACTTAATATACTCTATGTACCTTCGGTACAGAGTATAAAAAGGATTAATAAAAAATTTTCAACTTAAAAACAAGAAAGAAAGTCGGTCAAGCCCGACTATAACATACTCTGTACCCTTAACGTCGCAGCTCGCATTTGCTCACGACTTATACGCGCTCATCTCAAAGTTTCACTCTCTCTCTCTCTCTCTCTCTCTCTCTCTCACTAAGATTGCCGTTCAATAGAATGCTGTGGTGATGGTGGGTGTTTACTGGCCGTTTTTTGCTCATAACTTGAGTATCGTTCATCCGATCTTTATCATTACTTCAGCAAATCGATAAATAATTTTGTTTACAAGGTATCTCTAGAAGGTACGAACGATCTATCTTCAAAACTGTAGGAGATATGACCTACAGCGGGAGGGGGCGTGGCAAAAATTGAAAATAAACTTGATCTGCCTGCAAGTATAAGAAATATATGCCCCATACATGTCAAACCTCTATCTCTTACCATCTCTGAGATCTCTTCGTTCATACGGACGGACGGACGGACGGACGGACGGACATGGCTATATCGACTCGGCTGTTGATGCTGATCAAGAATATATATACTTTATAGGGTCGGAAACGATTCCTTCTCCCTGTTACATACTTTTGCACAAACTTAATATACTCTATGTACCTTCGGTACAGAGTATAATAAAATTACGTATACGCAATATGTGATCATATGGGCGGCGAGAGTGGGCGTGGTCCGATCGGTCCAAAATTTTTCCCACATGTTTGTTTTTCCATAGTTATTAAATCCTCAAAGTTTCAACTCTGTGGCTACATTGGTCGACTTTATGGCCATCTAGCCCACTGTGCGACGTTATAACTTTACGTGTTTTCCTTTGCTTTTCTTGATGATGGTTTGGCGTATTTTGATTCTATGCTTTAGACCTTTTCGATATGATTTACTCCGCGAATTGAACCAAAATAGGTTAAGATGAATTCCCACAGGTCTTCAGGTTGACCTGTCTGATCAGAGACGTCTATGGAATCCTTATCTACCTCCCTCTCTCACTTGGTGAGTTGGAAGGTCTGCCCTACAGTGGGCGTGGCTGAGAACCAGATATTATTTTTGGACACGATGACACAGACACTGTTCGCTGCTCGACTAGGTTTTACAGCTGGTTGATATCCACTGCTAGAGAGCGTGACTTGACGTTGAGGCTTGACCGATGATATAGGTGTGCCTTTAGAGGCAGAGTGCAGACACTGCCAAATTCTGCTGTCGCCTAGGTTCTGCTGCGCTATCTGCATTCCCTCTTTGGCTGTTCTTCTAATTTAAAGGGAGTGCAATTTAAAGCACTTGGCTGAGGGAAGCTGCACTGCCTCTGTCACTGCCTTCGCTATTAGAAGGTAATATTTAATTACTAATGGATCACAACGCACCTTGCCTGTGTCGCTTATATTTACCTTGCCAATTTGGATTAATATGGACAAATATGAAAGGTCCAAGACACTCACTGCCAATTTTAATCCAATCTTCACTATAAGAAGTTAACTAAATTAGCTTTTGAGGCCAGACAATATAGTTAACTTACATGAAATTTACAGGGAACCAGCCGTAAAATTGTCCCCAAAAGACGTTTGCCTTTTAAAACAGGCAAATTATCAGTGACTTGATTTTAATGGAATTTATGATAAAATAAAATTTAAGTTTTTTTCACAAGCACGTCTTATTAGCTGGACACCCACGAGGAAAAGAACGAAGTTTTTTTCCGGAAATGTGGATGTGTCAAACGCAGCATGAGGGTGGCAGAGCTGTTATTGATACATTCTTTTGCTAATGTCAGTAGGGTTGATTGCGACTGCGCAGCTCTCTGTTATCAAGCTGACTGCTATGACCCATATCCGTTATAGTTTAAATAAAATCGGACGATAATTATGTGTCGAATTCCTCACATCCTCTTTTAAAGTTATGTTCTCTCTGTTCTCTATGATAATCGATAATCACGAATTACCTTTACCTTAAGTTAAGTTTTTCACAACATTTTACTTTCGCCCCTCTCAAGTTGATATAAAAATAAACATTTTCAAGCAGAAGAAGGATTACCTAAGGACCCTATTTGTTGTCAAGTTGAACTTAAATCCCTTTCCCTCAATTTCGGGGCAATTGATGATTATGGCCAGGCCATATTTCTGAGGGAGGATGGAGGGGGAGAGAAAGTCCAAATGCAATAATTTACATGCAAATGCGTTTGGCAATAAATGTGCCAACAACAGCCAGCGGGGGGCGTGGCCGCCGCAAAATCGAACTAAAAATACAAAGCTCGCTCACGGATATGTGTGTGTGTGTGTGTGTATGTGTGACGGCACAAAGAACTTTTGCGCAACTGGAAATGAGTTTAGCGCAAAAGAAAGGCGGTCACATCTGTTTGGCATTTGAAAATGTCGCGTTATACGGGGCGTCCCTTTGGCAAGTTTTCCCCTAAAGCGCCTCACTCTCACTCTCTGCGGCCCTTTTGATGGGATTCCTTTTCGTTGTCCTCGCAAATCCTTTTGACATTTTATTTACAAAACGCATTTGTCGGCGAACGGAAATTGGCAGAGAACACAATAATAAAGCCGCACACAGGAGCAAAAGCCGAAGGAAGCCAAGTCGCAAAGGATTTGTTCACTTGCTTCACACGCAGGATAAAAAAAATAAAAACAAAAAAAAAACGATGCACTTTAAAGCGAGTCGCTAATGAAGTGACATCTCAGGAACAGAAGCTGGATATAATGCCAGTGAAACGAGATTGTCATCAGGCAATCTAAGGATACGTAAGGTAACTTTCCAATCATAAATTTATAAGTAAAAAAAAAAACAGACACTCGCTGGATACAGAAGGGGCGACGTGAGCGATACTTAAAGTTGAGGTTGGGGTGCAAAAGCGGTGCCCTTTCCCGGTTTCTACTTCAACATAAGCATTTCAAACAAAAATCGGAAAACACTTTATTTAAGTCAAGCCAAGTCAACCCACTCCCATCCAGGGTAAAAATAAGTAAGGTACTCATCAAAGCCGCAAAGCATCTGGCCGTGTGCTGACATTGACGCTTTGGCATTGGTTGGTTAGACGATGTGCTTGCTGCATGGTGCATGCTCCATGTTGGAACAGCATAGAATCTGGAGTCATGCTGAAAATTTGGAAATCAATGCGGCAACGCGGCGACAGGTCCCAAGAGGCTTACGGTAGGTCTACATTCTGATGAGAGTATGCGGCAAGGGACAAGTCGACACCGCAGGCAGGCATCCGGGGATGGAGGTTGTGGCAAAAATCTGATAAGCTTATTAAAGCCTTTGATGGGACTTAATGTGAAATGGTCAAGACAATGAACGGCCATAATATGAATAACCAAATTAAGTAATCGATGGAATCCGGTGCTATTCCATTTTTATATTTTTATATTCTTTCTAACTACTTTTTCTTTGCCTTAACCGTGCATGTAAATATTTAAATGAATGTATGTTTGAGTGTGATTCAATACCGGTTCGAAACCGCATCAAAAGTGGTTTAAAATCATATCTAAAAGAAAACTATTTCAGCTACACTAAAACAAACATCAAGACATTCGGGATCAACTCAAACCAAGAGGTACTAAAAATGGGTTAGTCAGGACCGCGAAGACACAACAAGAACACACGGACGACGGCGTCTTAGCTCACACGACCATCAAGCTCTCGCGAGAGAAAGCAACCGAATCATGGTAAAGAATGTAAGCAGTTGGCACTTAGACACTCAGCGAGCAACAAGGGCCGTGGTGGAGTGGACAAGACATTCGCTTAGAACGTCGAGGTCGTGAGATCAAGTCCCCGTAGAGGCATACCAAAGGTACACAGAGTATATTAAGTTTGTGCAAAAGTATGTAACAGGCATAAGGAATCATTTCCGACCCTATGAAGTAAACAGCCGAGTCGATATAGCCATGTTCGTCTGTTCGTCTGTCTGTATGAACGCAACAGATCTCAGAGATGTTAAGAGATAGAGGTTTGGCTTATATGGGACATATCCTTTTAATACTGGCAGGCAGATCAAGTTTATTTTCCATATTTTCCACGCCCCCTGCCGCCCACGCAATTTTGAAAAAGCATCATATCTTCCACAGTTTCGTAGATAAACACTTCTTACTTTCTAGAGATATTTAGTTATGAATATTATTTATCGATTTGCTGAAGGAATGATAAAGATCGTATGAACAATACTCAAGTTATGAGCAAAAAAGGCCACATAACCCCCCTACAGCCACTACAGCATTCCATTCAAAAAAGTCAATCTAAGAGAGAGAGAGAAACTTCGCGTATTACAAAAATATCACACGATAGCGAATAGCAAATGCAAACGGCGGCCTGAACTGGTGCAGAGTATGTTAAAGTCGGACTTGGCCGACTTTCTTTCTTGTTATGCTTACAAATTGCCTTTTTTCTCTGAAATTCTTTCTTTATTAACTGCAAATTTGGTATATTGGTTGTTGGTTTGAAGTTACATATTTTGCCGGTTCAACTGGTTCAAAAGTGGTTCAAAGCCTTATCAGAATATATTGAACTACCTATATGTTCGGCCTCCATCCATTTCATTAGCTTTTCTTTAGAAATTGATTTTACCTGATTCCAAATCATTTATCAGTTATAGCAAATTTCACAATTTCCGCAAAACTGATGACAAATTTATGCAGGCCATGATTGGCAGATCCAAGGATCCGTTAGTTGGCGGATGCGTGAGCGCAAAGCGGGCGAGAGCTAGGTAAAAGTGCACCGGATGGAATGTTCTAGAAGGCCGGAAGGAAGAGAAGAACCAATTTGTTGCTAATCAGCAGGTCGACAGCGAAAAGCGGTTGCAACGGAAGCAGGGCGAATAGACAAGAAACGGATGAATACTTATGAAAAGCCTTCACTAACAGCGAGCAGGCAGTCAACATACACACACACTCAAACACATTTCAGAGGAACGCATGAAGTTTTGATGATGATGTCAAATGGCCACATTTAATATCTTACATTTGTCAGTCAATGCTCTCAAAATGTGTTGTATACAAAATTATACAGAAATATAGTAAGAAAACGAAATTGGCATCAAATTCCTTTAACACATGCTCAACAATATCAGTTTTAAGAATCTTATGGTAATGATTGAAAGGCAGTTATGCTTGGTCCTTATCCCCAAGGAAGAATATTTGGATGTTTTTGTTCCAACTTTTTGCGAATTCTAATACTCCAGAATCTATCTTGCTAATATATTCAGTCTATATCCAGGCTTGGTTTTAGTTTTTAGATGCGTCGCGATCTGTGCCTACCATTGAAACTATAAAGTGTATCGGAATGCACTTCGTTTTCCACATTTGTATACGCTAATACGTGTTACTCTCACAAGCTTATTGCAAGTGTTGTCTACGACAAGAATCGAAATTTTAGTGCATTGACGTTTTTGGTGATTGCTACCAATGTCCTTTTCTTTTCGGCCTGCACCCAATTTGCTGTCTGGGCGTAGGAAACCAAACAAACCAAATCCGTTGTTGCACTCATATCGCTTCTTTTCCCTATTGCATTTTCTGCAGAGACTTTTGCAGAAAATTTTGAGATCCTCAATAACGGAGTTGTAATCCTGCTCAGTACAGTTCGATTTTTGCATAACATTGGAAAATATGAACTCGACCAGTGCTGAAAATTTGTTTGAAGCGGCTTTTTCTCCATGCGATACTAAAACTAGTGTGTGCCTGAAGGCCTAAAACGGCAATATTGCCAGAATGGGCGGCTCAGGACAGCTAATGTTGGGCAATTTACACAGTGGACGAACCATAATTTCACAGAAGCATAACATTTTTACGGGCCTCATAAGGTTTTACTCTACAGAAGATGAAATTGGTTCACAAATATACCTTTAGTTTGTGAAAAATCAAAAAACCAGATCCGAAATGATAATACCAACAAATTTTCACAACAATCTAAGACACGTGTAAAAAACGCGGGAAAGAATACAACAATAGTTGTGCTTGCATATGTTGTGTTGGAAAGCTCACAGCTGATCAATAATATGGAAATGATCGATTTTGATGTAAGCGATTTGATAAAGCCTATATGACACGACATTATTTGCTGCATTATTTAAATGCGTGTAAACGGCACAGCTATACATGTTTTTGATTCGAGATTTCAATCGCATGTACAAAAGATCACACTTTTTATATTTGTGGTATTAAACAGTTGGAAAATGGCAAAAGCTGTGCTTAGCGAGGAAATTTGCAGTTTCCCTTTGAGAGCGTCCACTCCGCGGAGTACATGTGGAATCACACAAGTGATTATCCATGTTTTCTACCATCAAATGCGTTTCGACAAAAGTTGTCGAATTGGAATTTGTTAAATGTGCTGTTGTATCGAATGGATTGGGTTAATCAGGTTAAAACGTTTTAATCTGAATCCACCTAGTTAAAAGTAAGTAGAAACTAAAGGTTTGATACGGATTTCCTTGATTGTTTAATAGAAATGAGAACATGTAAAATATTCGAATTCACTTTAGTGAAAACCGGAACATGGCAGTATGATGTCATCCATTAAAAAACTGTGGACAACGTGTGCAGCATATTTTGGAGTTCTATTTATTGGTTGAAACAAAACTTGGAAGTGAATATTCCAAACTAGTTGTCCACCACCCCCTGCTTTGTTAAAAGCATGTAACTTAATTTTTGACGGCTAAATATTTGGTTTGTTTTGGTGTAAGGTTTCATTATGTATTCCGTGAGAGCAAAGGCGTCATGGGCTACGAATACATACGGAAGCACAACAGATGATTCCTTAGTAATTGAAATAGGTAGACATTTAAAAAAAGGTGTGAGTGTCGTTAACACTCACGAGGCTTTGATGTGAAAAATGATGCTAAATTTAAGGGCTTAATTTCAAAATCACAAGCTCTCTCAATTGTAATAAATCAGCAATGACAATCTTTTAAAAGCAGAAAACTTGCAGGGAGTGGAAATACCCACTACAAGAACACTTGCTGCTGTGTCCTTTCTTGTTTTCTGTAACTCTTATTTAATGTGCTGCTCCAAAGAAAAATGAAAACAACTACAGTGGCAAAGGAATAACAGGAAGAAATAATAATCTCCATCATCCATCTCCCACACTCTTCCTACACTCTTCCCACACTGTTCTCACATTGTTCCCACACTCTTTTCACATTCGTTCCGTACTCATTCCACACTGTTCCAGACTTTTCCCACACTCTTCCCACACTTTCCCACATTATTTCCACTATGTTCCCACAATGATCCCACACTGTTCCCACACTCTTCCCACATTCTTCCCGCTCTGTTCCCACACTTTTCCCACCCACTTCCCACAGCATGGCATCGGCACTGGGATGGCATTGGCCTAGCCGATGTCGATAATATGCCGATACTATGCCGATATCATCGACATTGGCTCGGCATTGGCTCGACATCGGCTCGGCATTGGCTCGGCATTGGCTCGGCATTGGCTCTCGGCATACTCTTTCCACACTGTTCCAGAATTTCCCACACTCTTCCCACACTTTTCCCACATTCTTTCCACTATGTTCCCACACTGTTCCCAATATGTTCCCACACTGTTCCCACACTTTTCCCACACTGTTCCCACACTGTTCCCACACTCTTCCCACACTCTTACCACATTCTTCCCGCTCTGCTTCCACACTTTTCCCACCCACTTCCCACTTTGTTCCAACACTTTCCCTACCCACTTCCCACTGAATGGTATCGGCACTGGGTTGGCATTGGCCTAGCCGATATCGATAATATGCCGATACTATGCCGATATCATCACCATTTGCTCGACATTGGCTCGGCATTGGCTCGGCATTGGCTCGGCATTGGCTCTGTATTGGCTCGACATTGGCTCGGCATTGGCTCGACATCGGCTCGGCCTTGGCTCGGCATTGGCTCGGCATTGGCTAGGCATTGGCTCGGCATTGGCTCGGCATTGGCTCGACATCGGCTCGGCATTGGCTCGGCATCGGGTCGGCATTGGCTCGGCATCGGCTCGATACCAGACTTTTCCCACACTCTTGCCCGACACTTTTCCCGACATTCTTTCCACATCTGGTTCCGACACTTTTCCCGACACTGGCTCGGCATTGGCTCTCGACATCGGCATCGGCATTGGCCTTCCGTATCAAAATTAAAGATGTTTCACATCAAAAATGGATTTGAAAAGGCAATTGCAGCGAAATTTGAAAGTCAAACCTGTAGCCAAATTACGTAATGGGACTTGTAGCCTCTCTGTAGGTCCAATGCATACCGTATCCCAGTGTGCTGCTTCTGAATGGCCTCAACACATTTAGAAGGAATTCAAATTAGAGAGGGATCATGCGAAGCACAGTCTTGTGTCTTCTCGTGTCCTCGTCTATGATCTCCGACAGCAATTTATGACTGAAGCCTTCTTGATCGCGATGCATCAGCCAATTCGCCGAAAATGTATTTTCCTTTTTTCGATTGTTTAATTGAAGGACATGCTAAATATAGCTGCAAATGGTTTCCAATATGGTTCATTGGATTCAAAACAAATCAATGATGAAATAATTAGTTTTGAAGTACAATTTAATGCATTAATCTATCGGTCAATGGCAATCGAAATCGGTATACTTTTAGGCATTTTTCAGTATTTTTTCTAGCATATTTATCGATAAGTCGAACTTAATGCATTAAATCCATATAAATGCACATTATTATCATCATATAGATGTCTCTCTCCCATCCCACGAAAATACAATGTCAGCTGAAATTAATGCATTATTAATACGTTCAATTAATGTCGTGTTATAAAGGCTGAAATGAACATTTTGGTGTCGGCAAGAAATCTAATTTTAATTGTAACTCATAACGCAAGATCATCCAAATAGCCCACTGAAAATTATAAATAAACTTGATCTGCCTGCAAGTTTGTGTAAGAAGTATTCGTTCCAAACTCTTTAAACTTGTAGCTCTTACCATCTAAGCGATCTGTGCGTTTATAGGGACAGACAGACGGCTATGGCTATATCGACTCGGCTGCTGGCTAGCTAATGAAGAGGGTCTCGCTCTACACAACATGCATCTCTCTATCAGCAAATGGATTTGCTCATTAAATTCAACTTTTTGCATAATTAAAGCAATTAACTGTTCTACATCATTTCTCTTTTTGCATCCTTGCACGCAATCGCTTTTCCTTTTTTTGTTGCCCCCAACTGGAGAATAGAAATGTAAACCTGGCTGTGTTCGTATCATGGCCTGGTCATTTGCTTTGCATTCTTTCATTCGTTGCCTGCAAATGACTTGGTTATGCCTGCGCCTCGTTATTCCCCAAAAAATCTCCTCTGTCTTACATTTGCCACAAAATCCTTATTGTGTGTGTGTGTGTGTGTGTGTGTACAAGCATGTGCAGGGTAAATTAACCAAAGGAAATAACTTTGACTCAATGGAAATTCCATTTTAATTGAAGCAGCAGCACAACTGCAATTTGGCCCCGGAGTTCGAATCCGAAATTTGGCCATAAAATATGGCCCACAAAATGCCTTGGACAATTCCATGTTCATTTGTTGCATTTAAGAAAGTGCAACACCGGCCCATGCGGCGTATGAGTAATACGTACGTTTTGCAAGCTCGGGGTGAGAATTTTGTTATTTGACTCACAATTGTTTGGCCCAATATCTTGCCCCGTTTATCTCCGTTTTCGATTTTCCGGTTGGCTTTTTTATGGCCACAATTTACTTGTACTTACCATATTTCCATATTGCCATGCAATTTGCCCTTTTCAGTTCGTTTTGCTTGTTTCCGTTTCCGGTTTACATTGCGTCCCCTTAAAAACTTTATTGAAATTGTTTCATTTCGTTTATCGTTTACAGCACAAAGCAACATCATTTTCATTTCCCTTATCATCAGCTATATCAACACTCCGCTCCCGCTCGCCCTCCACCCTGCCGGCCGCATCGTTCTTATTAACTATCAACAAAAGCACATTTCTCAGTTAGAGTTTTGGGGAATTTCTGCTTTTGCATTTGCAAATAAATAGAAGAACGAAATGAAATTGGTTAAAAATTGATTGCTTTATGCGAATTGGATTTACAAGAAATTCAAATATAAATATTACAAAATGGGAGCAATTGAGGGTGATGCTTAAATTTTGGGAAAATCGAGGTAAAGTATGTAAAGTTCAAGACGAATGCTGCTGAACTGCTGCTGCCTCGCCAAGCATATTTCTTGAGACAAGATACAACAAAAACACGGGTATCCGAACTGCTTCCAATCAGAACCAAAAGTTAACAGCCTAAGCAAGCATATAGCTGCGTCTATAGTTTTCTTTTCATTATTTCACTTCACTTTCGCTTATTTCCCAACTACTTACAAGTTCACTTTCAAGTCCCTTTTTTTTGTTTTTTTGTTAATAGAATCACCATTCCACCACTCGTCCTGCTTTGTAGTCCTTGCTCTTAGGGTAACTTGATTCGGTTTTCGTGACAATTTCAAACTGCGGTCAGTTGTGTCTTTCAATTTCAATTCTATTATTTTCTTTTTGTATTTTTTTCGCTTTTCTTGTGTAAATTGTAAGCAGACGTTCCTCACGCACGTTTGCGCACATAAATCAATTACAGAGAGCTCAAGGAAAAACAGCCTGCCGATAGTGTGCGTGTGAGTGCGACGGGGTTGGGGGGTGTTGGTATAAAATGGTTAGATAAACCCTTGTGGAAAGCGTACAATTTTTAACGCAATAAGCAGCAACCTGCCTGCACTTTCTAGGGCTCACGAAAATTTGAAAACTTTTTTAATACTTTGCTCTCAGCAAGCGGATTGCGAGCGAGAAAGCGAGAGGCTCAACTTTTCTATGGCCATGCGGCGGGGGTGTTGGGGAAATGGGTGGGGACTTACCGCATTACAAGGCTAAACTATGTGCATACAGCGAAAGCTTGAACTTTAAATACAATGGGCAGGCAAAATGGGGAAAGTCCTTTGGCTGGCTGCTCACGTTATTGATTGTTGCACAAATTCGCTTAGATTCGTCGCTAAAGGAGAGCAGAGTCGTCCGTTCATTATTGATTGATTGACTGGCTAGTTGGTTGACTAGCCGTCTGACGAATTGTCGCATTGATTGATCATCATCGTGGCACATTAGTCGCCTGTCGTTTGCTAGTTGTTTCGGGTAACGCTTAAGCATTGTTTGGGCATTTACCTGTCCCAGAACAAGTCCAAGGGTTTCTTTCTTATCAGGAAGTCAAACTGTGGGTTTTCCCTGCTGGGACCAAAGGACAATTAATTCTAAAGAAGGATTAGTCCAGAAGTGGATGGATTTATGATGCAAACACAGGCATTTCAGGGATCTGCAAGGAAAGGTGTTCATTTGAGCTGCAATCGACACTATTTGTTCATCAATTTGAAACAATTGAGGGAGCATTGGTGCTCTCACTTTGCATGCTCCGTGTCCACACGTATGTTGCTAAATCAGAAGTCACTGTAATGGTGTGCCTTATGCTAATACTGACCCTGAGTGAAAAACGCCACAAATGCCTCTTCTGCAGCTATCTTTGATTCGAACCTCTCGCATTGTGCGTCATCTTGCAAAGTGCGGAAACAGCCACAGCTGCATTGGGGCTTGGTTAATGTCCTGTCTGAAGAGTAACATTTGTTATTTACATATGTTTGCAAAAAACTACCACAACATATAAACATATGTATGCTTAGCTGCTTAAACTGACCTTGTATATTGTAGCGAATTTTGTGCCCACTTGGGAGTTCGCCTTGTGATGGTTAGCCGAGCGGTATTACTAGTCTTTGTTAAGAGTTGCAGTTTATCCCAATGAAAGGGAGTCCGACAATCAATTCTGTAAACAATTCAGACAGATCTTTTATTCGCAGATGTGTTTTATCCAAGACGACAAATTAGAGAGATAGTCCAAGGTGATAGATAAATCGTCATCGGTCTGATCGATCACAAATTCGCCTGCTATCAGGGTATCAATGACTCGATACATGCCCTTAGCAACGACCACTAGGGTGCTAGTTGGGCACAGGGTCGTTACAATATATAGAAATAAATGAATTTATCTACAGCATGTTGTCTCGGAAAGTATCAAATAAAGGGGGGATTCTCCATGTGCAACATTTTTTTTCGGTTGCATTTTTGTATAGCTTGGATATTTGAGAATATCGACCCAAAAGGATTTTTTGAAATTCGTAATACTTTAGAAGATATAGCCTTTTTTGTCGAACAATGTCTTCGCTAAAACAAGTCATTTTTGAGTAAATAAATTTCGAATAAATAAAGCTGAGAAATAAACTCTGGTCCTTGAATTTGAATGGTAACATGTTGTCGCCTTCGATCGAAATCGATTATTAATCAATTTTTAATCGATAATTATCGAAGGCTATTCTACACAATGCTCCGGCTGCGTGAGCCGAAAGCGAGCAAACGATATAATATGGATATGGACAGAAAAAGCAATAAAACAAAAGCTAAAACGCAAAGCTCTCGTCCGTATCGAGTGACAAAATGCCAGTATATTGGAAATCAACATTTCAGAGAAGAGGACACCAGTATTGCAAGCATTGGAGGATCCAAATAATTGAAGAATAATCAAAACGATGATATTATTGTTGAAAACAACTTGGATAATTGCATCTTGAACTTCTATTCAGTCTTCGCAACACTTTCTACTTTGGTCATTTGTGCCACATGCAAGGAAAAAATTGAATTTAAAAAGGCGTCGCCGTATGGAATCGGTTTTAAAATAGCTTTGAACAGTTTTTTTTTGAAGATGAGGAAGGTATATAATATCTGTTACTTTCGGTTACTTTCAAAACAACTTTTTCGGGCTGCCAAGCCACTTTTCTCCAGCTCTACTAAACCGATTTTGATGAAACAAAATGCAATCGACGCAGAATTGTCACCATTCTCGAACTGCATTTTTACATTTTTGATTTTTGTTGTTGTGTTGTTGTGGTTATTGACCTATGTTTTGTATACTGGGGGTTATTGCTGGCTCGAGGTCATTTTTTGATTTATTTTTTTTTTTTTTTGCAAACAAATTTCTTCAAACTTTAAACGCATTTATCTTGAAACCATGTTTTCCGGCCATGATATCTCCAGTTACACTGCACCGATTTTGATGAAACTATGTGAAATCGACGCTGAATTGTCACCATTCTGGTCTAAACCTCAATCATAATTTTAAAAAAAAAAATTTTATATTTTTTTTTTACACTAAATTACAAAAAAAGGGCCCAAAAGCGAATTTTCATTTTTCAATGGCCGCCATTTTGTCAAAAAAAATGCAGAGATTAAAACCGAAACCGTTACCTTTAAGCGCTTAAAACACTTTAAAATTTGAAGCCATAACCGTATCCTTACCCTAAAGCCTTTACCCTTTAACCTTTATTAACATAGCCGAAACAGAAACAAATACATATATATATGAGTTAATTTCAGTTTTTAAACTATTTGTACAAATTTTAATATTTCGATTCTCAAAAATTGGCTGCTTAGTTGTTTTTGACCGCATTGTTGCTAATTGGCACAAAGTAAAGAGAGTGAACCAGAAAGAGACAAAAGAAAGTTCGCTGCGGCAGCGCAGCAGCAGTAAAATACATACTGAGCATGAACGATTTTCGTACTTGTTTTTCTTGACTTATTTTAAACTCTTTTCTTGCATTTCTTCCTTTTTTCTCATTTTTCTTTTCTTCAATTTGTGTCGCCTTCTAGTTTCCTTACTATTTTCTTCATTTCGTTTTGAATTTAAAATTTCTGCCTTCTTTCTAGCTTTTGTTCTTCTTACTTCTTCCTTCGTCTTTCATTCTATTTATACCCTTCCCTTACGTTCCCTACCCAAACCTTTAAATCCTACTTCCTTCTACTTAAATTCGTATTTTGCCATAGATTTGTACTCTCACGATCTTTTTATTACGGACTTACTTTCTGACCGAACAGCGGCTTATATCGAATTTACACTGCGGTCGTACGACTTTTTCTGGGGCTACGACCTTTTAGGTGATTACATTGAGCGAACAGTCGCAAATAGTCGAAAACATCAATCAGCTGATTTTTGTTTACTTTATATAAAATTGGAATTTCGGTATTCAATTTGGAACATTTATCTTCAAAATGGAAAACAACATAACATAACATAATGGAAATAATTGAATACTTGGCTAGTGAGGATGAAATGCTTTTGAAAAATTTCCTTAATCGCCATTTAAAGGGAATGGGAACAATGGCAAACGCCATCTAAGCAGAACCATAATGCATGAATTCTACAGCACCGTTGAGGAGGACAACAATCTGCTGCCCCAATATGTCAATCAATGCAATTCAGAGCACATCACCGGCGAATCTGCATTCCACAACATGATGCAATCCTTTGGCTGGACCAAGCGCCCTATGATCAATCGCATCAAAGATGTGCGTAGAGACATACCCATCATCGGGTATACATGGGATACATGGATCGACTCCTCTTCGGACGAGATGATTTAATTCCAACGGGGCGGCAAAATGGTGGACATTAAAATCGTAACACGAGCTGGCCATCATGTATATGCCTATAAGCCGGAGGTGCATTTCATCCGTGAGACCACCGAGTCGGATGAGGAGCATGAGCCGGTATTACCCGCAGACAAATCCGTGGAGATCCGTGGAGGCGATGGCTACGGCCACGATTACAGCTACGACGAGTACCCAGGGCGGCGAACCGAAATCTGGGACTGCTTCACAATAGCCACCAGCTTTGTTATTACCAATTAGCATATTATTTATTAATCAGAGCCAAGTCTAAGAGCTTTGTGGATGTATGTAACAACAATTATTCCCATTTGAATGAATCATTAGCTAATCTATTGTATTTTTCATTTGAAGTAACGTTTCGGGTGTTTTTGGGAGCCTGACGTGCCCAAGGCCACTCCTGTAAAACTGAAATAATTTTTCCGAATGCGCGCGGGTGCATTTTGCGATAGCTTTCGATAAATATTGCACAAAGCTGCCACATTTTTGGGGTAAATACGGCCTGGCAGCACTGATTTTTTTCGGTTGTAGAGTCTACGACCGTCCCAAATTCAAAGTCAACTGCCATAATTTTGTATGGCGAAAAAATACCAAAAAAGGTCGTACGACCGCAGTGTAAATAGCGTATTTAGCCACTTCAGCTCCCTGGGGTGGACAGTTTCCTTGTGCGGACAACTCCATTGGACGGACAGCTCTATGGGGCACATCAGTTCCCTTAGGCGGACAGCTCTCTTCTTCGTTTTTTCAACATTTTTTCTAATAGAAAAGAAATTATTATTCCATCTTTCTTCATTCTTGTTTAATCCTTTTTCAGCTTATGCTTATTCCTGTCTCCTTACTTTCTCTCATATAAAGGTTCACTCCCGTGATTTTCCCCATAATGGACTTACCTCATTACAAACAGTTTTCCAGAGAGCGAAAAGTTACCGTCATCAAACAGCCCCTTAGTATCTACAGTTCTCTTAGCCGGTCTTTTCCCTTGGGAAGGCAGCACACCGTTTTATTCACTTATTACAGTACATAAAGCATGTCGTTTTCGTGTTTAGATATGGTACGACTTCAAATATCTGAAATTTGTTTACAAATTAGTTTGTATTTCTTTACACATTATGGAAAACTTATAGAAATTGTATAACGAATCCTATTCATAATCGAAAGTTTTTCATTTAGTCCTTATTCCTAGCTTTGTCTTTATACAGCTTGGAGTAAAAACTAGCAGCACATTTCCAAATATTTTGATTAATGTTCCCCAAAAATGGTACAAAAGTGGCATAGAAAGTGTTTAATTTCTGAATTGATATATCGTTGGCTGCCCCCAAGGGAGCTGATCAGCTTTCCACCCCCCAGGCCCCATTTTCCATTTCCCTTTTACAATTGTAATTGATTTGCCATTAGAATGCAGCTGCATGAATTATTTAGCTCATAAAACGATCTCTGACCAGGACAGTCCAAGCAAGCAATCTGTCCTCTCCATATCCTGCATAGCCAAGCCAAAGTAAACATTCCACAAGGAGCACAAAGCGGAGCCAACGGCAGAGGCAAAGGCTTCTTCGAATGTTGCAACTGTGTAAGGACGAAGACATTATGCGTTGATTGTCATTAGGTTGGGAATGGAGAACATTGTGCAATGTGCAATTGAAGGGGAGGTACACAGCAAAATGCCGACCGGAAATGCAGACCAGGGCGTACACACACATGAGTGGGAGTATGGCAAGCAATTTCTTTGCTTGAAAGCCAAAACTTTATGCTGGAAATGGCAGGATGTGTAGGGTGGACGGACAAGAATGGCTTCAATATGCGTGGTGCATTAGCTGCTGCCCAGATCGTTTTGCGTAAATGTGCGCCAGGCATAATTGGGATTCCCCTGCAGCTGTCGCCAGCTGTGCCGCATCGAACGCCGCTGCATCAGCACAAAATCTCAGCCCAAGACGCCATCGTTAGCCCTGGCCAATCCGAAGATGATGATGATGATGGCGATGGCAGCCAACAACCTTTATTCAAATTCAGCATTTTCATGGCATTGGCGTAAAATCATTTTATTGCTTCCTGACTGAATGACTTTTACAACGTCGCCTCGCCTCGCATCGCCTCGCCTTGCTGATTGCGATTAACCCAAATAAGGGATACACGAACACCCGTTTCGATTCAAATAAAAGTTCCCCGAGCAGCAAAGCATTTCCACACATTCAGCAACCGCAATGCTAATGTCTTTCTTGAAGATTGCATACATGTATGCGCATGGAAGGGGCCATCAAATGCCAATTGAAGGATGTGGATTCGTTCGCACGAAGTGAGTTACATAACTCCCAGGCCCCCACTACAGTTGGTCATTTTTACATGAATTAGGATGAAACGTTTTTCACGTCTTCAGCTGGGTTCACCTCGAGGAGATTGCAAAACGCATGCAGGTGGAGTGATATTTAGTCAAACTGCTAGAAGAAAAACTATTTTATACCATCTCAGAGAGCTGACAGACGGACATAAAGGCTTGAAACAATCCTTAAGTTCCCTGTATTAATCCGAAAATGTTCATTAGAAGTGCGAATCACATAATTCTGCATCGAGATTAAAGCAAGTTTGAATCTGAAGTAAGAAAATTTCTCTGACTAATACAGTGAGGCTAAATGGGTACACACACATACAATAACTCTTTGCTTCAGCGTTATGCTGCCTTGGAGTTCCCTACCAGTTATTGCACTCCTAACATCAGAAGGCAGTTGCTGATTTGCAGTCGATGAGCCAAGTCTATTGAAGATAAATAGAACCTGAAGAATATCGACCAGCCTCTGTTGTGTTTTTGTGTGCAAGACTACAACCTGGTCGAGAACCGAACCACGCAAAACCGGTTCGGCTCAGGTTATTTTGAGTCCTTCAAACCGTACCGTATGAACTAAACCTCCCGAACCTGAACCAGACCTAATCAGTTTAGAAAAGGGAGTGACTTCCATCTTCTATATAAGAACTTATATGGTTTTTTGTGCATTTTATGGGGAAGATGCGTTTTTAATTCGTATTTAAGTTTGGTATGTTACGAGCTCGAAAGGAAAACTAAAGTAAAAGTCATGTTGTAAGGTACATAAAAGGTAGAGGCTATGTTCCAATTCGAAAAACGGAAGAGATCTGTATGAAGGAAAACAATCATGAACATGGTCCATTCGACCTCAACCGAGCATTTTGTACCGATTCGCTCATATTCACCGAAAATAGAGGGAAAATTCTTGAACGAACTATGAAGCTATGAACCAGGGTCCAAACCAAAACCTTTGGTCCACGAACCAATCCTTTTGTAGTTGGTTTGACATGAAGCATGGCCTGCTATCCAGCAAAAACATTTCTTATCTTTAATGTCCCGTTACTTCTGAGTTCTCTATTCTTGGTCTCTTTTTTGAGCATTTTCGTAACAGTGGGATATTTTGGTACTTTTTTTTTTCCTTTTTAATCGTGTAGATTGCTGAAACGACACACTGTGCATCGTTTGGGATTGATTTCAGTGCCTATATCTGTGATTTATTTTCAGTGTATCTTCCGCCAAACCCTACTTCCATGTACTTTCTTCTGTAGAAAAACTGCAATTCAGGACTCATTCACTCCAGCACTTTCGATTGCAAGTATCTGCCAGTTGGTTTGACAATTTGTTAAAATGCCAGTGACAAGTGCAATCGCAGCTAAGCGAAAGTTAAGCGAAGTTCTCAACTCTGCGCGTTGAGCATATGCAAAAAGTGAGAAAGTAGGCTACAGTGGGACAAGGAATGGTTTGAGTTTTTTTGTTAAGAATTTGAAACCCAAATGCATTTAATAAGCCTTTGCCCTTTATTTAAGTTTCAACTTGAACTGTCTGGCACACGTAGCGTGGTGGAAAAAACGTAGTGTGTGTGTGTCCAAATTGCAATCGTGCAGGGGATCCACCCGGGAGGAGCACGACTCCGTTACGAGTGTTTAAGAAAAATGTCTGCCCTTGTCGTGTGTCATTGTTGCTGCTGCATGCATAATGAGGGAGCGAGAATGACAGGCGGATGGTGTCGGAAAAGTGCACTTGGGCGACAATTAGAAGAATTTCCTTCATTTTATTCTCGCACGACTGGGCCGACCGTGTGAGCAGAGTCAAATGAATGTAATTGTCTGTGTGTGTCACTTTCAGTTTCGTGTCAACTGGGATGCACTCCGCACGCAGAAGCAATAATTTATTACAGGTTTTATGGGCCACGCTCAAATTGATATAAAGGTCAAGAGTGGAGGCACGTCGTGCGGGCCATTGGGGAGCACTCACCTGTTCATACCCCCAAAAAATTGGAGTAGCTTTATCCTTTAATGCTTTAAAACTTTTCTTTTTGGGTTTGGAAACGCAGAAACTAAGCCGGATTTGCGGTGCTTGCCGCTCATTAAACAGTCGACATATGCATTTGCATATGGCATAATCACATCATAATCAGGAATAATAAGTGCGGTTTTCCTCCATAGATTTGCCTGCGTGTGTGTGTGTGTGTGTGTTTGTATGCAAAGTGATTACCACCGCAAAAGTAAACCTCAAATTTATGCAATTGCAAAACATTCATGATAATTACATGCCAGCATATGCGTATGTATGTCTGTCGGTCTATAAGTATTGCATGTAGGTAGGATGGATAATGTAGCACATCTGAATGTTGACAAAAGGCCCCAATCATTGGATGGTAGTCACCGAAATTGGTTGACTGCACTAATGCAGCAATGGTGAGAGCCCCAGAAGGGTGTATTGGGTTGGGTTGGGTTGGGGTTTGAAAGCAGGCAACTCTTTAAGCTAGAGTCAATTAACTAATTAAAACTATTTATGCACATGAATTGAGCGAAATAGATGGAGAGGGTTGAGAGCTGGGCTTTTGGGCCCCTTGGAGCTTTCAATCAATTCATTCTTTTTCTATTCCAGGCAGCAGTAGCTCAGCAGCATTTGCATTCAGTTTGTTTAGTTTGTGCGTGCCAAATGTATCAGAAGGAATAGCAGGGTGAGGCATGCTCATACATTGTCAGTAGGTATTTGCTCTGTTTTGCTATCGAGGCTTAGGCAAAACTTTCACTAAACAAACTGTTCAGGATACAACTAATAAGGTATGGCCAGCAGCCTAGCATTGCAAGCTTAGAGCTTTATTTAGCGGCAAGACTTGCAAGCTGAGTTAAAGAGGGTGGAGAAAAGGGGGAAAGAGGGGTGGAAAGATGGGAAAAGAGGTGAAAAGAGGGGCAGTGACTTAACAGTGACTTAACTGTAATTTAACAGTGACTTAAAAATGGCTTAATAGTAACTTAACAGTGGCTTAACAGTAGCTTAACAGTGATTTAGCAGTGACTTAAAAAAGACTTAACAGTGACATAACAGTGACTTAACACTGACTTCACAGTGACTTAACAGTGACTTAACGGTGACTTAACAGTCAATTAACAGTGACTTATTTGTGATGTTGAAGTCGGGTGTAGGTGGTTGCCAAATAGGTATGGCTGAAGAGACAGAGAGATGACCAAGTAGGATCAGGCCAAGCATAGGTGGGAGTTGATGCCAAACTGGTATGGCGATGGACACTGTTGTCGTTGTTGCCAAACTGTTGGTATGGCGGTTGCTGGGGAATAATTCAAGTAGGGTCTTTTCAATGGGCAGAAGAGAGGGCTTTAAATTATTTCTATTTTGTGCAATTTCAAGATTGAGATTATTATGTTTGCCTGAAATTCCTTTACGACTGTTGCTTTTCTCATTCATCCATTGAGCAGTGCAATAAACAGCTGCAAGCTATCTTGTTGTTGTTATTTCTATTCCCTGTTAGTTTTCTACTTTTGAAAGATTGCCATTGCTGATTTGAATACCATTGAGAACCATTTAAATTTAGCAACATGTTTTACATCAGCGGTGGGCATGAAATTGGAGTTCGGGAGCAGCTCAACAACAACAGACAAAACAACCGTTATCAGAGAGTCTCGATCGCCCAAAATGTGCCTGTGTGAGCGTCTTGCTGGCGCCGTTCTCCGTTTCGCATTGGCTTTGTTGTTGTTCACAATTTGAAGCGAGTTAATTTGCAACGCAGTTTATTATGAGACTGACTTACGCCAATTGCCGAATAAAAATCTCCGAGCAATGCACACTGGGCTGAATGGCCAAATTTTTGGCATAAACTCGAATTTTTCATGACGAAATTGTTGGATTTTAGCTATAAATTATAAAAGAGGATACTTTAAGTACCACAATTCAAAAAACAAAAGTTATCGAAATGCAACCAACAATCAATTTCGACCAATCTCAATTTTACCATTTTTGTCAAAAGTAGTAGAACAGTTAATAGCAAATCAAATATGTAAATTTTTAACGGACAACTTAATATTAACTAATAAACAGTCAGGATATGGGGTTTTCACCCGCTGCGTCGAGCTGTAACATATTCTGTTGGGTTTTCCAGAAACTTGGAAATACAGTTTCTATGCCAGTTGAGTCTGGTTGCTATATCGGAGATCTTGGAGTCGCTTTCATGCATGTCAATGATAATTCCCTGCTCGTAATCGGACAAACTGGTACCACGAAGCATTTTAGCCTGACAACAATAAATTTTATATACAGATTTAGCATAATTTGTATACCCTTTTATAGGGTATATTAAAATTGTCTGGAAGTTTGTTACGCATAGAAGGAAGTATCTCCGACCACATACAGTATATATAATATATATTGATATAGCCATGTCCGCCCGTCTGTCCGTCTGTTTCTATGCGATCTCCTCAGTCATATTCCAGTCAAATTAGGCAAAAAAGGGGCCAACCTCGGAATTTAAGATAATAAGCTGTAAACTTCTGTACACCTTTGTTTTGGCGTTCTCAACGCTGTCAAAGGTCACAAAATTCAGTTTACAGCGATTATCTCGGTTTCGATAGCTCCAATGGTGAAAACACCCATTATAAATTGCCGAGCAGCAAATTTGCGACAAATTTCGTCATCACAATTTTTTCATACGCCCTACCGTTTTTGAGATAGAGGTGAGAGAGCCCGCAGTAGTCAGCCATTATCCCAGTAATGCAAGGTCAACCGCGAATCTCAGGGAATAATACCAGGTATAACGTTATTAAATCATTAAAATATCATAAATAATAATAATAAAAATCGGAAATGAAATGGCTATTTTATTCAAGTTTTCTGTCTGCCCTTTTTCACCAAAACTTGAATAAAATAGAAATTTCATGTACGATTTTTGGGTTTGAGGGCTTTTATTAAAGTAAATTACATAGTTTTCACTGTCCAATTATTAAAAATATGATAATATTGTTTCATTATACATCTACCGGCATTTTAAATATGGAAAATTTTAAAATTTTGGTAAAAATGTTTATTTCTTCTGCAGTTGAGCCCATAGCATCAAAAGCAATCGCCCTAGCAAATTATTATCTGGAAACAAAACTTTTGTTCAAGTTTTTTGAGAACTTTAAAATCGGTTAAAGAACAACAAAGTTATGAGAGTTAAGGTGGAGACAACTTTTGATAAGTCGAATAACACGATTATCGATAATATCTCGACAACTAGCAAATATAATTTTGTTTCATGCTGATTTTTGTGATCAGCGGGCAAATTTACTTTAGAAAAGTTTGTTTGGTTCAATGGGTGAAGATCGGCTTTCATTTTGCCGACCAGTGTAGGTATGTCATCTAAGGAGTTTTTAATTAACCAACCAATTAGGTAAGTATTATTTGATAAATATATTAGTGTATGCAAAATGTTGTTAAATATAATGAATAATACTAATTATTAATTATTTATGATATTTGAATGATTTAATAACTTTATACCTGGTATTATTCACTGAGATTCAAGGTTGACCTTGCATTACTGGGATTATGGCTGACTACTGCGGGCACTCTGCCCTCTATCTCAAATCCGGTTCGGAGTATGAAAAAAAAATGTAGACAAAATTTGTCGCAAATGCTCTACAATTTTTGTAATAGGTGTTTACACCATTGGAGCTATAGAAACGGAGATAATCGCTGAAAACTGATTTTTGTGACCTTTGACATTGAATAACTAACGACGCGCACACGAGATTTTATGTGACTTTTGGCACAACGTTTACAACGCCAAAACAAAGGTGTACGAAAGTTTCCAGCTTATTATCTCAAATTCCGAGGTGAAACCCTATTTTGACTGGACTATCAGTTCAAAAGCTATCTTAACAAAACTTTGCACGAATTCTTTTGGTACAAAGACGCTGCACATTTATCGGAACCAGCCGGATCGGATGACAATAGCATATAGCTGCCATAGGAACTATCGGTCGAAAAAGAAGATTTAGTGAGAAATACTTTTTTTGTCTTCAACGCGAACGTCTACTACCTCGTATTTATTAGTTTTCTATGCTTTTAAATGATTTATTAAAGTTTTATTAAAATCGGACAACTATATAGTATAGCTGCCATACAAAAGATAGTTCTGAAAAAAAGTCTGAGTAGGAAAACTATTTTTATTTTCGATGCTATCGCTCCCAAACTTGTTACTGGTCAGTATTATATGCTTCCACACAATTCTGCAAAGTTTGATCCAAATCGGATGACCATAGAATATAGCAGCCATAGGAACGATCGGTCGAAAAAGTAGTTCTAGTTAGAAAACCTTTGTTGTTTTCAACGCAAATGCCACCAAACCATATCGTATCGTATTTACCAGTTTTCTTTGCTTTTACAAAATTTCACCAAGTTTGATGAAAATCGGACATCTACACACCTGATCATATTAATAGGTACACACCGGAATTTTTTAATTATAGATGGTTTTTTCGTACTTTTAGTGTTGACAACTTTATAATTTTTGGTTTTTTGTTTGTTGTCAATGTCTGGCCACACTGTGACAAAGAGTTGAAAGAGGGGCTGCCCCGTATATCAAAGCTTTTCTATAAATTGCGAGTCCACCACACATTTCGCCTGATCATAAGTAATAGGTACAGTCTCCGTTTCTCACAAGTATCAAGTGAATAATTTTGTAATCAGTGATCTTTTGGTATCTAAAGGTAAATTAAGTATAGCTCCTGTCAATACAGAGAATTAAATAATTATTTGTTTTAGAAAAAATGGGTCGAAATTCTCATTGTACTAAAGAAGAAGCTTGATTGGTTCTTAGTCTGAGAAAAGAAGGCAAATCTTTACGAGCCATCGCCAAATTAATGAACAGGTCTCATAATTTTGTTAAAAATGCATTAGAAAGAAAACCAAGACAGGAAACCCGTGGAAGGCCACAAAAAACAACAGAAACCCTTGACCACTTGACCATTGTAACTTTGAGCAAAAAGGACCCATTTAAGTCATCGAAGGCTATTGCAGCCGAAATTGGGAATTCAGTTAGTGCTCCAACTATCCGAAGACGACTACAAGATGCCAACCTACCAGGAAGAATTGCCAGAAAAGTCCCACTTATGCGCAAAAAAAATATCACCATGAGGCAAACTTTTGCAAGGGACCACAAAGACTGGGTAGGATGCACCGGGGAGAAAAAATGGAGAAACATATTATGGAGCGATGAAACCAAGATTAATTTGTTTGGGAATGACTGTGAAAGGAATGTTCGACGCCCTAATGGAAAGGAATTCCATCCACGGTTTACAAAAAAAAGACAGTCAAACATGGAGGTGGCAATATAATGGTATGGGGTTGCTTCTCCTGGTACGGCGTAGGTCCAATTTATCAGACTACGAACAAAATGAATGCTGAAGAGTACAAATCCATATTGGAAACAGTTATGGTACCGTATGCTGAGGAAAATATGCCATTACGTTGGGTATTTCAGCAAGATAATGATCCTAAACACACATCAAGGCTGTTATCTAAATTTTTCGAGGACCAAAAAGTTGACGTTCTGAAGTGGCCAAGGCAATCCCCCGACCTTAACCCAATTGAAAACTTGTGGGGAGATTTAAAAATGAAATTGGCAAAGCATTCATTTTCAAATAAACAAAAATTATGAGAAGGTGTCCAAAAACTGTGGTATGAGACACCAGTAGAGACCTGCCAGGCTCTTATTAAAAGTATGCCAAAAAGAATAGCAGTAGTGGCCAAAAATAGAGGTGGATACACTGGATACTAAGTTAGGAAATACTAATTTACCTAAAAAAAGACCACAAAATGGAAATAAAAATTTTTTTTCTTACCAACACATGAAGTGTACCTATTCTTATGATCACTCTGAAAACGTATCTGAAACACAAAATGATCTCTTTTATGTTATATTATTATTCTATATTACAATTAAGTTTATTTTATTAAAGAGAAATAGTTTAAGAACCAATGAGAACAAACGTTAAGTTTGAAACAATGAATAAAACTGTTTTCTGTTACCTTAAAGTCAGAGTTGATGTGTGTACCTATTAATATGATCAGGTGTGTATATAGTATAGCTGCCATACGAAAGTTAGGTCTGAAAAAAAGTCTTAGTTGAAAAACTATTTTTGTTTTCAATGCTATCGCTCCTAAACTTATTATTGATCAATATTATATGCTACCGCACAATTCTGCCAATTTTGATCCAAATCGGATGACTTTAGAATATAGCTGCCATAGGAACAATCGGTCGGAAAAGTAGTTCCAGTGAGAAAAACTCTGGTAGCGTCTTTATACTTTCTAGTTATGAATATTATCGGTTTCCACACATTTGGGGGGTTTGGTCAAAATCTGTTGAATATATCATAACCTGCAAGCAAATGTTCAAAGTAGTGGCGCCATCTATTGCTGAGTTTGGGAAATAACGCAGGTAAAAATGTTCGACGAAAATCATTTAAAACCTTAATTTATATAAATTATACAAGCTAGAAGGGTCTTTAAACTTCGGTCGAGCCGAAATTAGCTTTCCATCTATTTATATAAATGATATACTTACACTAAGAAAAAACTAGAACGAATAATTTGAGTACGAACGCTCTTGAACAAGCGTTCTCAATTTGGTTTTTTATAGGCAAGGGGGGTGAGGGCAACTTAACTTTGAGAGAACAGCGTTGGAGTCGCTCTCGCAGAGAGTGAGAGCGCATGCGCAGTTGGTCGTTGAGAGAATGGCGTTGGACTTGCGCTCGCAGAGAGTGAGAGCGCATGCACAGTTTGTTGTTGTGCGATGCGTACGAAAGGCAACTGCGTTTATTTATAAGTGTGATGTCGTCGCCTCTTTTACCTTACGGAGGATAGCTGAGCTCGATAAGCTGCCGGCCGCCTGTGTGTGTTTCAGTCTTTTTCAGTCTTGGATCAAGAATTTTCACTCTTACCGTACTTTTGAGAACGAATGCTCTTGATTCAAGAGCGAAATTCTCTATTTTTTCTCTGAGTGTACTATAGAGATCTAAACGAATTTCCACGCATTCTTGATTCAAGCGGTCAAAAATATACGGAAATAAACAAAATTTTATGATTAGTTCAGATTATCATGAAGATTCAATAGTTGGCAATTAAAGATGGGTAAATAGGAGGTGTCGGTCAATTGCTTAAAAGAAATTTTAGCATTTGCAATATTCCTATATGAGTTTGGAATGTCATGAAGACGGGTAAATCGACGGTTAAATAGAAGGTGTAGATCAAACGGACCAAAAAATCGCGAAATTTGAAAAAAAGTTTTAATGAGTTTAGATTATTATGAAGATTTGATAGATGGCAATTGAAGACGGGAAAATAGGTTGTTCAAACGGACCAACAATTTGTGAAATTTTCAAAATTTTATAATGAGTTTAGATTATTATGAAGGCGGCTAAATAGACAGTAGACAGTAGATGAAGATTTAACAGCTGGCAATTGTCAACTAAGCTTCACTTCTTCGTTTTGCGTTTAAAATTCTAAAGGGGGCGTAGCAACGCTAACGTAGAAACATTTCCCTTAAATTCCCCGTGAATCTGCGCAGTAAACAAATATTTGTAGTTTTTATTTTTAAACAAATTAGACCTCTCTCGCTCGCTTCCTCGTGCTAGTTTTTTTGGGCAAACCTTTTCCAAGAGATTTCTTCTTCTTGGTACAGTTTATGGTCGTGGACAACGCCCCACTTGCCACATTAGGCTTGATGTCGTTAGTTCCTGAAGGAAGAGTGAGTAGTGGTTTTATGGCGTTGGTGGCGTTGACGTTAGCGGGGGCAGAGGGGGGGCCATTGCCCATTGATTTTCTTGGTTTTCGTAATCAAAAGTTTTGTTCCCACGGCGCATTTACACTGATTTCCGGCACACACACACACACACACACACACACACGCTGCTTAATTTGCTGCAGTTTGCCAGGAGACGACGACGTTGGAGTATAATAAATTTTTGTGTGTTACCAACACTCTGACAAATTAATTAAAATGATTGGCCTGCTCCGGAGGATGCTTCTGGCTCTGGCCCTGCGTCCCCACAGGCGACACACCCACTCGCACACATGTCACGTTTATGTAGATAAGCAAGATGCGTGGTGGCGGGGTGTGGCAGGGGATGCTCGGGTGGGAGGATGGTTGGTTGGGGTGCGGGGGTGTTAAATTTTCACATGCGCGCGATGCTGGCGATGCTGGCGACGTGTCGCTCGCAATTAGCAAAGTAAGCTTAATGTGGTTTCACTTGAATTACTTACGAGTGTCGCTGCGGCAGAGTGAAGCCGAGCGGGCGCAGGGGGGAGGAGGGGTTGCTTAAGCTGCTGCTCCCCCAGCTCATCAATTGCAAGGCGGGTAAATTCAAGTTCATTTATTTTACTCAAATTTCAAACTGCAAACTGCAAACGGATGCAACTTGCTGCTGCTGGAAATAGATTAAGAGACGGGGACACACGTACGTACGAGAGTTTGAAGTCGTGTGTTGATAAAGCCCCCAGGGCTGGCTGGGGAAATCTGTACGATTTGTGCAGAAGAAAAGCTCTTTAAAGTTCAATACCAAAGTCTGTTTTTTTTTTGCAGTCTCAGTTGTTGTGCTCGATAAAAAAAACCCAAATTTCATTTGGTAATGCAACGTCTTTTTGAGGCATCCCCAACAGACCTGCTGTCCCAACGAGCTAGCATTTTGAAGACTTGCCGTTTGCAGTTTGCAGTTTGCCATTTCAGTTGTTACCTCGGATTGCCGTAAATGAAATGAAATGAATTGCCCAAAGTGCTGCCGGGTGTTTAATTTAAGTGCGCGCACCCACAACTAGCCACGCCCACCCGCCCAAACCCCAACACCAACCACTTGTACATGCCTGAGGCAGTGCAGCGGGTTGATGGGTAGCCAGAGCGTGTGCCGTCAAAAGCCAAGCAGGCGTATCAGGATCAGGACAAGGCGGGGGGGAAACGGGTCAGCACTGAAATTGCACGCCATTAGTAGAAGTAATAGGCGAGGCGACCCAAAGTGCACTACAAGTAGTTTCTTATTGCAACTTTTAATGACTGCCCAGGTTGTTCACCAGGTTCTTCTTTTGTTGCATGCCCCACCGACCACCGACAGACCGCCGGCCAACATGTGGATGCATGTGTGTGGTGAGGGCAACAAGTAGGGGGTAGTAAATGAATCTATGTGATATCTAGATTTATTTTGGGAGAGCATTTTTAATAAGATGGCAACGCCAAGACAAATTTAAGTCTTTTGTATTAAAGCAGGGGTGCCCACTGGCTATGCGCACACCGTGCATTCGCTGCACACTCACACACAGCCCATAGCACAAGTCAAACAACAACTTTATGGGGGGTGTCCCGGAAGTTTACGCGCAACGCGTTGTGGGACAGCAAGACATATATTAGATAACAAAGCGACAGAGTCGATTACTCCTGACAGGAGTTTATGATTAAAAAGAACACCACGGCAAGTTCTGCGGTTCTTAAGAGAAGGCAGGTTGGTTAGGCGTAATCTGTTCTCGTAAGGAGGAAGATGGTCGGAAGGATCCCAGTTTAAGCCTTGGAGAGCGAAAATTAAGAACTGCTTCTGAACTGATTCCAGTTGATCTTGATATTTTTGGTAGCATGAAGACCAGACACACGACCCATATTCAAGGATTGGTCTCACTAGGGAAACATACAGTTGCTTAGTGACGTAGGGGTCATTGAATTCCTTGGACCATTGTTTAATGAACCCGAGAACTGCCATTGCCTTGTTTGCATACCCATAACTTGGGTACAAATTGTACACCCAAATCATCCACTTTATAGATTCGTTTCAATGGGATAGTATCAATCATATAATCAAACTGATGTGGTTGATTACGACTAAAGGTCATACATTTACACTGAGATTAAGAGGAAGCCTATTAACCGAGCACCAGGTGTGAAGAGAGCTTTAATCGGATTGGAGGAGGAGCGGAGACGCCGGGTCATACATCAACGCATGCGAATGGGATAAAACCTGTGGGATATCATTTATGAATATGTTAAATAGTAGAGGGCCTAAATGACTACCTTGGGGAACCCCAGATAGTACATTAATGGAGCTGGATAGTATTGACTTGAAACGAACTCGTTGAGATCGATCACTTAGATATGACTTGATCCAGTCGAGAAGGAGTGTAGGGAAGCAAACACAATTTATGTACTAAAAGCTCATGATTGACAGAGTCAAAAGCCTTGCTCAAATTAGTATAAACTACATCAGTTTGCCGCTTATTGACAAATCCATTGTTTACAAGAGTATAGTAGTATATAGAGCGATTCTTCATGAAACCATGCTGACATATGGATATAACCGAGCGACAATAATGTTTTAATTGGGAGGTCAGGATCTTTTCGAAAAGCTTTGGAATATCCGATAGTTTCGATACACACCTGTAGTTCGATATATTTGACTTTGGACCCTTTTTATGAATAGGAATAATATAGTATTCCTTCCAAAGACTAGGAAAATCTCCCATTTGAAAAAATAAGTTGAATAGTTTTGCAAGCGGCACACATAAAGAGTCGACCCAAAGTTTCAACACACAGCTGGGCAATTTGTCAGGTCCGGGACTGAAAGACGACTTGATTGATCGTAAGCTGAGGGCATACACTGCAGTTGGAATTTGCCACCGAATAAGGATATGTGATCAAATTTTTAGGCGATGCAGAATAACATCGTAGCAAAAAGGTTGCAAATAGATTGGAAATATCAGAGTCGTTGTCAGCCGTTACATTATCTAAGGAAAGGGAGGGCGGGAATGGAGAGGATCTTCTTTTAGCATTGACAAAGTTATAGAACTTTTTTGGGTCATACTGAATGAGCTTAACTACTTATATAACCATGATTATGGCAATATTGAGCAACGATAAATACCCTGGATGACCATTGGAAAAGAATATAATCAAGATCATAAAGAATTTTTCAAACCACTTTCCGCTACTGACAAATCATTAAATCGCGAATAAATACCAAAGAGGATCAATGCATAAGTGCAATTCCCAGCTAGGGGTGTTTATGGTAATAAAACCGCTTAGTGCTTAAGAAACTGCTTTTCAAGACAACAAATGATCACACACAATTACAGTGCCATGATTTTGACCATACTGAACCCCAAACCATGGGTGACCAAGTAAGAACAACATAGATAGAGCATAAAGAATGTATCTATCAGTTTCACCATTTTCGCTTGTAAATTAGTACAAGAGCCTGACAGGTGTAATGAATAAGCGTGTTTCAATAATAACACAAGGCAACAAAATTCAACTTTTTCCTGTATATTGACGGGTTGGTAGTGATTCTAGATGATTTTCGTGTGCTGAACACGAATCTGTTTTCAGAAATGGTCCATCACGTCGAGATTTTGAGTAATTTGAGCTTAAAGTAGAAAGGAAAGAACTACTTCTTAACTTTGAAATAAAGTATCCCAAACAATTCTTTGATTTTTTCAAATAAAGATATTCCATTCCATTCCAACATTTACTAAAAATGTATCCGAGTTCACAACTGCGGTTATGCGTTGTTTCTAGCATGATTTTTTACCAGGGAGTAAAGTTTGTTTGGCATTACTATTATTTTTGATCCTCTTTGGTACTTTTCCGCGATTTAGTGATTTGTCAGTTAAATTTAGTATAGAGAGATATAAACATTCTTTATGATCTTGACCAGTGTTAGGAAGTACCTAGGTACAAATACCTAGGTACATATCTAGAGACATATTTTGTGTATCTTTTACAATACCTCGGTATTTTTTAATTCCAATACCTTTTACCTTACCTAGATCCAAATTTTCAATTACCTTGTCAAAAAGTAAGGTATAAGATACTTTAATATATATGAGAATTTAATTTCAAATGATAACCTGAGTAGGAAACTAATCTAATTTATTCATTCTTTCAATTGGATTGCAGATGTGACTATTAAAATAACATTGTCTTTAGCTAATTACTGTGTTGATCCTTAATACGCTTTAAGTCTAGGAAAGACAGAAAGCTGTCGCACAACTAGCAATATGGTATATGAACTATCTTTTGAATGGTTTCAAAATGCGTTTGCTATTCAGAGTTGATTATAAATGACAGCATTTTATTTAACACACAACAAACCAAATTATATTCTAGGACCCTATCACCAATAGACTTTGCTATTAGCTTAAATAATTAGTTTGCTAATTTTGCTATTTAAGAAGTTTTAAAAACTTGTCCATATCGCGTTATTTCCTATGTATCTAGACCAAGACCAAAATCAAATACGTAGACCAAGATTAAATATGTCGATTAAGCCATTTGTGAAGTTGACGTGAATGTGGAACTTCATGATTAATGTTAATTTTTAAAAATATATTATATATTGTAAATTATGTCGAAAATTCAAATAATAGGAATTCTAGCCTAAATAGTCGTAAAAAAAAATATAAAAAATATATTTTTCTGACTTAAGGCTTGATTCCAGATAACAAAAAAATTTTTTCGGCATAATACTTCATACAAATAAGACTGCTGTGTAATAGCATTCGAGTTTCAAAACATTTCAAAAGTGTTTCTATTCATGTGAAGTTTAAACTAACTAAGTTTGAGAACTAAAAAAAGTGTATTAACTTAAGAAAATTAAGTACCTTACCAATAACTGATGTTGACTATATTCTTTACCATTGGTCATCCATGGTATTTATCGCGGTTCAGTATTGTATTGGCAATGGAGGCTGCATCCTTCGATAACAACTTATATTTGGAAAAATTTTCCCATGAAATATTGGACAGTATATTTCTGAACTGCTCCATTACGTCCATTGCATTATTCCATTATTCTTGCTTTATTAAAAATGTACTATTAAAAATGTACTAATGTAACAAATCAAGATTTACAAATCAATATTATAGTGTTAGTTAGTGTTTAGTAATTTTTAAATATTTTTACATATTTGTTATTTGTGTGTAACGGGTGACTTAAACAGCAATATGCTCCAGGAGCAGCCACTGTGCAACGAAATGCAAGCCTTCGGATTACATCTAGTAAATTCTAGCGTTCCCACTCACTATACTAAAACAAATGACACCCTTCTGGATGTGTTTTTGGTAAGCAATGCCGATAAAATTTTATTATATGACCAAGTCTCAGTACCGAATTTATCAAATCATGATTTAGTATATCTTACATATGACGTATTAATTGAAAAACATGACCAATTGATTAGTTATAGGAACTTTAGAGACATTGACTATGTAAGATTAAACAATGAACTTGAACTTTGTGACTGGAACAGAATTTACTTGACTCCATCAGTGGATGAACAACTAAATCGTCTAACAATGAATATGAACTATTTATATAATACATTCTGTTCTGTTATCACAGACGGTAACCTCGTTAATACCCTTAATAGGAAGTTTGTGCAATTAAATATACCAGAAACTCCATGCAATCTGTAACTGAACACACCTCCAATTAACTGTGATAATTATTTAAACTTTGTATGTGTGAATCCATGGGATGTCCTAAAGTCTCTCCTTAATATTAAGTCAAATGCAATCAGACTGGATCCAAAATTTCTTTCAATGCTGCTCCCCAAAATACTGCACCATATAGCTCATATAATAAATACAGCGATCACAGCGTCTACATTCCCAGACAACTGGAAAATGGCGAAAATTATCCCAATACCAAAGATTTCAAATGAGTTCAGGCCAATATCCATACTGCCATTTCTTTCAAAAGTGTTTGAAAAGTTGATGGCCAAACAAAATAACAGCTTTCTTGAAGAAAATAAGTTACTCGATAACATAGAAGCTGTACAACAGCAATATTAAAAGTAGTTGAGGATATACGAGAAAAATTGGATGACAGTAATGTGACTTTTCTTACTCTTCTTGACTATAGTAAGGCCTTTGGCACGGTAAACCACGAAATACTATTAACTAAGCTTAGATACTTAAATAATTTATCTGAGACTGCTCTGAAATTAATAAAATCATATCTAAGCGGCAGAAAACAAGGTGTAGTAGCGAATGGATGTGAATCAGAACTTGTTTCAATCACCCGGGAAGTCCCACAGGGATCAGTGTTAGGGCCACTACTATTAGCCGTTAAGCAAATGACCTTCCCAAATCTTTATTAACGAGTAATGTCCATATGTATGCACATAACGTACAAATGTATGTTCTGTTCTGTATGTTCTGTTAAGTAAAATCTGTGATTGTATATATATATATCTAATTCTGATCTGTCACGTGTTTCTGAATGGGCAAATAAGAATGGACTGTCTCTAAACCCGAGAAAATCAAAATGTATTGTTATCTATAAACGAAAGATCATTACACAAAACTTGCAAAAACTTAAGATAGATAATCGGAGCATTGAATATGTAGAAAGAGCTGAAAACTTGGGACTGACTTTTAATAATACTCTAACATGGAATGATCAAATTAATAAAGCCGCTGGAAAAATGTATGGTCTGTTGAGGCAGCTAAATTACACAAAAACACTTCTGCCTACTAAATTTAGGTATCTAATCGCAAAAGCTTTCCTAATTCTAACACTGACATATGGAATATGAATATTTGCCAGCAGTGATATGAGTAGTCAGAACAGAATAAAAATAGCATTTAATAAAATTTCTAGGTATGTTTATAATCTCGGACGGACTGACCATGTCACTATCCACACAAACAACCTACTTAATACTAACTTAAACAATTGGATTCACGGCAAAGTATTGAAACGACTGCACAAAATTATATTTACTAAGGAACCCGCATATTTATTTGATTTGCTAAACTTAGTGTCGTCAAGACGAACAAACAACTTGGTATCCTTAAGATGCAACCTGGAGGGCTGTAAAAAACAATTTTATTATTATGCTATTCAGCTCTGGAATAACCTACCTCATTCTCTAAAAACAATTACAAGCACACACAAATTTACTAATAGTTTAATGGAACATTTTTAAAATAATAGTAGTATATAATTCGACTTTTCAATATAAAAAAACAAAAAAAAAAAAAATTATTTATGTTAAAATTAACGATATATACACTGCTCGCCACTTGAATAGGACACCTCTAAAGTCGATTTACTATAGTTAATTGCTGCTAAACCAAGCCATCTAGGAAAATAGTTTTTGTTTTCTTATAAAGTTTATTTAAATGTAGTAATTAGACGAAAATTACAAAATTATTCAAAAGTTGTAAGTATACAAAAAACAACAAATTTTGGAGTCTTCATTTTGCACCACTTGAATAGGACACTTTATCTAAAAACCATTTAAGAATATTTCAATCCTTTTCAAATAACAATATTACTTAAATAAGAAATTACTAACATGTTTTTAAACCAAAAAAAGTTTTTAATAGTGTGTTGAGCCTCCTTTTTTCTCTCCAAAACCTCACACATTCAGTCTGGAAGGGATGCATACAATTTTCCCAAATAATTCGACGATATCGAGCCCCATGCTAATTTGATAGCTACAATTAGTTCGGGAACGCTCGAATATTGCTGACCTGATCCATATACGTCCCCGTGTTAGCCATCCCCACACATTCTCAATTATATTCAAGTCCGGTGAATAGGATGGCCAGTTTAATAACTCCACGTTTTGGCTCGCTATAAACGATTTAACAATCCGGGTCGTATGTATAGGGGCATTATCATGTTGATAAATCCATTTTAGATTTACAAAAAGAGTTTGGAAGTGTGGAAAGGCCTCTTTCAATATACCATTATAACACAACGCATTCATGGTGGTTGGAATAAATTTAAGCTCACAGGTGCCATAATAGGAAATGGCCCCCCATACCATAATACCTCCAGCACTGCTGTGCAACTTATCAAGATGGTGTGGTTCTTTTCGAAGATCATGAAAATAGTAGCTGTAGCCATCGGGGCCCTCCAAATTAAACTTTTTTTCGTCCGAAAAGACAACACGTTGCCACTCCGAAGTCCAGGTGACATGTGCGCGCGCGAAATCAAGGCGTTGTAACTTCCGAGCCGGGTTAAGAGGTGGCTTCTTCTTGATTTTTAGTCTCTTCAGGTGTGTAGCATTATTAATAACACGACGCATGGTTGTCAAACTTGCTTTAACGTTGCATTTTTCCCTTATCTTGGCCAAAGAGTCGTGCGAATTGGAAGCTTCTCTTAATATAAGTCGCTTGTCCGCTATAGTAAGCACGCTATGTGGGTGCGGCCCTTCATGTTTTTACCATAATTAGCCTCATTATTTAAAAAATTTGTTACGGCGTGACGGCTCCTTTCGACTTTTTTTTTGCTATTTTGGCAATAGAAAGGCCAGAATCCTTGTAAGCTTGGATTTTTCCTTTCTCCGACTCAGATAATGAAGTGCCACGCCCCATTTTAATTTTTTTTAATTTTATATACACTTCAATTAAAGCAAAAAGTTTAAGTAAACCAAAATTTGTGTGCACGTGTCAACGATACCGACCAAATAAAATGCATGTTCTATTCAAGTGGCGCAAAAATTCCATTGAATTTTTGCGAATGCTCACATAAAGTGCAAACAACTTTATAACGGTTCTATTCCAAAACTTGGAATATACCAGAAAGAGCGAAGAATGCTTGCACAAAGATAATATGCAAAAAATACCGTTATTCTACCATTTCGTTTTCGAGTTACGAGCAGTTTTAAAGAGAGCATACAGGGTGTCCTATTCAAGTGGCGAGCAGTGTATGTTTAATGTAAATTAATTTTAAGTCAGTTTTTTATTATTCTGTAAAGAAATTGTCCATTTGTGAAATTAATTTAAGTGAAATTTACTATTGTGACTTAACTTACTGTGCATTAACTTAAGGAAGAAAATAAAAATAAATCTAAATCTAAATCTAAATCTAAACTTGTTAATGCAAAAACAGTTAAGAATGTAACTTTGATTTAAAATTTTCAACTTAGTTGAATTTAATCAAATCATGCCAGCTATAGTTAAAATTATTGAAAGTTGATTTTAGTCGTTGAGTTATAGCCTATTTCCACCAAAGAAATTAAACTCCATTTCTTGAAATGACAAGAAATGAAGAAAATTATCATTTCTTCCATACGATTTCCCACATCATTTTGCTTTCATATTTGTCATTTCTTAAAAATGATGAAGGAAAAAGTTAAAAAGTAGGCGCAATTTAGCTTAAAATAAAAATTAGTCAAAATAAGTTGTGTATTTAGCTTTCTTCTGATAGTTCAGGGCGATGGCAATGCGCTTTCCTGACGGGTATGTCTTTTTTTTTGCTCTAAATATTCCAAAAAGTCCACATGAGTTTGAAGTGCCGCCTGTTATTTGAAACAAACAAAGCAGCTGTTTTTGTCAACGTGTCAAAATGAAGACGATTTGTCAATGGAAACGGCAAAATTTTAAGGAATGAAAATGATAAAAATTATGCTAGTCGAAATGGGCTATTAAAGTTATCTTTAATCAAATTAAATTTAATGAACTAAAATTTAAGTTGACTAATCAACTAAATAAAAATTTCCATCGATTGAGGCCCACTCTGCTGGAGCGTTATATGGAGTGCAGCAAGATATGAAACGAAAGGTAGAATTGTGTAGAACATTGTTCACCAATCGGCTTATAAGTTATATTGGGGAACATTTTTTTGTTTGCTCAAAAACGCACGAAATTTTGTTTTTAAGCGCCAAGGAAAATTATTAAAATATACAAAAATTATTATTTTATTTTCTCTACTTAAGAACCCGTGTAAACCAAGATATCCAAAATTTCAACTGACGAAATAGTTAATATGATTTTCCAAGTAAAACCTTGTCGTCTTGCAACTGTCGAAGAATGTTGAGATTAAGTATTATATGTTTGTTTAATGTTGAGATTAAGTATTATATATAAGAGATCTAACTATAATCTAATATTAAAACAATTTTTTAATTAATGATCTAATAAAAAATGTAAGTGAAGACTTTTTAATTCACATTTTTCATCTCCACAATAATTTTAAACTTGCTAATGAAAAATAAGAAAAACATAATTTTACTCGAACCGCGCGAAACGGAAGTAAAAGTATGGTGGACCCAAACTGTAATTTCTTTGTTCGTGCGGAACCAAACATAAAAAGTGTGCCGAGATTAGTAAGAAATGTCAAATTCGCCTTCACCCCAACTGTTTAGCTGTGATGCTAAAAATATAATCCATAAGGAAGCACATCATTTGGCATGCTACCAGAATCTATTGACTTTTGGTTCGCTGTGCTTGAGTCTAGTCATTAATATATTTTTGGTTTAAACTTGACTTAACTAGCCACTTAAAATTTCTTAATTGCCACAAAGCTAATTTCGCTATCATAAATATTGTGCTTAATGGAAGGGTTAACGGCTTGTTGCTCTCCCCTACCACTTTTGTCGCCCCACCCTGTACCCCTGTATCGACAACGGAATGACAATTAACAGGCCATAAGTTCAATTGGCCATAAAACACAATTTGCATTGATAGGAGGCTAATAGAGCTTAACAAAGAGCTTAAGAAAGTCACACGTGATTAAGTCTAAATCAGCAATAACCAGGCCCACACACACACACACACACAGACACATCTTCATTGCTATTAAGTAGCAGATGGATATCCAAATGGATTACAAAACATAATTCCACATTGGTATTTGTAGAGGGAAGGGAAACAAAGGTCTTAAATTTAATTGAATTAATCAAAAGTGAAACAGCAAACATTATTTGAGACTAAAATTGGACTGGAAAATAATTACAAATACTCATGAAATCAGAAACTTAATTGAAATAATTTTGCTTGATATTCCCTGGCAGCTGTTTTAATAGTTTATCTTGACATAAGGAGCGAAATGCTTTACCACCTGATGCATAAAATCATGGATTAAAGAAACATCCTTGGGTGAACAGTATTTCTATTGTAGAAAACCAACAAAAAAAAAACTATTGGGTTCAGTTATGCTTAGGCCAGCCCTCATTTCTTTTAGCTATTATGTTATTTAGCAGATCACCTAAAGTGTGGCGTTTTTTGTTGACCATCAAAACAGATTCAGCTTCAGATTCAATTTTATTGTCAACTCCATCTCCTTCTCTCCTTGCAGACAACACTCAATGTTTAGCAACATGTTGCACTGCAATAAACAGACTCAGCCAATGTTGCTTAAGGGAAATGCCGCTTTGGCTGGTTGAGACTGAGAGAGAGAGAGAGGGAGACGCCTAAAAGTAGGCAAACAAACCTTAGTGTGTGTGTGTGTGTGTGTGTGCGGTGTATGAATGGCGAAATGCAAATGAAAATGCTTGAAAATTATATATCATTTTCAAGGAAATTTATGGTGTAACAGTGTGGAGGGGGAGGGGGGAGACATGCGTGCTTGGCAAAGCACGTCGTAATATTTACAAATGGTTTCTTGTAATTAAATTAACACAAAACGTGACATTGTCACTGTCGCAGATTTTTAAGCGACACACTCACACACACACACAAATCCTTGGCCATGACAAAAGGCACAATGCAAATTCCCCCAGCGACAACTGAAGTTTCGTTTCGTTTCGTTTTACTTTACTTTACATTTACTTGTCGCCAAAATGAAATTTAAAACACAAATGAGCAAAAAGTGCGTGCCTCTGTTTCTGTCTATTTGTGTGTTGTGTGTGTGTGTGTGTGTCTTGGGGGAGTTGCCCAAATTTGGGGTTGGGGGTTAAAGTGTAGTTAGTGAAGCTGAGAGTCTCCTTGCAAAAGATTAGGAATGTAATTTACAATTTACAACATGCTCGCAAAATAAATGTCGACTTCTTTTTATGCAGGCACTTATGCCGCCACAGCTCCCCCTCCCCCTCACCACACCTTAACGTACAGCGGACTGGGCCACAAAACGATACAATATGTGTATCAAAATACACATGAAGGTGAGGCTCGGGCTCGGGAGGCTTCATCAGTCGCAGCCGGCAAAGATTGACAGTTGTTGCCACTGAAATGCGCACACAAAACACACAAAAAGGCGGCAACAAAAGTTGCCACTGAATAAAAGGAAACAAACAAAAAATAAAAAATAAAAACCAAGACGCTTACAAACACACATACAGGGTGTGGCCGCTTGAGTAGTTCCCATCAAGCGATGAGCTTTGACATTCTCAAGTCTTTATTCTGCAATTAAGCAGATATCTATTTTGACCAATTGACATACTTCTTTTGAAAAGCAACTGTTCAGTCACTACACAGAAAAAAAAATCCGAGATATCCGCGCTGAAATCAATTCCAAACGATGTCAGAAGTCGAACGAAGTGTACGGAATTTTCAATCCCGAAATTCTTGTCTTGATCCCAACTTAAGCTCACATTGGATGGATTTTATCTTGTTATTCGAGCTCGATTTGAATTCCCTCAGTCGGTTCCAATCAAGAAGATGCAATATTGATTTAAGTCCGATATTCATATTTGATTTGATCTCGAAGTCAGCTCGATACTCGAACTACATCTAATCAGAAAAATGAGAAAAATGAATGCATCAAAAATGACATGAGATTGACTTTAGCTTGATGCTTAAACTCATTTTGATCCCAAAATAGGCAACTCACAAAAAGTCCATGCTACTTTTTTAACGATCTTTTTGATTTTCAAACCAGCTAGTTGTAGCCGGCTCGAGGTCATTAGTTAGCATACAACAACATCGTTTTAGAACACTCAGAAGCCTAGTAAACCAAATAATTTTTACTGCAAAAAGTAACCACTACTCTTACAAATTCCAAAGTGCAGTATCTACCAATCAAAAATGGGGAGAGCTAGAAAAGTTGGGAATCGGAAAGAAAATCGCAGCTGATGTAAATGAGCTTAACCTGCAGTTTGTGCAATCGAATGTACCTGAAGCTATTAGTAATCCCTACCTAGATGTTGTAGTTAATAATACCTGTGATAGTAGCTTTAGTTTTATGTGCGTGAACCCATGTGATATTCTTGAATGCGTCCTTAAAATTAATTCAAATGCTGTTGGGTTGGATGATATGCATCCTAAATTCTGTAAGCTTATTTTACCAAAAATTATTAATCATGTAACATATATCTGCAACACTGCGTTTAGGACTTCGACTTTTCCGGAAAATTGGAAAATAGCCAAGATTGTTCCATTACCAAAGGCAAATCCATACTTCTCTTCATGTCTAAAGTATTTGAGCATCTTATGTTACAGCAGATTAGTAAATTTTTAAGCCTAAATCCAATGTTGAGTAACATGCAATCCGGTTTTCGGAAGCACAGAAGTTGTGTTACTGAAGATATTCGTAAGCAAGTTGATAACAGTCAGGTAACATTTCTGACATTACTTGACTTTAGCAAAGCCTTCGATACGGTAAACCATGAAATTTTATGTACCAAACTAGCCAAATTTTTTAATTTCTCAGCAACTGCCATCAAACTTATCTCTTCGTACCTATGTGGAAGAAGACAGACGGTGATTACCGATCTTGAAAGGTCAGCAGTTTTATCTCTAAAACGTGGAGTACCTCAAGGGTCAATTCTTGGTCCAATTCTGTTCTAAATGTATGTAAACGATCTTCCTGTTTCATTGTCTAACTGTAATTTTCACATATATGTCAATGATGTCTAGCTTTATGTCAGTTGTCCCTTAGAAAGAATAAATGAATGTGTAAATCTATGTAACAGAGAATTGTCTAATGGTAGTGTCAAAATGTACACACCTGATCATATTAATAGGTACACGCACATCAACTCTGACTTTAAGGTAACAGAAAACAGTTTTATTCATTGTTTCAAACTTAAAATTTGTTCTCATTGGTTCTTCAACTATTTGGTTTTAATAAAATAAACTTAATTGTAACATAGAATAATAAAAGAGATCATTTTGTGTTTCAGATACTTTTTCAGTGTGATCATAATAATAGGTACACTTCATGTGTTGGTAAGAAAAAAATTTTTATTTCCATTTTGTGTTCTTTTTTTAGGTAAATTAGTATTTCCTAACTTAGTATCCAGTGTATCCACCTCTATTTTTGGCCACTACTGCTATTCTTTTTAGCATACTTTAAAAAAGAGCCTGGCAGGTCTCTACTGGTGTCTCATACCACAGTTTTTGGACACCTTCCTATAATTTCTGTTTATTTGAAAATGAATGCTTTGCCAATTTCTTTTTTAAGTCTCCCCACAAGTTTTCAATGGGGTTAAAGTCGGGGGATTGGCTTGGCCACTTCAGAACGTCAACTTTTTGGTCCTCGAAAAATTTAGATAACAGCCTTGATGTGTGTTTAGGGTCATCTTTATCATTATCCTGCTGAAATACCCAACGTAATGGCATATTTTCCTCAGCATACGGTACCATAACTATTTCCAATATGGATTTGTACTCTTCAGCATTCATTTTGTTCGTTGACTGATAAATTGGACCTACGCCGTACCAGGAGAAGCAACCCCATACCATTATATTGCCACCTCCATGTTTGACTGATTTTTTTTGTAAGCCGTGGATGGAATTCCTTTCCATTAGGGCGTCGAACATTCCTTTCACAGTCATTCCCAAACAAATTAATCTTGGTTTCATCGCTCCATAATATGTTTCTCCATTTTTTCTCCCCGGTGCATCCTACCCAGTCTTTGTGGTCCCTTGCAAAAGTTTGCCTCATGGTGATATTTTTTTTGCGCATAAGTGGGACTTTTCTGGCAATTCTTCCTGGTAGGTTGGCATCTTGTAGTCGTCTTCGGATAGTTGGAGCACTAACTGAATTCCCAATTTCGGCTGCAATAGCCTTCGATGACTTAAATGGGTCCTTTTTGCTCAAAGTTACTATGTAGTGGTCAAGGGTTTCTGTTGTTTTTTGTGGCCTTCCACGGGTTTCCTGTCTTGGTTTTCTTTCTAATGCATTTGTAACAAAATTATGAGACCTGTTCATTAATTTGGCGATGGCTCGTAAAGATTTGCCTTCTTTTCTCAGACTAAGAACCAATCGAGCTTCTTCTTTAGTACAATGAGAATTTCGACCCATTTTTTCTAAAAAAAAATAATTATTTAATTCTCTGTATTGACAGGAGCTATACTTAATTTACCTTTAGTTACCAAAAGATCACTGATTACAAAATTATTCACTTGATACTTGTGAGAAACGGAGACTGTACCTATTATTATGATCAGGCGAAATGTGTGGTGGACTCGCAATTTATAGAAAAGCTTTGATATACGGGGCAGCCCCTCTTTCAACTCTTTGTCACAGTGTGGCCAGACATTGACAACATAAAAAAACCAAAAATTAAAAAGTTGTCAACACTAAAAGTACGAAAAAAGCATCTATAATTAAAAAATTCCGGTGTGTACCTATTAATATGATCAGGTGTGTAATAGCCTATAGCGCACTCTCCTAGAGTTGCGGGTGTTAAAAATGGCCTGAAATTAAATGAAATGAAATAAAATTGTATTTAAAATATAAAAACTTGTAGCCTTGTTAGTTGGCTTTGTCTCTAATGTCAAACTGAAAAAAAAACATATACCTAACACAGCTTCCATTTTAGTCAGTACAAAACAATACTTGAAACAGGCAACACGTAACAACAACTAAAAACTAAGAAAATATATAATATTTTTCAGATATTTTTACAATTCAAAGGTAAGTAAAAAAAACAAAACAAAAATAAAGAAAAACTGCTGAATTTTTGTGCTATAATTTGGTATCCTTAGACTTTGGATCCAAATATGGATCTTTATGTTCAAACATGTGGCGGTCAACGTTATATCTACCGTAAGAAAACCGCAAATAAAAAGACTCAAGTTGTTGGGGAGCAACTGCGCCCAGAAGACAACAATGAGATTGGCAACCAGGAACAAGAAAAGCAAGCAGCGCTCGACCGGGCCAAGGATAAAGACAAGAAGAAGGAGGTCCAGGCAAGGAAAGATGATGTAAACCGTGGCAAGGATAAAGTCAAGAAGAACAAGGAAACTGGCAACAAGGCTGAAGGAAAGCAAACGGCAGTAGGCAGCGGCATGGTTAAACGTTTGGCCAAGCCGGTTCCCGAAGCGACCTGGCCTCTACCCAGTGTCAGAAAAGTTCAAGCGGGTGTAAAGAAAACAAGTGCTTTTAAGGTACACCGATCCGTAGCCATCTCCATAACGAAAATTCACAAAGCACAACAAACCTCGCGTGCCAGATATTTGCTAGTTCCAAATGCAGATAAGGAGGTCCAGACAGAGGCTTTGGACAATGAAGAGGTGCAGTCTGAAGCTGTAGCTACGAATGTGGTTGAACCTGACACATCAGCTGTAACGCCGGATGCACATATGGAACCGCCACCCCAGTTAAACACAAGTCCAACCGCGGTGGCCCTTAACGCAGCACAACCGCATTTACCCATGGAACCACCACCCCAGTTGATTAATACAGCTGAAGTATCTCAGCTACCAATGGAACCGCCACCCCAGATCTTTAACCCAGCTCCTGTATTCCAGTGGGCTCAAGACAATATTATTCTTTTAGTTAAATTTATCATTATCACACTCATTGCCTTTGCGGTTAAGTATTTTGTTTTAAAGCCGCACCCCAAACCACCAGAGGGTTTTTGGGCCTTTCTTAAGAAGCTGCTATTGAAATACCCTGGTTAACTTATAGTTTGAAGCAGAACCCCAACAACTTTACAAAATTTCAAGTCAATCAATTTTTTTTTGGAAACAAAGTAAACAAAATTTTGTAGTTCTTACTAGATGAAGCTATACCACATTTTAAGACCAATTAAATATGTCGGCGTTATATTGACCGTTTAGTCTAAGCAAGGTTTTAGTTCTATTTTTATGGGGCTTACAGCGGGGATCAGAGAGATTAGAGCATCAATACTCTCTTTAAAAGTATTTGCGATGTGGCAGACACCCAACATTTAATGTTGTTCAAAACTTGAACATGAGACAACCACGATCCTAACGTTGCGTTACATATCATAAGCCCATCATTCTTTGTAACATTTAATATTTAGCCTGTGTGCCACCTTTTGTAATAGCATTAAATATTAATAGCCGCAGTGACAAGGATCAGCCCAGCAGACACACCACTTGAAAAGGATCAACCATGGGAACCACTTGAAAAGGTCATCCGATCCCCACCACTTAATATGCATCGTGTGAAGCAATGTGTATTCCTCACACGAATGCATTTTTATATATTTATACACACTCATCTATCTTATAGCCTATTTCCACTGGCTTCATTTCTTATCATTTTCATTTCTAAAAATGATATGCTGTTTCCATTGAAAAATCTTCATCATTTTGATATTCGCAATGCCACGTTGACAAAAACAGCTGAATGGTTTGATTTAAACAACAGGCGCCACTTTCAAACTCACGGGGAGTTTTTGCAATATTTACCAAAAAAAAAGACATACACGGCAGGAAAGCAATTACCCTGGGCGAACGCATTGTTAACGCCCTGAATAATCAGCGGAAAGCTAAATACACAACTTATTTTGACTTAATTATATTATAAACAAAATTGCGCCTACTTTTTGAATTCAAATCCACATTTTATTGGTGATGACACTTTCTATTTCCAGCGAGTAACGAGTAGTGCCAAAGAGTAGCGAGTACTTTTTAAAAAAATACCAGATTCCTTCGTGGGGAATGCCATCATTTTTGAGAAATGAAGGAAATGAAGGGCAAAATGCAACAACAATTTGTATGGAAGAAAAGATATCATTTTCTTCATTTCTTGTCATTTCAAGAAATGAAGCTTCATTTCTTTGGTGGAAATAGGCTATTAGTGTATTGTTATATACAAAAAACCGCAAAGTACTGAAAGCCTGCCGGACTTAATCGTTAACAGCACACCGATAAATTATGTCGAGCAGGCGCTAAATCTCGGCATCATCATTAACAACACTCTATCATGGAGTGATCATGTGATTAAAGCCACCGGAAAGACCTTTGGACTTCTAAGACAGCTCTCATTAACCCAGCAGATTTTGCCTACCGATCTTAGACTATTGATGGCAAAAACATATCTGTCACCTACGCTCTGCTATAGAATTGAGATATTTGGAAACTGCGATTTAGCTTCTCAGCGTAGGCTTAATGTTACATTTAATAGTATTGCTAGATACGTCGGTGATGAATTAAGCTTCAGCACATCGGCTAGAACCAAAAACATAAACAACATACGTCATAAATTAATGTGTTCAGAGCGACAATTTTTCGTTCACACTGTTCGTCTGTCCTACACAAATAAAAATAGTTAGTAACGCAACGCAATTTAGGGTCAAACTAAAAGAGGTTTTTAATAGGAAACAATTAATAATAACATTTAATTACACAAATCATTGAAATAATAATAAAAATCTGTCTTGCTATATATGTATTAGGCTAAGAAGAAGTAGGATTAATGATTTAAATACTATGATCTTTTTTTTGTATGTGACCAGTCCATTAATGTAAAAGGTTATCCTTGTAGCACTAGGAATTAAGAAATTATTAAATAAATAAAATACAACTGTAAAAACAGGACACAAACCACTTTACAATGAAGGCTGGTCGCTATTGAAGTCTCTTCAATAGACTTGACCCATTAACTGCAATTCTCATGCTGGAAGTGCTATAACTGGCGCAAAAAACCCACACCACCAATAACTGCTGTGCTGACAGAAAAATTTGTATATGGGCATTTCCAAACTGACGTGACGTTACGATCTTGGATTTTTTAAAAAGATTGTTCTATATTTAAGTAGCAATTAAGTAGCACTAAAATCAACAAAAACAATGACCCCAATCGATCATAAGGAGGTTAAGATATAAGCAAACATATTATATATGCTGGCGTGACGTTACATAAAACGGAAGTGGGTTTTGACTTGTTTTAGAAAAATGCAAAACTCTGCGAATTGGGCAAAGCTTTTTGTATACGAATTTATTTCGTATGATTTCAAATAATACAAGTTTATTTTCCAGGTTATCTTATTCAAAAATGTTTGCCCAATTTTTTTTAAATTGCTTAAGTAGCTGACGTGACGTTACCTGACGTTACGTTACTTAAATTTCCTCATTATATTTATGTTGTTTTTGTTATAATATAAGGCAGAAACTTACAATTAATTGCAATCATAAAGTTTCTTATGGTGTCTTCTGCAATATTTTGTAACCATTTGTACCCTTAGAAATAGTTAAGAAACCAAAAATCAATGCAATCTAAAGGCATTTTTATGACAACAAAACATATCCAAATGAGAAAAATGGCGCTTGCGCGACTCAAATGGGTTGCGAAATATATTTGAAATTGGCTCATATTAGTTCATTTTGATTATTATTCCATGAAAAAATTATAAAAAATAGTGTTTTTAAGTACTTTTCATTTTTTGGTCTCGGTGGACTTTTCTTTGGAAATGCCCATATGTACTTGTACCCATTTAACCTGAGAGAGCTTTTCACTCTCAGTTTCGAACTTGCATTCGTTTTGACAGTGGAATTCCGTACTTACTTCAATCTCGAGTCAGGATCATATGATTTTCAAGTAGGATCCGTACTTGAAATGAGCGTTTTCGGATTGATCCAAGCCTTTTAGGATAGTTCCAATCCTTTCGTGCTTGATTCAAGTGAATCTAGTACGACTTGTTCTTGAAATTTCAATCCGAAAGTCGAGATCAAATCAATTTTTTCGTTGCGTATTCCAACTGATGAAACCGTAGTAATTAGCATGTGCACCGAGTACAGATTGGCGTAGTTGCGTCGTTTGTTAACTCTCGTTGAGGACGTTGCTTCGGTTGGGGGTCGATAAGCAAGTTCGCCCAAGCAAGGTTGCCACGCGTTGTGTACTTTCGCTTGCCACTCGCTGTGAACTTTCGCTTGCCACTCGCTGTGAACTTTCGCTTGCCACTCGCTGTGGACTTTCGCCTGCCACGCGTTGTGGACTTCGATTGAAGTCGAGAACTTGTAGTTGGACTCAGGCTGACATTAATTGCCAAACAAAGTGCGTCTCGAGCTGTAGCAGGTTGCTTGTGGTCGATCACGTCGCCACTTTAGCTAATCTACTTCTACTCTATATATAAAACAGTTTGTCCTGACTGATTCACTGATTCACTGACTGATTGGCAATCAACGCAGAGCGCAAACGGTAAGAGATAGATGGCTAAAATTTGGACAGGAGTTTCCATTAGCGGTGAAAGTGCGTACTAAGACGGGGTTTCGGTAAATTTCAACTGGAAAAGTCGGAAAAGCGTCGGAAAAGTTTGTATGGAAGAAATTTTTTGGTTTGTAAGCATAGTACGCGAAATAATTCGACACGTGTTTTCCCGATTTTGGAAAATCCGCCCAGGAGGAAAATGGCCTGGGAAATTCTGCATGCAAAAAACTATTTTTCATCCGATTGACTTGAAACTCGGTTTGTAAGGATAGAATACGAAATAATTTTAAAATAGATTTTCCAATGTCGGAAAAGCCGTGAAAATTCCCGGAAAATTCTGTAAGCAAAAAACAATTTTTCAGCCGATTGGCTTGGAACTCGGTTTGCAAGGATAGAATACGGAATAGTTTGAAATGAGATTTTCCAATGTCGGAAAATCCACCCCCAGGCGTGAAAATTCCCGATAGCGATAGCGAAAACGGGAACGGTAACGGAACGGTTACGGTGGGTGGGTGGGTATTGGGTAGGATGTGGGTGGGAATTGGAGGGAAAACCCAGCAGCAAAGTCGTTACGGGGAAAAGACAAAGTAGTAAGTTGAATTCAAGCTGATGTATGTAAGATTTGCTTTGTGGGCTCTACGGGGAACACAGCTAAAAATGGCTATACTGATGGCGGCGCAGCGAAGCGGGACGGGTTATATGCTAGTTGTTTTGATATAGGTGTAACTAACTTTATTATTGGCCGACAATATAGGCAAGTGTCATATACGGATGTGTTCCAGAAATCTCTAGAGATTTTGGTATAAACACTCGCATTTCGAATTAAAGCTGCTTGCCCTTATATGTGAAGTAATAAATATGATTAGATGACAAAAGTTTGACGATTAGAAACCAACTGATCAAGGCCAAGTAAATTTAATGCGTAAGGTTTCACCGACCAATGATCTAGTAGCTAACCTTATTTCTATAATTTCACATATAAAGTTCTCCTAGTTAAGTTCCAAATCAAATCGTTTGTACGAAAATCTCTAGAGATTTCTGGAACACGCCCGATAGCCTATACTCATATTCGATTAAAACGAGAAAGCAAAGCTTACTTCGTCTCTGTAGAAGTTTTAATACACTTCAAAACATTTTTGAATCAAGTATTTTGGGATAGAAAAAATCCTACTAGTAATAAGAATTTTGTTCTTGAATCAAGTATTTTCGTACTTACCTTACTATTGGCACCGTTTGTACTTAATTCAAAGTTCTGTATTTTTTTTGAGTGTACAAAAAATATACAAGATAATTACCTGGACATAAAAGAAAATTAGTCTGTTTAGCTGGCTCTAGGTCCAAAAAAGTTGCGTTTGATCACAACTGTAAACAGCTTATGCATTGTACCAGCAAAAAGAGCTGGTTGCCTATACAGAACTGTTTCATCGTTATCCCTAACGACTCTTCAGTAGGCTTTTCGCTGAAGATAGCATGATTGCCGACTGCCTCTCCATACAATCATTGCTGAGATCAGTTGGAAACTGCTAAAAGTAATGAAAGCAAAAATAGACAAGCAATGAGTGCTATACAGACAATCTGCTTGTATTTTGATTCGAAATTGTTTGGAACTTATAAACTGATCTTCAGATTCAGTATACACAAAGATGATAAACTTTTGGCCAGCAGTATTTAAGGATTCAAAAGTTCTGCCAAGGCAGAACTAAGACAGGGTTGTCTGATTTCACCTCTACTGGGACTAGGAACTAAATGGAAAATGTACCAGACCGCAGGCAGATCCGTACAAAGCTAACGGCCAACTTCGAAGCTAACTGCACCCCGAACTATAGCATCCAACTGGAAGCGGGAACTTGATTTCAAACAGGCTACCAAAGGTAGGCAGGCAACATTCTTAAGGTAAAAGGATACTACGGGTGAAACGTCTAAGCGATTGAAGTATCAATTTTAGCTTGGACTGGAGCTTACCGTTGACTTGGCTGGAATGACAGAATAAGGCAAAACGGCTTAAAAATGTGAGTGATGTGAGTTAGCATTTGAAAACCGTGCCAGATTAATGCACCTTATGGAAGCTTACAGAATGCTTCAGCTTAAAAAATCGTGGGCTAATTTGAACAAATTTATTTCGGCCAAATGCTAGGGAACTTGAACTGTACACCTCGCCATTCTAAGGCAACATTCTTACCATCAGCACCGCCGGGTTTTTGCCTGCTGAGAGCTTGACAAATACAAATGATGGTGTTCCATTCCCGAGGTTCCCAGACGGGGTAAAGTTAAACATTTGTATGTTCGCTCTTGTGTTCTCTTCGCTTTCATTCAAATTCAACGATTTCTGCTTACCTTTGGCACGCTCTCTCACTCACTTAATGTCACCCTGTATGTGCAATTTCATACAACGCGCATGTGAAAGTAACAGAAATCTAGAAATTCCTTATCGCACCTCAGTGTGTTGCATTAAGTGGGCCTGTGGCACGGGCACGTTCCAAGTACGTACACCTGGCGCCGTCATTCGCCCATCACACCCCGCTTACTGACTCCAGCGAGCTTGGAGCTTGGAGCAGGCGGGAAAGGAAAGGAAAGGAAGTAAGTCAGCGTCAACATTGCAGGCAACCGATTAACTACCCGCCAGCGTTCAGCGTCAACACAAAAGTATTTTCCACATACCGACAGGCGATATAAATGCGGGCAAAGCGCGGACAGAGCGGGTAGGGGCCAACGTGTTGAGAGAGAGGCAAATGTATCTTGGACGTGCTGTGGGTAATCCGTTCAACAATGGTAAGCAAGCAAAGCCGAAAACTGAGACTGTTGTACGGGAGGGAAATCGAAACGAATCGCAGGTAAAACTATTCAGTTGAAAAATATGTTGGGAATTGAAACCAGTTTGGAGTTTTGCGAAGCCAATGGAGGTGATTTCAGGGTTTTTGCTTAAAAGCCATCCCAAAGTGCCTGCTAACTGTCAATGATAATTGGTATCATTTCGCATGGAAATTTTGATACAGCAATTCAAGTGTAACTTTCGCAGCTTACAACTTGCCCTAGCATACTTATTTGGTGGCCGGTGACTTTTCCCGCCCCACAAAATTAACCGAAAAAAAACCCCAAATGAAAGTAGAGTGCATAAATTTTACACCTAATTAAAAAGTAAATGTTCTTTTATGCAAATCAAAATGTAACTAAATAAATTACCACAAAACGAAAGCGAGGAAAGATACAAAAGAAGGAAGGCCTTTTGTTTTCAGCGCAAATAATGCATAATGCGCGCCAAGGAGAAAGTAAGAAAGTGTGTGAGTATTTATGTGTGTGTGTGGGGGGGTGGGAAATGGCGACGGCATCGTCTAAGCGCGGCGTGTTAATCACACTTAATCTCATTTTTATTTCTGGGTCAGCATCTTTATTTATTTTTCTATTTCTGTTTTTTGTTTTTGTCTCTCTCTCTTCTCTGGCCGCATGCAAAGCCAACAACTAGACGCAATGCCACGCCCACAGGCCCGTAAATATCCTTGACAAATCTTTTTGCCCTTTCGGCGCGCGAAGCGCAAATAAAAAGACATTAATTCGTTGTCGTTGTCGCTGCCACGCCCAGACCCCCAAGCCGCCTCCCGGCCCCCTCGCACTTGCTCAAGTGTCGACTCCATGTTCCTATGACTTTTTCCCGTTTCGTTCGCTCGCTCGCTCGCTGGCTGGCTGGCTGGCTGGCTGGTTCGTTCTGCTGCTTTTTTATGGCCAGGTAATTTACGTAACGAACCTGACACTTTCTAATTTATGGCATCAGGCGGCGGTGCAAAAAAATTTCACCGTCTGCGCCTAGGAGCAACACGATGATTATGAGCAGGATGATAATAATGATGATGATGGGCGATAGTCTGGCGCGAGCTTAACAGCTGCCGCTGCGGACCTCTGACTCGGTGGTATTAGTGAGCAATCCCAAGTGGATTCTGGCACTGGAATTGGCTGACCTCATAATCATTAACAAGTTTTGGTCATTCGACGACCCCAAAAAAAAAAAGGTGGACACTGCTGGGTGGTAAGTTGGTGCTGCTGAATGCTGGAGCAGGCAGCTTTTGATAATTAACAATTTATTGTGGCGGTCAGATTTTGAGTTTGGGTAAGAAAGATAAAATTTAAAATAAAAAAGACTCATTTTCCGACCGATCGGTCCTATGACAGCCTTAAGATATAGTCATCCGATTTCGACCAAATTTTGCGAATATATTTGAAGGCATATAGAATTAGCAATCAGTGAGTTTAAAGACGCTAGCAATAAAAATTTCTTACTAAGAGCCATTTTCGACCGATCGGTCCTATGGCAGCTATAAGATATAGTCATCCGATTTTGACCAAAATTTGCAAATCTGTTTGAAAACATTTCATATTAATAATGGACGAGTTTGAGGACGCTAACAGTGAAAACAAAAAAGTTTTTCTCAGTAAGACCCATTTTCCGACCGATGGTTCCGATGGCAGCTATAGGATATAGTCATCCGATCTTGACCAAAATTTGCAAATCTGTGTAAAAGCATATAATATTAATATTGGCCGAGTTTATAGACGCTAACAGTGAAAACAAAAAAGTTTTTCCTAGTAAGACCCATTTTCCGACCGATGCACAGTGGTCGATTTCATAGGAATCAAAGTCAAAATTTTGCCTCCAAAAGTGTCATCACTATTTCCTTATAGAGCAAGCAACTTAATGGTAATATGGTTTTTGCTCTCTTGCAAGCGGTCCCGTTGCGAATATCTTTAAAAAAAAGAGGATATTAACACGCGGATATTGCTCTGTAAGACGCATGAAAATTAACTCCTTATTCAAAAACGGAATTAAAATATTAAATCACTTCGAATCGCCGCGAACGAAAATGAATATTAAAATGAGAGGTATAAACTATATGTTTAAGCTGTTTTCATGTTATAACATGTTGTGGTTTTGTTATAAAATTATTGTTTTCCCCAATGTCATTGTTATTAATGTACTCAGCCAAATAGTTACATTTCAGCTAAAGTTAAAGTTGTGTTCCCCCCCGATCCCCCGAATGGTACTTTTTTATTAATATTAGTTAATGTCTTAAGATTCTTTACTATTAATTTCAGCTGCCGCTTTTTGCCGACCTTTGCTTTACAAACGCTTTAAAAAAGAGATTTTGTACTGTTTTTTCATGTGTATTTGTGTGCCCTGTTGTTGGTTTCCTAAGTTGTGAGTTGTGTTGCTGATGCTGCTGATAAGCCCCATAGCATCAGGCTTCAGTCTAGACCGAGGACGTCTTGAGTAAGTCTCGGTTGATCTGTTGAAATAACAGGCATTGAAAAAACTTTAATTGAAAACTGTGGAACATTACTGCAAGCCTTGTCTTCAGGGTATTAAATAAATATTGAGAAGCTTAAAAAATATGCCCTAGATACTGCTAAAGAACTGACCAAGAAGTATCCATCTTCAGTCCACATAATTTTGATTCACGATCCCGATGTTATTGAACATGCACTAGTATCGATTGTAGAGTTCTCTGAAGAAGCTGCTGAGTTTAGAAACAAAGATGTTAAAATGCTTCGACAAATACGGATTTGCTGAATCGTTAACTCCTGAGCTCCGATCCTTTTCTAACTGGGCAGCGAAAATTACCAAGCAAGAAAAAATCTGTTTTATTTAAAACTGTTTTTTATTTGTTTTGTTAATTTTGAAATCAATCTGCTTTTATTCAATTTCATTATTTTGTATAATTGAAACTTTTTGAATCATTTTTGTATAACACCAATTTGGTATCTTACGATAAACTTGTACTGTATTAAAAATAATTTCTTTCGCTTTTTTATTTTTGCAGGGTGGATGTGGGTGGTAAGGGGATGGGTTTGGAGCTATGTAAGCATGACCATTCCATGTTTTCTTACTAATAAGAATTTTTAAAAGCTGTGAACAAAGTTTCACCATCATATCTCTTCTGTAAGTATTTTTGGCTGCCGAACACTGTGCTATGGTAACTATGGCAGCTATAAGATATGGTCAAGCAATTTTAGTGCTAGTCATATACACATACATAGTATACACTTACAAGTACTAACATTAAAATATATTTATTTACTAAACAATGGCATTTGTGGCCAAGACAGGCACACAAGAAGATGAACTAACAAAGAGAAACACCAAAAGGCTTAAACTGGAGGACACAACGACCAGTCTACAACTAGGGAAATTGCCTCAAGCAGTACAGGAACAGATCATATCACATACCGTCGTTAATGAATAACAACAAATAAGATGGACCTCAAACCAGCTACGCAACACTCACACTCAATATATTATATATTGCATCAAGCATAAGTGTCTTGTCCATAAGTATCAAACAATCGGAGGAGAAGAAAATTATCAGGGTTATGCTATAAGGGTTATGTTGTTGGTAATTGCCGTTGATGCTGTTATACAAATGTCAATGTAAAGTCAAGTTTACTTGTCCTCAGGTTTAGGAACAGGTGACTTCTTACTTTGTCCACTCTGGCTCCTCATAGCCATCAATTTGCGGGCACCTTGATACAGCTGCATAGTGGCATAGAGACGGCTAAAGCGGATACCGAGGACCAACAGCTGAACAAATTCTTGCTAGCCACAGTGACCCCATAATAATCGACCAGATGTCAGATTGGCAGAAACTTCCTTTCGCCGCTATTGCTGATTTGAGAAAATTTGATGAGATGCTGAAAAATTAAAATAAACTGAGGGAGTTTGTACTTATTTTGGGTGGACAAATTCATTTGGTTCTAAAATATACAAAATTTTCAGAAACAGTTCATAGCAAAAACAGGTAGAGAAGGACCCGCACAATTTATTAGAGCAGTTACTCGAAAGGTATTTCCGGACACATTGGCTTCTGCTTATAGCTGGAAGGGAGCCAGCACTAAGCCAAGCGCCGAAAAGTGCTTCCTTGTCACAACCATTAAAAGTAGTAATATTACTATTATTGTGTAAATAAAATTAATAATTTTTTCTCTTAGATAATTGCCATATCAAATTCCAATGTACAGACAAGGAAATGAACGCTGTCCTACAAAAGCATTTTATTCACGCTAAATATAGGGTGACAAAAAGAAAACGTGTGGAATAAATTTTTTGGAATTTTTGATTTAATTTGTCAATTTTTTACAAGATCAATTTTTGTTAAATATGTACATTGTAAGTATATAAACCTTTGTTTTTAAGTTTACTCTATATTACTTAAAATAAAATTATGCATAAAATAACAATATATTATATATATATATATATCTATACAATATGTAAATAAACTTATTTCAATGTTATTATTCAATTAAATATTTATTTTTATCACAAGCAAACGATTAGAAATATGAATCGAAAAAGACTCGCAAATGCTTGAAATATGACTCTAAAGTGATTGGAAATATGACTCGAAAAAGTTTGAAAATACGGCTCGAAAATGGGTCGAAACTGCGTAGAAAAACGGGTTGTAAGCGACTCTTCAAGAAAAGTCGCGGATAGGGTACCATTTTCACCCGGCAAAAGTATCATTCATGATCAGAAAACGCGCGCATTTATGACTATTTTAATCAGACGAACGACTCGAAAAAAACTCGAATGTGATCAGAAATTTCATAAAATGCTTGCTGGGACAGTATTCGCATTATTTTTAGATCCTCAAAATTTGGGAATGATTAGATGGACGATTTTCTATTGATAAGCAGCACTGTATAAAAGACAATGCGCGGCAACGGCCCCAACCGTGATGCGCAGCACTTCAGTTCAGTTCGTGTGGGGATATCCTTATAGCCTCTTAGTGTACGGCAAAAACTGAACTTTATCTAGAAGTGAACAGCGTAGAATAGTAGAAATTGTGAAGTAATATACGATTTCGTATAAATATTTGTAAAAAACAAATTTTTTCAATGATCATGGTACCTTTTTGACAAATATTATGACTTCAAAGCAAGTCTGCGCCAACTACTGAAAAATTAAATATGTAAGCAAGGGCAACAGTACGTATGAGTGATAAACTTTGAATCCAATTTGCAGATACTAAAACATATTACAAAAATTTAACTACAAAACGCATCGTATAAGGAGGTATCACTATGACCGTACACTTTTCCATACATCATATGTACACTCTTCTAAGTTATCTTTCCCTAGATATGTATGTTGTCCCTTTACGATAAAAAAATTGAAAGACATTACCGACATATATGTGAGGTATATATGGCACACACACTCACACCCAAATGGTGGACAGGGATTGAAAGGGTCAGCTAAGTTGAAAAAGTGCGGCAACGGTAACCAAATCCGCACCTAATATGCAAATTTAATGAAGTAATTCAAAGGGTCGTCGAAACGGAGAGGCAAAGCATTTCATTTCAATTTGGTGTAGCCCCAGCACCTTCACACACACACACGCACACAGACAGACAAACAAGGGACAACCTAGAGCAGCTGAAATAATTCACGCAATTTGCCGCACATTTTAGCCAACGCCTGAGACCCGAAAGGACCACACAGAGGCAACTTTTGCCTGTTGGTTAATTAATAAAATGACCTCTGTCGCAGTTGTACGAGTAAGTCTGCCTTTTTTTTGCCAGAGAGCAACTAAAATATTTGCCGCTTAGCGCCAGGACACGTCCACATTCCACAGTCAGACAAAGACAATGGGTCAGCAGGTTGCCCCAGAACAGAGGGAGACAACAAAAAGAAAAAAAAGAACGTTGGCAAAAATAGAAATTAAGAGTTAATTGCGTTGCTATTAAATTTAATTGTCGCGTAGCGTTCAGCTTTCGGAAGATTCGAATAAACAAAAAAAAATAACAAAAAAAAAAAAAGAACATTAAGATGAATTCCCGACGAGTGCAAATGAAATGGAAAGTATTTAGCTACACAAATTAATGGCAATTCATTTGTTTCAATGGGACTCGAAAAAGTGAAGCAAGGCAAACATTCAAGTTGGGTTGCACAACATTTACTAGTCAAGTAAACTGCTAAATTTTGAAATAGTTTTGTCTTCAATTTTCGTCTCGATATGAGCAAAAATACAAAGAAACACTGAGTTCACATATTTCAGTTGAAAATTTCAGAAAACAATAGGAAACAGTCATGATACAAACAAAGAAGGTAGTGCAAAAGTGTGCTTCGATTACCAAAATGAAAATTAATTGAAATTATATCAACAATTAAACTAAATCAAGATTCAAATTGCCCATGACGTCACAGACTGACAAAGTTATGCGCATGCGAAATGTAGCAAGTTTTTGCACTACCTTGTATTCATTGTATCAAGGGAAACAATGCTCATTTCTTTCAGAGTTCTTCCATTCCTAACAAAATAATTCTGATGCTAATTTGATGTGCACATTTGAGACCAAAAAATTTCATATAACATTAAGCATAGAAACGTGAAATGCACATGTTGCCCAACGACTCCAGCGACGTTGACACGATGATGTCCTCTTGTGTATGCAACATAATTGAAAGCTGCATGCGTCAACATAATTTTCTGACAACTTTAGTTAAGCATGTAAATTAAGTTAAAAATAACGATGACATTGGTTGCATAAGCGCAAATGCATGCACACCCACACACACACACACACACACACAACAGAGCAGAGAAAGCAGCGAGCAGGGAGCTGGGGCAGGCCAAGCTGGAGCATTGAGGTTGCGCCCATCCACACACAGTTGCATGCACATTTTTCTTTTTGGCTCAGGCAGTGGCACGGCTGCTCGTAATTGGAGCGTGGAATATCACTCTTCATGTTATGACATTTTTTCGCCAACAGCGAATTAATTGTACACCGTGAGAAACATTTTGGTTATACTCAAAAAAAAATTAATTTCTAAGAATGTGAATGATCATTCACATCTGACCGAAGAGTCTGGGCTTTGGCTTTCATTTTAATATTCCGAATTTTTATTTGGGTATAAGAGTTCTTGTTCTCCCCATTTTAGTTCAGTGGATTTCATTTCTCGATCTCATTTAAGTGTACACTTTTTACGAAACAAGCAACTTTTTTCAGTTGCTCACTCAGTTGTTCATAACAAAGTTCCCTTGGGGGCCGAATGCATTCGGTAATTTATACGTATAAGATGCTTACCGAAGTCATTTCTCCCTGAATATCTGAAAGTCAGTCGTAATCAGCATTACAAGACAATCCATTCCGCAGCAGTAGATCAGGTTCCCCAAGCAGAGAGCGCCAAATGTGCTTGTGTCTCTCTCTAACACACAGTGATGCATGAATTCGGCAAACATTTGGTGTGAATTGGCGAGTATGTCCGTGCCCCAGGGGCTTTCGCTGGGAAACTCTGCAGTATATTGCCGAGCAACACAGCTAAAAAGCGTTTACACATTTATATCCTCTCTTCTTGGGGAACCCTGGTTCATAATATTTCAGTTGCTCTCTCCCTTCTCAGTGGTTCTTTTGCTCTCTCACTAGCTCAGTAGCAGTGTTACTAGCTAATAAAACCCAAAAGTTACTGCCAGACTTCTGCCGAACAATGCCATCCGGATTCGCCATTACGGAGAGTGCAAAAAAGCTATATTTTTTGTTAAAATTGTAAGCTGGCAGAATGTTCGCATGTCTCGTCTTACAAGTCATACACTACAATTTAGTGTATCATCAGAGTGATGAGCCTCAGTCGTAAAGCACAATAGTATACGGGTGGGTAAAGTAGCTTAAGTTTAACGATGCAATGTACCTATATGATAGACGAAGTATATCGCGTGTTGACGTAATGCGCGTGTCTACCTAGTACTTGCCTATATGAGTGGGTACATGATTGCTTTAGTAATGCAGTGGTTTTTATATTAGTTTATTTTAAATGGTTTTATTCTGCTTATTCCTTCGATAAATAAAATGTATGTTTTTACAAAGCTTATAAACAGTCCAGACTACGAAATGGCCGAATTATACCGTCGATATCAACGGGGCATGTTCTTTTTCGTCAGCTCATTGTAAGGATGGCCACATATGAAACTCAATTTGATTTTTATTACTTTCAGCATTTTTGGTAGTGATAACTGAACTGCATAACTCGTAGTTTCATCGTAGTCCTCCAATCATCTTTTGCCAATTGAGTACTTTCAAACTGTTGACGATGCTTTGTTTTTCCCGACAATTAGTAAGCATGTACATTAACAATTAACTAACAGACGTAAGCTCAAGAGGTATCAGAGTGACTCTCTCGCCACGTCATGTGTCAAGCTCCGGACTCTGCTAGCCAGTCTTTACACATTTGTTCTGCATACAAATACAAATTTAGAAAATAGAAGAAATGTCAAAAAACGCTTATGGATGAGGGGGGCAAGCACATAAGCGAACGAAATAGACATTGGCTCGTGTCCTGGCACGATTAGTTCTTTCAGTTTGTTTCCGATTACTGATCTCTCTAGACGATGAAAGCAACGGTCTGTATTGCATATACTTTTTAGTCAGGCGTAATGCATACTTTCGGCAGAACAGGTTGAGCTGCTGCGCCGCTGGGATATTTCAGTTGCTCTCAACCATATCAGTAGTTCTCTTGCTCTCTCACTAGTCTCCAAGTGTTGCAGTGTTGCCAACTTCTAAAAGAAGCCCAGAAATGATGGCTAAATTAACTGATTTGGCAACACTGCTAAATAGGCTATTAAATATGGCAAAGTGTAAAACTCTAGTTTCACTGGCACATTCTAGACGTCATTCTCCGGATGATCTCATAAGAGATAAATGTCACTATGCGCTTACGCATAAGAGAGAAATGTCATAAAACTTACCTTTTTATCGCTATATGGCTAGATTTTCGAATTGACAAAAGTGCCAGCAATAGGAGCAGCTACTGTGTCAATGGCGTTGCCATGGGGGGAGAGGGTCTTAGCTCACTGGGAATTTTATGGTCTCCCTTTTATTGAAAACTGACTGCATCCATGAGTTGTGTATGGTTCAGACAAGCGTCAAGACTTCCCTTCTTTACTGTAGAATGTCAAGATGCCGTAATATTTCGTATGAATGAATCCTGAAAACTGGCTACATATATTGTGGAGGGACCTACCAGGAGAGCATGCTGCTTGACATGTGGAAGGCGAACTTTGACTTACAATTGCAAACAGAGCAATCCAATCACCGTAAACAACATTCGTGAGTGGAACACGGGAAACATTCACTTTTTTAGAATGATGTTGAATGATTGCCAGTGGAACAAGGTGTTAACGGGTGTTCTTTTCGGGCTTTTATTTACACACTATCCGATGTGTTCCAGAAATCTCTGGAGATTTTGGGGTCAGTTGTTTTTGAAAACAACCAATACAAATGTCGGTGTTCCACAAATGTCGGAGATTTCATTTTTCGGAGTTAGCTTCGGAGTTGCATGCAAAACAGCTGCGTTGGGACTGCCACGGCAGGGTTGTAGGCTTCAAAATAATTTAAATTAATGTAGGATTCAAATTTTATTTGGTAGTTTCGAATCCAAATCCTGTGGTTTTGGTATGCTCTGAGTTACAAACTTTAATTTATTTTTAAGCCATTAGTACTCAATTGTATCGGAAAAAAATTGAAGAGAACGCTGACCCGTAAAAAATTATTTTGTATTGCTTACAAGTGAGTGGAGTGCACAAATATAAATTAAAAAATGGCCGCGGCTGCATTAATTGTTTGGATATTGCTGGGAGAAGGCCGCTGGCGAGGGAGACATAATTGAAACAAAAGTTTCAGAAATTATGCAATTCACTTTTGATTTCTGATGAAGCGTAAGCTACTTTTCTGCCCCGATATCCGACTGCAATCCATATGGCATTACTGTTTCAAAACAGATGTAAAAAGTGCAGTTAAAAATTTTACTGCTGATAACTTGACTTCCATTTGTAGTTTGATACTTCATTGAACTAACCTTTAAATCAGATTTTAGTAAACTGCTAATTTATACACATAGTCTTGTTAAAATTCTACTTCATTTAAGCGAAGAAACTTTTAATTTTGAAAAGAAAATTAAAACTCCGAAAATGATATTGTCACATTTGGAATAAGCTGGCAGGTTTGCTTATTGTTGTTTTCTGCCGCCCTCTGACTTTTGCATTGTTTTGGCGGACAATATTTTAAAAATTAATTTTTATTACTTAAATCCAATTAAATCTGTAATAATATAATATTAGTGCAATTCGATCAGTTAAACATTCAAGCTTTGTTCCTCATTATTATATTTGACTAGCAAAACATAAACCAAATGTCACCACAAAATTCGCAACATTTAAAAAAAACCAAAATAGGTTTCGGGAACAGCGACAATTGCTTTTGGGTTGTTAGAGGTTTGTAGAACACGGCCGTATATCAGAGTCCGGCACGTCCCAGTCTAAAGTGTATACCACAGCGCTCTGCGGCAGCGACGTCAACACACCGACAGTATACGAGCTTAAGCTGCTCTCTCTTTTGCAACAACAAAGAAGTGATAAATGAGCGCGCTCTCGCGTGGCTAAACTAGACCCGGCCAGCGATAGCTATCACGAGCCGAAGTCAGTCGTGTGTTTACGCCAACGAGAGCCGAACTCATGATTGTGTGAATCAGTCAACATTGAATTGCAAGTAAAACGGCTGAAGTCTGGAGAGAGCTCTCTTGCTCACCAACACAAGCGCACACCTTTTTGTCCTCTCCATTTGGCCGGCACTGGGCTAAACACACACAAGCAAAGCCAAAATGAGCATGTGTGGTTTGACGGCCCCTGCACTATATACACGAGTTTCTATATACACACGGTTACTATTTACATTGTCAATACGGGTTTCTTCTGTCCATTCTATTTACAACTACTGACCTCGTTCGTCTCAGTCTCTCGTCTATTCAAGTCTGCGTTCTCGTCTGTCTTTAATTACTTTTACGCTAAAATACTTTACGATACATTTGGCGGCTATTTCCAAACAATTCCAAAGTCTACAAAGGGTATAATTTGAAATACACCAATACCTAGCTTAACGGCCATGATACGTTATGAAAAAGTAGTAAAGCGAAAATCGGTATAACGAATCAATTCTTTTCATACAAATCCATGCCACTTCAGTTAGATCTGTCACAATTAATCAAAATAAGATAATGAACACATTCCATTGCTAAAAAGAGAAACACAAATAAGATCTTATTCACATAAAAATATTATAATAAAATAAAATATTAAATTCTGTTGTTTTTTACTGACTCAATTTGAAAAATCGTTCAACTTTGTCTGTTTCGCCATCCTTTCTGCTTCTTTTTGCATGGTTTTGCAGTAGCTAAAGGCTGAGTTTACTTTTCATTTTGAAGAAAAATGTTCATTCCCTTCTCGAAATATGAGAGCGCATTTGTTAAGGTTTTTGCTGCGAGTTGCCCGGATGTAGCAGGCTCTGTCTCCTCATCAAGTGTATGTTCGGTTACCAACTGGAACAGCTCCTCTTTTGAAAGAGGTTCTCTGTCACCATCAAGCAAGTCCATCAAATCACCTATTACTAAATCTTCAAAACCAATATTGTGGAAGAGAATTAACTTCAGACTCAGATTTTAAGCATTCTGGCCATATTTGTTTCCAAGAATGGTTTATTCTGGTTGATTTTAATTTATTCCATGATTCGCTAATTTTGTACATTGCATCTCTGATAATGTAGCTTAACAAAATTGTTTTATCAAAGATTCACCATCGCTTTGCTGACAAAGTTTACGAAAATTTCTGCGTAAACAATAAGTTTTGAAAGTTGCAATAGCTCCCTGATCCATTGGTAGAATCAAAGCTGTTGTATTATTAAAAAGGTATACTTAGTCTCCACATCTTCTGATAATTCGGGTAAACTAACCGGGTGCCCTGGAGCATTACCCAAAATGATAAATGCCTTGTTGCTTAAGTTCTTTTCCTTCAAATATTTGATTTAACTTCTGGGCAAAAGCATGTTTTAAAACAGTACCCGAAAAGAATCTAAGTCATATTTATACCCGCTACTCATAGAGTAAAAGGGTGTGCTAAAGTCGTGCAAATGTATGTAACAGGCAGAAGGAATCATTTCCGACAATATAAAGTATATATATTCTTGATCAGCATCAACAGCCGAGTCCGTCTGTCCGTCCGTCCGTCTGTCTGTATGAACACCTAGATCTATGAGACTAAAAGAGCTAGAGCAACCAAAATTGAAATGTAGACTCCTATTGTCTGCACGCAGATCAAGTTTATTTCAAAGTTTTGCCACGCCCACCCCCGCCATCACAATAAAAAATGTTGAATGACACCAACAATTTTTAAGATATCGATCTCAAATTTAAAACTTACATTTATATTCGCAATATCTTTAAGCCCTGAAATCAAGATCGGATGATAAACAGCCGAGTTAAAAAATGTTGCATACTTTTCGGCTGTCCCACCTCAGGCACACAGGAAGGCTATTAAACATTTCATTCCATGAGTAACGGGTATATCGAAGTCGGTTAGAGCCGACTTTAACTTACGCTCTCGTTTAAAACAGTACCCGAAAAGACTCTTATTCATTCAGCCTTTCTTATCAGATTTCCAGTCCTTAAAAACGTCTTGGATTTTCTGAGGGACACGCTAACAGTGGTTATAGCTATTAAGAACTATGCTGGTCACTAACATTTCCATAAAATGCGTGCATTCTTGAGTGGTTTTGCTTATTTACGTAATTTTGGCGTTTCCCGCTGTTTAAACGTGAATGAAAGTTTACTCTTTTCGTCGGGCAAAAGCTGACATATTAAAACAAGTGAGAAATTCGGTCAAGCCCGACTATCAGATACTCTGTACCAGTAAATGCCGTCGCATGTTAAAAGCGTTATACGCTGTTTTACGCGTTCTATGCGTTATACGCTCATCTCTAAGTTTCTCTCTCTCTCTCCCAAAGATTGTGTTTGTTTGAAGTGGTGGGGTGGGGGGTGCCGGTTAACTTTTTTGCTCTGAACTTAAGTATCGTTTATCCGATCTTTATCATTCTTTCAGCAAATCGATAATAAATTTTGATTACTAGATTTCTCTAGAATGTACGAAAAATCTATCATCTAAACTGTGGGAGATATGACGTTTTTTCTAAATTTCGGGGGTGGGAGGGGGCTTGGCGAAAATTGAAAGTAAACTTGCACTTCCTGCAAGTATAATGAGTTTTTGTCCCATACATGTCAAACCTCTATCTCTTACCATCTCTAAGATCTCTTCGTTCATACGGACGGACAGACGGACATGGCTATATCGACTCGGCTGTTCAAGAATATATATTCTTTTTAGGGTCGGAGATGATTCCTTCTGGCTGTTACATACTTTTGCACAAACTTAATATACTCTGCGTACCTTTGGTACAGTGTATAAAAAGGCCATTATAGCGAAATGCCGTATAAAGAACGGCCTCATATTAATTTGTACCTACGTGGGCTCTTAAGACTTACAATTTAGAATTTGTTGCTGATTTGCATTGTGTACAATATGCTTTAATTGGATGGTTTACATCAGAGTTCCAAGAAAATCCTTTCCCGGCAGTATATAGCTGAGCAAAATAGTGAAAAAGCATTTACACATTTTCTGTCCTCCCTTTTTGGGGAGCCCTGGTGTACATCGTTTTTTATGCACTCCTTGAACTCTGAGATGTTTTCACAGGCATCGTAAATTTAACTCATATTTATTTTAGGCATTTTTAAGCCTAAAATTTCCATTCATTTTCATTGCCAAATGTTTCAAACGAATGTTTTATTCGTTTCCTGGAATTCAGAACATTTACCAATTTCTATTGATAGAAATTGAAAACAAGAAAAGGTCAGAATAATTTAAAATAAAAGATCTGGTGGGAAAGTAGCTAAATTGGCTACACTGCAGAGTGGTTCCGTTGCTCCCTCATTTGCTCACTCATACTGGCAAACGACCCTTCGAATCCCAGCAAACATTTTTTATCGCGGAAGATGAGAATGCGATTCTTCCAGTAGGTATCGCTTAACTCTGGCGATATCGCAGAGTTATTGCAATTTTATCTCCCTTCGGGAAGAAGTGTGCCAAGAAAGCGATTCTTCATGGAGATAAGAAAGCGATTCTTCCTGGAGATAAAAAAGCGATTCTTCCTGGAGATAAGAAAGCGATTCTTCCTGGCGATAAATCGTTTCTTCCTGAAGATATGAATGAGTTAATGAGTCTCTTATGTGGGAGGATAAGATTTTGATTTTTATTATTCCGAAAAACAACAAATTAAACAAACTTATATTTTTTATTTACAAATTTTTACTTACTCTGCGGGTAAGACGGGTTGAACGAAAAACAAGCGATACCACATATCGCTTATTTATCCCTTGTATGTTAAGAATGCGATACCCTATGTATTTTGTTTGTGTAAATCGCCAAATATCGGAAAACTCTCCCCTCAAACTATCGCCAAACTCTCTTATTGACGATTGAGATAAGGAACCCGACAAAATGTTTGCAGGGATGTTACCCAAGCTCAAATATCTTTACAATCACCTCATAATAAAGAACATAATTCTTTATAGCAGCGGTGGGCACAAAATTCGAGTTTGGGAGCAGTCCAACTTCAACAACAGAAAAAACCAACCCTTATCAGCGAGAAACACATTATATATATATTTTGTTTTTGATTCTACGACAAGCGGGACTCGATGGCACGCACCTGTACTTGTGCGACCAACAGTCGCCTCGCGCCGATTCGCATGGAACAACAGTGGTGCCACACTTCGAAGCGAGGCAATTGCAATTGCTGCGATGTCTGCTTGTGTAAGTCGGCGATAAATATTATTTGAGTATGAAGATTCTAGACTCCCGCATATCTTTTCTGAGAAAATTATGCGAAATAATTTGGGATGGAAATGTTCGCATATTATGGAGAAAGCCCCTCGCATTCAGATTGGATTGACCACAATGTTCGGTTCCCAAATGCATCAAAAACAGACAACCGCATGCAACACATGAACAGGGCGTCAAGAGTATATAAAGACCTCAATTATGCAATAGGGTCCACATACTGCAACGAGTCTTTTCAGCAAAGCTAGATAACTTGTATAACGAACGCCAGAGGAGATCTTTTATGGTTAAACAGCTGTTCAATGAGAATAATAAATGGAGGTATATGCTCACTATACAATATGAATGAGCAGGAGGACATGCAGCATTTTGTAGGACGATGTCCAATGCTGCGGGAAGAGTTAAAATTTTTTGCATATAGGTAGTTGAATATTGACCCAGATCAAGTTTGTTTTAGATTGTGTAAGTGTGTTTTGGAGTCGGGCCACTTGACTGCAGCGCTCTTACGTGTTTTTTGTATGAAAAATGTAAGGTCATACAGGCTCCCCTTGATTCGTAAGTTTATGGTGTATATTTAACGTGAAAAAACAAAGTTGAAAAAGTTATGTTTTAATGGGCGCGAAGAGGCTCCAAAGTTCTCGATAAGTTTGCCATTTTTGTTCAAAATTGGCAAATATTTTGATCAAAATCGCAGTAATTTGGAAAAATTTTGAAAATTGACAGGCCGACGCATTTAGCACAGAATTTATTGTTGAAATTTTGATGTAGCTTAAAGAGAATGGGTTATTTTTAGTTCAAACTTTGTGGATTCGTCGCGCCGATTAAAATTAAAATTAATTTTTTTTTTGTTTGAAATTTTATATAGGTTGTATATGTTGTATTCTCACATCAGCAGACTTGTTGCTTTCAATTTGCAAGTGATTGAAGCTTGAAAGTAACAAATCAACTGATGAGAGAATTGTTAATTCTCGAATCAGCCGCTGTCCAGACATACCATTGCTTTTCCAAAAATGTTGTAATTAATCCCTGTTGATTTGTGTTGATTATAATGCAATTTTATTATCTATAATACAAAAGGAATCCGTTAAGGGGCGCCCTCTCTAAATTTCCAATTTTGCTTTTAAAAAAAAGCACCCTTGTATACAGGTTACGTGAACTCTTTCACATTGGAAGTGTATGCCGTCTGATGGTTATGGACCAAATAATTTCGAAATTTTTGCCAAAACATTGAGCAAATCCAATGATTGACTTTTATTTTACTTTCAGTACTGAAGTCGACTCATGTAACAGTTGCATGGGTCTTACGATGAATATGCTTCGCCACAATTTTCTTGCCGTGGATTTATGTGCCGTGTGCCTCAACACTATTTACACGCAACACACAAACCCTGAACATGTGTAGAGAGATGGCAGAAGTATGCCCCTGGATGTGGCTGTGTGCTGTTGCAATGTTGCGGCTGTGGCCGTAGCCTGTGGCTGCTGGCTGTGGCCATAGAATCACTTCGTCCCCCCCCCCTTGGTCCACGGATATGCAAAGGCAAAATGTTAAGCAAGAAGAGGGAAAAGAAACCGGCGCCAAGGTTATGCGCTACCTGCATATAGAAAAGGCAAACTCTTGTCGACACACTCAAACACACGGTTACATACGCATGTATGCACGCATGTATGTATGTACCTATGTACTAATGTGTGGGAGCTGGTTCTTGGCCTTTTAATTTTGCGGTTGTCTAGAAAAACGAAATGATAAATGGAGAAATGTGTGTTAATAATTGTAATTATTTTTATTATTATTATTATTATGTGCAACTTTATTGTCATTAACCAGCTCCAAGTTGCCAACTAAATGTCACCACTTTGTTCCCTCACTAACCATTTGGTCAGCATCCCCCCCACACACACACACACAACTTGTTATTAACGAGAACGCCCACAATGCCCGTAAAGTGCTTCATATTACGCCACTAATTGCATAATTTCGTTGCCATTTTTATTAGTCTCTCTCACAGTGCCCCACGTCGCGCCTTTGATGTCGCCAACAGGCTCCAACTCCAACTCCTTCTACCCCGTTGTCTGTGGTGGCTCGCTCCTTGCAGTGCCATTAGATTATTATAAAACGACAGTATTTATTGCATAACATGTACCAATGTCCATAGAAAAGAATGTAATGTCTCTTCGCTGTATTGTCAGCACTTTCGGTACGAGAGTTTCGAGGCAATGTCCCATGAATGACTTGGACTGTGTGTCACATGTTTTAGAGATGGCAAAGGAATAGTTTGAATATTAAAGAGTCACGGTAGGAGTTTTGTATGAAATATCTTTCGTATTTAAGCTAAAAAGCAGTGTGTATTACACATGTTTCCCAAAGAATCTACAAGGGGTTTTCATTCAAAATGCTTGCTGAAAACACCCGCGAAAACATAAATTTTACAATTTGTTCCCTCTAGAAGTTATTAAAATCTTAATTTCTATACGAAAGAAACACATTTTCACATACGCAACGCATATATTCACATAAAAACTCATATATTGAAGCAATTGCTTCGGCCAGAATGTTAAAAAAAATAAACCAAATAGAACCGAACAAATTTAAAAATAAAAATGGATTTCAATTCGTTTAACTACAAATTTTTAGTAAAATTCATGCTTTCTTCAATTTACAAAACCAAATTTGGTCCTTTTTTCAGGAAGGAACAGAGAAAGAATTTTTGACACTGCCAGCAAAAACGAAGAGGGAAAACTAAAAGTCAACCTCTCTCATTGCCGACTGTTCCATTTTCTATCGTTTCGCTTGGACTTGTGGTTTCTCTCTTGTGTATCTAGTGGAGCGTTGGTCAACGAGAGCGAGGCCAAAAAGTGAGGGTAGTATTGGTGTGCGAATATAAAGCGCCGCGAAGGCTAGACAGCGACTGAAGGCCTGTTTACTCTCTTGGCCTCAGCTTCGACATGCGTTCGGTATATGTGTAAATAACGAAATGTCTTCAGCCTCTGGGGCTACTGGTGACCATCGCTGATCTAGTGCCATTCTCGCTTGGACCGGTGGTTTGCAAAAGGTAATAAGAGAGCAATTTCATTCGGAAATGAGAACACGAAAACTAATCCGAAGCGGAATTACGTTCGATTTACTTTTCAGAAAAGTACTGGAATAAGAACATGCCTACATATAGGGTTAAAAATGTTTTCTTCTTCCTGTTACATACATTTGCAAAACTTCATGATACCCTTTTAAACAAGTTTTTTTTTCAGTCACTTCTTCTTTAGTATGGGTAGTATACATATATCTTCAAGTATATATCTTATAATATTCACAACTGATCAATATCATATGTTTTAAAAAACATGGATGCCGATCTGTCAGAAAATGGTCTTAGGTGGTCTCTCTTTACTTTAAGGTAAGAAGTAAATCAAATGTTTCATGAAAAATCGAAGATCAATATTCTATATAGGTAATTATTTCTGAAGTGGGAAACTATTTTTTTTCATAGTCTCCAAACATTTGAATTTGTTTGTCAGGCTTTAACCGCAGATTTCCACGATTTTTAATATTGTTTCCAAAATTTTTCCATTGTGGGATGCAAAGATATAGCGATTGTTTTTTATACTCTGTACCAAAGGTACACAGAGTATATTAAGTTTGTGCAAAAGTATGTAACAGCCAGAAGGAATCATCTCCGACCCCTGTAAAGTTTATATGTTCTTGATCAGTATCAAGAGCCGAGTCGATATAGCCATGTCCGTCTGTCCGTCCGTAAGAACGAAGAGATCTCAGAGATGGTAGGAGATAGAAGTTTGACATGTATAGGACATATATTTCTTATACTTGCAGGCAGATCCAGTTTATTTTCAATTTTTGCCATGCCCCCTCCCGCCCCCGCAATTCTGATGACGTCTCTAATTATCTCCCACAGTTTTGATGATAGATTGTTCGTACCTTGTAGAGATACCTGGTAATTATTTATCGATTTGCTGAAGGAATGATAAAGATCGGATGAACGATACTCAAGTTATGAGCAAAAAACGGCCAGTTAACACCCCCCCACCCTTAACCCCAGCATTCCGTTCAACAGAGGCTATCTTAGTAAGAGAGAGAGAAACTTAGAGATGAGCGCGTACAACTCGTGTGCAAATGCGAGCTGCGACATTAAGGGTACAGAGTATGTTATAGTCGGGCTTGACCGACTTTCTTTCTTGTTTTGTTAAAGTTGCTTATAGCTAAATATTTGATGGGTCTAAAAATAACAAAAATTTCAAAAAATATTGTTTTTCCTTTACTTTGTGATAAAAATATTTGCGATGGTTGAACTGGAGGAAGAAACCGCCGAAACTTAAGAAACAAATATTAAATCGCGGTTTGTGAAAAAACGGCCATTTTGAGATTTTTCAAAAAAATTAGGAGTAATCCTTTGGATATTCTTATTACTCTAAAAAAGGTTTCATGATGGGACAGCCGACCGTTTTAATATGTTTGAAAAAATTCTGGAAATATCCTTTTAACAACAACACAGCTGCCTAGACTTATTACTGATGATATTGCCCTTGAATATGTAAATCAAATCAGCAACCTTGGAATACACTTCAATGCAACTCTCTCCTGGAGTAACCACATAGCAAAAGCTTCTGGAAAAACTTATGGTTCTCTCAGGCAACTATATGGCTCAAAATCCCTCATACCGCAGAACATTAAAATGCTCATAGCAAGATCGTGTTTAGTCCCAATGTTATTCTACGGTATAGAAATTTTTGCTAATTGTGACGCCAATAGCAATAGCGCCAAATACAACGACTCCGTGTAACTTTCAACTCTATTGCAAGATATGTCTTTGACCGTAAGCCCTCGGAGCATATAACCACATTTGCCAACCAAATATTCGACCTGTCTTTTGATTCCTGGATTAAACTTAGAACTCTAATTTTTGTCCATAAAATCATTGTTACTCGTGAGCCTCAGTATTTATATGAAAAATTAGAATTCGCCTCATCCGCGAGAACTAATAATTTAATTTGCCCAAGATTAAACCTGGCCAGTTCAGAGAAACATTTTTATGTCTTTGCTGCTCGCTGTTGGAACCAGCTCCCACACTATCTTAAAACTATTAGGAACGCAACACTTTTCAAAACCAACCTTACCCCCTATCTTTAAAGTCTAATCGTTTGAAATGATCTAATCATATTACTATTATCAAAATAAGCTGCACTGTAAACTTAAATTTAATTGATATCTACCCTATTAGTTATTAAGCTAGGATACATTTTATTATTACCAACCTCCCCGAATTACATTTTGTGACCAATACTATAATTATCAAGACAAGCTCTTGTTGTATTGGGAAATAATTAAACAAACAAACATAAGTAAGTTTTAAAATTTGCACGATGGGACGGACATGCCTTCATAGAGTTCTTATGCAATGTTATTAAATGAAACAATAGTAATATATATTTAAGCTTAATTTTTTATTGGGCATATTTGCTATAAGCAACAACTATATCTTTGCATCCCACAATGGTAAAATTCTGAAAAAAAATATTAAAAATCGTGCAAAACTGCAGTTATAGCCTGACAAAAAAATTCAAATGTTTGGAGACTATGAAAAAAATAGTTGGCCACTTCAGAAATAATTACCCATATATGTATAAACCTTCAAGTTTTTGCCGGCTCTAAATCTCGTTATGTTAGTACATACTTTAAAACAGGGACACACCACACCACAAAGGAGGTTAGTTGATCGTACAGGTGTTTCAATGGTATCTCTTATGATGATATGGTAGAGATACCATTGAAACCGCTGTACGGTCAACTAACCTCCTTTGTGGTGTGGTGTGTCCCAGATTTAAAGTTATGTACTAACATAACAAAACTTGAAGGTTTAATTATCATAAGGGTCGTTAAAACATACATGTATTCTATATACATATTTATATATATATCCCTATCGGTAAGATCCGGTGAAGCAAACTTTTGCAAGCGTTTAAAAAATCGTTAAACATTTTCATCATTAATTTAAAGAAAGTTGCAAACCATGGAAACTGCGTAAAAAATTTAAATAATAGTTTGAGATGTATTTTATTTGAATTACTAACAAATGTGCATTATCTTTCCATCAATAATAATTAATTTCTCGTTATTTAATTTAAATTCAATGAAACTCGTTATCTATGTAGAATTTCAAATCTGGTCACACTGTCATTGTTGTCCACCTCTAGAAATAAGTATTCGTGTGTAATTGAACAGAAGCTAACACATTTACCTTCTCTCCTTTCCGCCCCCATGGGAATCTCCATAAATGTCTGTTTGTATGGCGAACAATTCCTGGAGATAAAGTTTCACCCGATTAAGCAGCACTTTTATTTTATTTTATTTTACTTTTTTTTTTGCTATTAGAAGCGATATTTTAGTGCCGTTGAGGGCAAATCGAATTGTGTTTTGTGAAAACGTTATGCAACACTGGCAGGGCCCCTTGCTCCATCTGTCATCTTGCTTTTAGCTAAAATCTAATTCTATTTATATTCGTTCAGCTGTACGGACGTGTGTTTTTGTTTTTGGAGTTCAAGAAGTAATTTCTCTTTATTTTCAATTTAATTTCTTTTTATGGTGACTGTTTTGCCACATTTCGCGTGTTTGTGTTTTAAAGCAAGTTTCATTTCTTTGTACATTTTTTTTATTTACTAAAAAACGAAAACTAATTTTCTTATTCTTTTTCCATTTCCCAGTTTGATACTTGGCTTGGTAGCATGGATGAGCAGACGGTTGAGGACTTGCTTGCTTTTGAGAGACGTCTCATGGAGCTGCTCAACTCGTACAGGCCGAACATGTGGCGCTGGCGCATTGTCTTGGCCGTGGTATTCCTGTGCAGTGCCATCAATGCCCGGTTATGGCTTCAGGATCCCAGAACGGCAACTGTTTCGCTGAGGGAATCGTTGTGGAATCATAATTTCTTTACCTTTTCGGTGATTACATTGATTTTGCTTTTCATCTATGGCATCCAATATCTGGTCATTGCTCCAAAAATAATGATGGCCCGTTCACGTGAGGTTATTGGGGAGTATCACTTGGATTGCGATGAAGAAGGACGTCTAATACTGCTCACTCAGGCACGGCGACGATCACAGAACAATAATTAAATATTTCGCTAATAAATAGTTGACTCAAATTAAAAATTTTTAAACAAAATATGTCATTTAGTTGGATTAATATGGATTGACCTTGAGAAGACTTTACAAAGACTTTAGAACTCACAAAGATGATTAGCGGGCATACAAGTGGATGGCAGGGGAAATTTCCATTGTGGAGAACTACCTATACGTACATGCTGTGTGTGTTCAAAGTTTGTTCGGTAGAGTTCGCAAACATAAGTAAAATCGCAGGTCCACATTGAAATTGAGTTACTAAAAAACTGCAATAAGTTTCATTTCGTCCGCTTAGCTTCTGCTTTCGATAAAACCTTAGCCCGCATCAAAATCAAAAGCAAAAATGATTTTTGAGAAAAAGCAAACAGCAGCAGTCGTCCTCGCTTTATCATTTCTGATTTTCACTTACACTTTGCTCAAATATATAAATAATATATTATATAACAACTCGCCATGTCTCACACGGCCAAGGGAAAATGGGACCGAGCCATGGATCAGTTCAAGGAAGTGGAGAATTCTCTAGAGAGCTGTCTGCAGGTTTTGCAAAAGACACGTGCGCCCCAACATCGTTCGCCCAGCCATGTGGTTTGTGAGGGTACACCCAACATAGTTAAGGTCACTGATCACACTTTACCCGTCGTAAAAGCAAAGACGGAAACCCATACTTTTCAAAGTGTTTCATTGAAACTGAAAAGTATTCTGCAAAATCATCAAAATATGATAGAAACAGTCGACAACGTGATCGACACATGGCAGAACTCAAGCAGTGGTTCAACGCTTTCTCATAGCGGATGGGGTTTATGGCGCTCCCTTAGTGACTCTAGTCGTTCTAGCAGTGGCTACGCACGCTCTCATAGCGGATCTGGTTCCAGGCGCTTCCGTGGTGGTTCCAGACTCTTGCGCTCTCGTAGCACATCTGGTTCCAGGCTGTCCCGCAGTGGCTCTATATGTTCTAGCAGTGGCTACGCACTGCTAAGGCTCCGCCTTATCGCAAGCTGTTGGCACTTCCAGACGCAAACGTCTGGCTATCCGCCACTCTTAAGGTTATGCTAATTTCTTCTTCCTATTTAACATTTGTGAACTTTCTCATACTATATTTGTATTGCAGACGCAGCCCCCAACGATCAGAAGAAGCGAGTCAAGATTACGGACACAGATAACAAGTATGAGGAAGAGCAGAACGGTAGCAAGGCTGGCGAAAAGGCACCACAGTACACGCCAATTTCAAATGAGCCAGAGTAAGGCAGAATCTCCGTTTCCCAACGATATGATTACAATTTGGTTTTTTTTTCAGGAATATCAACTTTATCTCGGACTTTGATGTCATGATGCTGCGCAAGAAAGAGGAGGAACGCGTACGCAAACGTAATATCGATCAGCTAATAATCAGCATGAAGAACGCATCCGATGATGATCGCCAGCTGAATGTCATTGGCAAACCGGCCACCAAGAAAATTTCCATGCTGAAGCAAGTGATGTCACAGCTGATTAAAAAGGATTTGCAATTGGCATTCCTCGAGCACAATATACTCAATGTGCTGTCCGATTGGTTGGCTCCATTGCCAAACAAAAGCCTGCCCTGCTATTGTCCGATGTGAGTTGAAACAAATGTTACCTTGGTCCCAACTCATTCTCTCTCTGTCTCTCTTCCAGTTCCCCACCATAGGCAAGATGTATCTAAAGCAGTCGGGTATCGACAAAGCTGTCATGTACTTGTACAAGCATCCACAGGAGACCAAACAAAATCGCTATCGTGCCGGCCGTTTAATTTCAGAATGGGCTTGTCCCATTTTCAATTTGAGCTGTGATTTCGCAGCAATGAGCTTAAAGGTTTAACAGGACTCGACTCGAAACGATTGAAGGAAAGTCATCGTGCCGTCGAAGTATCTATAGACTGCCATAAAATGGATCTGTAAGAAGCGAAACCTACCAACTAGCTGTCTTCCAGCTACAACAAACAGAAAGAAATTAAAATTAATTATATTTCTCAATATTACATCAAAAACAATAAACTTACATCGATTAGTTCCGCTTTACATACACTTTCCAACGTGAGGACCAATATTTGTATTTGTAGGCGGACGAAAGATATGCAAACCAGCACGAATAGGACGTAGCCAAAACTATGTCCGTTAACAAGATTCTGTGGTAGGATCAAAGCTTTAAGGTTTATCTAAAAGGCGTCGAGGATAAGGATATGATTAAATACTTGGAAAGTCTGCTCTACGTCGTCGCTGAATCGTCTGCGAAACACAAACTGATGGTCTGGTAGAGAAGACTCAAAAAAGTAAATAACCAAGAATTTCCGCTTAAAAATTTTGCGAACCGCTTTAGAATTACGATTAAGTAAAAGTAAAATTGGCTCAAACAGCACCTCCAGTAGGGCCAGTGCCAAGCTTCTCTCAATCTCTTGGCGTGTGTGCTTATAATTTTTCGCACAAGAGAAAGGGACCTACAGTTTAACGCCGAATCCGAACGGCAATAGTTAGAGAATGTTTGCTTTTTCATGGCTAGTTACTTCACAGCTGGCGCCAGTAGCTGTAGCCAGTAGCTAGAATTACGATTGGTTCTGTTTATAATATGAATTTTTATGCTAGTCTAACTGTGGTTTAATATACATACATATAGGGCATTTCCAAACTAGCGTGACGTTACGTTTGTACGATAAAATGTTTTTAAAAAATATGAAAATCTTGGACTTTTGAAAAGATTAATTTATATTTGGGTAGCAATTAAGTAGCACTACAAGCAGCGAAAACAATGACATACATCGATCATAAGGAGTTAAAGATATAATATAAGCAAAAATTTGTGCTGGCGTGACGTTACAAACGGAAGTGGGGTTTGACTTGTTTTAGAAAATTGCAAACCTGCGAATTGGGCGAAGCTTTTTGAACAACAATTTTTGTTTTTAGTACGATTTGAAATAATACTAGTTTATTTTCCAGGTAAACTTATTCAAAAAGATTTTCTCAATTTTTATACCCTTGTAGAGGGTATATCAAAATTGTCCAGATGTTTGTAACGCATAGAAGGACGCATCTCCGACCACATAAAGTATATATATTCTGGATCAGCATGACGAGCTGAGTTGATATAGCCATGTCCGTCTGTCTGTCCGTCTGACCGTATGTTTCTATGCTATCTCCTCCGTCAGTTTTAAAGCTATCTTAACCAAACTTTGCACGGTCTTTTGATACAAATACGTTGCACATTTGTCGGAACCGGCTGGATCGGATGACTATAGCATAAAGCTGCCATAGGAACCATCGGTCGAAAATGTTGTTTTAGTGAGAAAATCTTTTTTGTCTTCAACGCAAACACGTCCCCAAAACTCGTATTTATAAGTTTTTTATGCTTTTACATAATTCCACCAAGTTTGATTGTATAGTATAGTACAGCACGTGTTCGCAAAAATTTTGTAAATTTTGCTAATTCCACAGAAGATATTTAAACACTGTTGAAATTTCCCCTTGCCATTCACTTATATGGCCAATCTATGTGAATTCTAGACTCTTTGACACTTCCCGACCTTGGGAATGGATTTTTTTTTCGAATTCTGATACAAATTTTTCTTCGAGCTTACAAACCGATAGGCGGAGGGTTGTGTTCTCAATTTTTTTTTTGGCCCATTGACCTTACCATCCGAATTTCATTCAGAGAATTGCCCCCGCCATCAGAGCCATTGCATTCATTGAATCACCAGAATCATAGAGGAACAACTTAATCGGCGTCAAGAGATCCACACAGCAATGAAAAGAGTAATTCTTCATTATTTGCAGCAACTACTTCATGAACATCATGCATTGATCAGGCTGTTGGAGCACATGCCAAATGATTACTACAAAGTCGTGGTCAGAGCACCAGCTGGAACACACGAACGCAGATTTAATTAGTCCATTTTGCAAATTTCGCGATTTTTTTGACCATTTGAACTACACTTACTGCTTTCCCGTCTATTTGCACTTCTATTTAAGCGTCTGTTTACCCGTCTTTTTCACCGACTTTATGACACGTATATGTATTTTGCAAATTTCGAGTTTTTTGGACCGTTCGATTTACACCTTATATTTATCCCGTCTTCATGACAATCTAAGGAAATGAAGAGAATGATTTAAAAAATTAAGTGAGATAATTAGAAAATCTGAAGAAATTACGAGAAATGAAAGGCCCTTATCCGAGGATTCCGATTATTCCAACAGATGTGCTCTTTGAGTTTAAACGAATTCAATTTCCGATACGATGTTGCATTCACCATGAAGATTAACAAATCAGAAGGCCAATCCTTTGAGTATCATGGTCAATTGTACTTGGCATGATCACGTGTAGACAAACCATCCGCTTTATTTGTTTTGGCGCCTGATAGCATAATGAAAAATTTCGTATATCACAAGGTTCTTCACTGAAAAGAATCAACCCTAGTGTAAGCTATGCACCAAAATATAAAGTTTCATCAAAGCAAATGTCTAGCCGTCACACCATTATCTTTAAAAATATGTTATCCTAATATTCTAATCAATGATACATTTTGTGCACTCATTTTATTACGTTAATTTTAATTCATACATTAAGTTAAGCTAAAACGTATCACTACATTCATTGACTGTTAGGCGGTACGAAGTTCGCCGGGCCAGCTATTACTATATATAAGTTTGGGGTAAGTGGGGGGAAGTGGCGTCCCATGACACCCACCACGGCAATTAATTTTTTTTACTCAGATTACATAAATACATTAATTAGTCGCAAACAAGCTATTGTTGTTGAATTTCTGATACTTACGGCCAAGTTATATATCGTATATTTGAGCACGCGGTTCTCTTTAAAGCAGGGGTGCCCAGAATAAGCTTACGGCCGCGTGGACCACTAAACAAATGAAACAAAAACAACAACAATAGAAAGAGAAACCCGATTTCCGTTTTTGTGTGTGTGTTTGTGCTACTGCTGTCTGATGAGCAGGTAGCCAATAGAGAACGACTTTGTTCGGAGACAACGAGAAGAGAGAACTCATTTAAAGCTGTTTTTGCACTACGAAGCCAGATGCCTTGCGTGTCGGGCTTTACGCGCCGGCAACAACAAAACCTTGGCTTGGAAAGAAAGAAAGAGATCTATGTAAGCTTATGGCATGCGTGTACCGTATACGCGCCAGCTATTTCGGCTTCATCCTCATTGATTTGAAAACAATGTACTTGTCAAAGCATTGCTGAAGAGACAGATGCGTATGCTAATTCCCTTGAAGGCGCCACTACTTTGAGCATTTGCTTCCCAGTTTGTTATATGGCAGCTATACGATGTGTTCATCCGATTTTGACCGAACTCCCCAAAATTGTGTGGAAACTGGTAATATTCACAACTGGAAGGTATAAAGACGCTACCATTGAAAAGAAAAAAGTTTTTCTCACTAGAACTACTTTTCGACCGATAGTTCCTATGGCAGCTATATGCTATAGTCGTCCGATTTGGATCAAACTTGGTAGAATTGTGCAGTAGCATATAATATTGATTAGTGATAAGATTGGGAGTGATATCATTGAAAACAAAAAAGTTTTTCTTACTTAGACTTTTCGCAGACATATCTTTTGTATGGCAGCTATCCTATATAGTTGTCCGATTTTCATAAAACTTGGTGGAATTGTGTAAAAGCATAGAAAACTTAGAAATACGAGGTTTTGGAACGTTTGCGTTGAAGACAACAAAGTTTTTCTCACTAAAACTACTTTTTCGACCGATGGTTCCTATTGCAGCTATATGATATAGTCATCCGATCTGGCCGATTCCGACAGACAGACGGACTATAGCATTTCTATATAGACTAAGCACGTCATGCTGATCAAGAATATATATACTTTGTGTGGTCGGAGATGCTTCCTTCTATGCGTTACAAACATCTGGACAATTTTAATATACCCTCTACAAGGGTATAAAAATAGCCATGATTGAAGATTTTACAGGATTTAAGACTTAAACTATGGTTCCATACGTTAATGAATTGCCAAATATGGCATATGGAAAGTTCCCCAATTTGGCCTATATAGTCAAATTTTCAAACTAATTTGTCCAAATTATTTGCCTGTGTGAACTTAGCTTAAGACCTATTGCTTAATCTCCCATCGTAGTTACAAATTCTCTAAAAATTCTAGCTTTTTTTTTTAAATTACTGCGCAATAATCATTTCAAAAGCAGCCGAGTGCAGAGGTGCTACTAACCAAATATTAGTGACTTTTCAGCCTTGCGCAATACATGAGAAAACCAATTGCACAAAAACCACCTAGTTGCAAAATCTAGGTGGTTTTCGATTTGAGCAAAACAGAAACATAAGAAAACGGCCCTTAATGTTGTTGTTGCTCTACGAAGCCAGATGCTTCACGTGACGGGCTTTACGAGCGCGCCGGCAACAACAAAACCTTCGGTCGAAAAGAAAGAAAGGAGAGAACGCATATGAATTTGTCATCTATTCCTTTGCGTAAAACAACAACGAATGCGCTGCTTGCGGAATGTGCTTAGACACCCCTGCTTTAAAGCCTTAGCTTAATAAGCTCTAAAGCTATTGAAGCTGCGATCTGAATAATTAGTATGTAGCTTGATAATGTGAGAGTTGCATATTTAACTGGTTCAAGACCAGATCCGATACTAAGGTAACCGGTTAAAAAGTGGTTCAAATCCATATCTTAGAAATTATTTGAGCTATGAACTGGAAATTTGGTGTGTAGGTTAGAAATATGGAATTTGATACTTTTTCAATTAAAAACTGGTATCAAACAAGTTTGCACGACAAATGTTAACAGTGAATTTCAGCCATGTAATGTAAATGCAATGTAAAAGACGCAAGCGTTGCCGGGTATATAAATACACACCCGCAGTTTCATATATTTTTTCTTATCAATAAACTTTCAAAACACAATCCAGAGTGTTTTAAACTTGACTACCTAGATGCGACATCCCGCACAACAAATTATGAAATTCGTGTAAAATTTTCATTGTGCGGAGGAAAAGCAAAGAAGAGGGTTAACTCGTTGATTATACTTTTAGAATGTGTATCGCTTCGTGCCTGTTCATGCCGTTATCTTTAGACGGCGTAACTCGTGTGCTTTAACACATTTTCTGGAGGGTTATTGTTGCAAACAAAATTGCCTTAGAAAATTGATGTTATGAGGATGTCGCTTCTAGGTATTGATGTTCTTTGGTAAGACGAATCAATTATTTTCTTAGCCGCTCACATCTCTAGTAACGAGTATGTTGATGTATCGATAGCATTACAACAAGCGACAGTTAAAAATTGCTCATTTACCAACTCTGGTTTTCCAGAGTGAGAGGGACGGATAGAGCACGCGTATGTACAGATTGCGATTACTTAGTTCGCCATGCATGAAGCTTAAAAAAAAAAATAAAGTTTCAAGCCCATAAGCCACAATGACCACGTCTCACCAAGCTTGACATTTATTATCTGCCTGTTTCGCTTTCCATTTTATTTTTTTTTGTTTTGTAGCCCAAAATGAAGTTGTGGCTGCCTCTTGTCTCTTCACACACACACACACACACACACACACACACACACTCACCACAAGAGAGCGACGTGTGACGCCGACCGTGGCAGCAGCAGAAGACGAAGAAGAAGCAGGAGAAGGCTCGTTTGTGGTCTAGCCGGCATTTGCATGCTGGCGGCAACGGACGGAGTCTGCGAATTGGCCTTTTGATTTCGTTAGCAAGTTGGCGAAACTCCGCTTATTACACAGTCCGCACACGTTTTTGGGGAAATGTGCATTTTTCGCTAAATGTTTTGTAAATGTTTCCGCTCTCAACTTTATAATTAGTTGACGGTTTGGGGAGAAAGCTAACGGCATGCCAAAAGGAAGCCAAGCGGAAATTGTGTAAGTTGAGCCTGTACGCTAAATAGAAAGAGATGGAGGGAGAGGTTGTGAATTGACTTGCTACAAAAGCGCAAAGGAGCAAGCGAAACAAAAACTTCAACTGCGACGTCTACAAATTGAGACAGAAACAAACGAACTATGTGAAATCTACAATAACAACTTGTCGGCGTGAATGAAGAATGGTTCATCTTTGAAGCGGTTACAACAAACTTCAAGCCTGTTTCCGTTTTCGATTTCGATCAAATTGTGCGGAATCGCACAATCCCGCTTCCAAAAACCGACTGTGTTATTCGGATTTTTACTTCAAAAACTTATTTATCTTCATTCGACCCTCTTGATGGCAAAACGTTTGGGCCGAATTCTTATATCGTTTCTTTGAAATTGCAACTCTTTCCAATTCCGAACAATCGAGTCCGGAAACGAAAACAGGCTTGATTGTAAGTACCGTGGAGTTGCAAAAATATTTATAGTATTATCGAATAATTGGTTTTCCGGGGCAATTTTTCACTATCAATAGGGTTCCGCCATTTTTTCATTCTTCACTAGCGTTGAGAAAGCAAATCGGTTGTTAGACTTCGATAAGAAAATTAAACATTTCATACAAAACATGAAGATAAATTAAAAGTTAACATGGCGCTTAGATGAGGAATCACTGGTGTTGTCTGCTCTGAAACTCAGTGCTCATCATTTGCATCAACCACAATTTCATTAATACCTGCAGCCTGGAAAGGTGAGTATATTGATTAATGTTGGAAGTTAATATGATGTCCATATGTATATATAGGTATATTTCCTCACAATAGATACCCCCGATGCTCTGAGGGTAGATCACCTCAGATCAACCACAGTGCCCAGGGTCAAGTTACTGCCTCCTGGAACAAATTTAGAGTCCTTTCGGTAGGATCTGTGTATAACTTTGGACCAATATCTAGAAATCGCTCTGCCAGAGGACATCGAGGATTCACGTGTCTTGTTTCTCAACAAGGTGCATGCAGCAGTGTTTAATACTCATGCTGCAAACCCCGTGCCAGGACTAAACCGTACCCTTGACACTCTCCTCCTCATCAAAAGAAGACTCCAGAGACAATACGTTCGTACTCATGACCCTATCGTTAATGGAGTCTATGGCAGAGTGTGAAACAGTGAAAAGCTGCTGATCAGACACAAACAGTTGGAAACTGATCGATTTCTTGAGATCGTCACATCAGATGAGAGCTCCAATTATGCTCTCTGGTCTCTTTCTAGGAGGTACAAACGTCAGGCAACCCCAAAATTTCTGAAGGACTGATGGCACTTGGGCTAAATATAGCAAAAAAAACGGCTCCTGGAGAACATGGAATCGATAACAAGACGCTGAAGGCTAAAGCCATAAAGCCACGCTTTACACACTTTCAACCATGGACATGCTCATTGGAGATAACATTGCCAGGAATGACCCACAGAACCTTTTCCATCCCTGTGTCTATAGCGCCACGGACATTCTACAGCAGTACATGTACCGATTTTGCAGATGGACAAGGCGCTGGAATATTGGTATCAATCAAGCGAAGCGTGCCAATGTCACCATGGTTGCCACACTTGGTGTTTTTGCACCAAAAATGGTGTTTTGTTTTCCTGTTGGTGCACTGGCACTTTTTTATTGGAATTGGCTCTTTTGCATCATCTAGAATCACCACCAACCCTTCAATATACAATAAATTGTTGCATAGTGTAAACTCAATAACTTTGTTCCACATTCTTATAGATATAATTTGCAACTTAGTCACAATATATGTATAGCAAGTGTGTAGAGAAGTCCACCATTTTATAAGTAAAGAAAACGGTGCGTGCGTTTAACTTGAAGCTGGTTTGGCAAATTGGTGCAAACTTGAATTTGATTCAGTTTCAAAAAATAATGATTTGCAAAGAGCTGTGTACGAGTACAGAGCCCCATTATGTGTGGTCTGTTAAATACTTTGAAATAAAGAGAAGAAACTGATCTTAGAGTGTGAATTATGTATGTAAACAATAAAAATATTGACTGTTTTGTTTTTATAATGTAAAGAAATCTGTGGGATGAAAGCAGAAGTGTGTTTTCCGAATTTTTCAGGAAGCAATTATTACCTTTAAGGGCCGATTTTACAGCTTTTACAAAGCACTAACAGTCACATAAACTAGCAAGTAACAGAGTATATACTAAGTTTATCTGGCATATAGCAGCTATATAGCAGATAAGAAATCGGCCCTTAACGAATATATTAATAAAGTGCTTGGTCGTAAAGTGGAAATTTTTTACTGATTGGAAGAGTTATTTCTTTAAGTATACTCGTATGTCATTTTGATAAGATCAAGTTGTTATTTTAGTAATTTGACTTACAGACCAATACTCATTCAGACTCCCCAAGACTTCCGTTGTTTTGTTTTACCGTTATATCTCTGTAACCACACATAAGATTAGTGTGAAATTTTGACACAATATAGAACTAAAACCGAGGAAGCCATTCGTATTAAAAACTCAATTTTAACATAACTCGAGCTATGATGTTATGCCTTATTGCCATAGAAATTAATTAATACATGAAATATTTGATGGGATTATTTGTACATTTAAAAATACTCAAAAAATGAAATGGATGTCTTATTTAACGATTTTGTGAAAGAGATATTTTGTATTTTATTAAATGAAAATATAACATGAATAAGGGAAGAAAATTTTGTTGGCTCTTTTCAAAATTTTTTTTGGTGTAATCTAATATTTTCAAGTGGCAACCGTGGCTGATACTACTCTCTCCAAGCTTTAGCTGGCCGTATTTTCCATAAAGGGTGTTCTTTTGGTCGTTGTGTCAATTGTAGCCTCATCTCCGCTCATCTTGTTATACCCTTTAAAAGGGTATTATAATTTGGCTCAGAAGTTTGCAACGCATAGAAATATACTATAAACTATATATATTCTTGATCAGGGCGACGAGCTGAGTCGATTGAGCTTTGTCCGTCTGTCTGTTTCTCCGCGAACTAGTCTCTCAGTTTAAAAGCTATAGAGCTGAAATTTTGTACAGAGTTTTATTTTTAATGCCTACTGCTAATAAGTCGGACCCTACCGGATCGGGTCAGTATATCTAATAGCTGTCATAGGAACCATTGGTCGGAAAATAGGTCTTAGTGAGAAAAACTTGTTTGTTTTTAATGTTAGCGTCTGTAAACTCTCTGATTATTAATATTAAATGCTTTCAAACAGATTAGCAAAACTTGATCAAAATCGGATGACTATATCTTATGGCTGCCATAGGACCGATCAATTGAAAAATGGGTCTTAGTGAGAAAAAGTCTTTGTTTTCAAGTTTATCGTTCTTAAACTCGGTTATTCTTAGTATTAAATGCTTTCAAGCAGATTTGCACAATTTGGTCAAAATCGGATGACTATATCTTATGGCTGCCATACGACCGATCAGTTGAAAAATGGTTCTTAGAGAGAAAAACTTTTTTATTTTCAAGTTTATCATTCTTAAACTCGGTTATTCTTAGTATTAAATGCTTTCAAACAGATTTCGATATTTGGTCAAAATCGGATGACTGTATCTTATGGCTGCCATAGGACCAATCAGTTGAAAAATGGTTCTTAGAGAGAAAAACTTTTTTTTTCAACTTTATCGTTCTTAAACTCGGATATTCTTAATATTAAATACTTTCAAGCAGATTTGCACAATTTGGTCAAAATCGGATGAATATATCTTATGGCTGCCATAGGACCGATCAGTTGAAAAATGGTTCTTAGAGAGAAAAACTTTTTTGTTTTCAAGTTTATCGTTCTTAAACTCGGTTATTCTTAGTATTAAATACTTTCAAACTGATTTTTAAAATCTGGTCAAAATCGGATGACCATATCTTATGGCAGCCAGAACCGATCGGTCGAAAAATGGGTCTTAGTGAGAAAAAATTTTTTGTTTTCACTGTTAGCGTCCTCAAGCTCGGCTATTATTAATATTATATGCTTTCAAACAGATTTGCAAATTTTGGTCAAAATCGGGTGACTATATCTTAGCATTTGCAAGGGTATATAAACTTCAGCACAAACGAAGTTAGCTTGGCCTTCTCGTTTTGTCTCAATTGGATGCTCAGTTATTCACTCATAGGCCACTACATAGATAGCAATCTAAATCGTCATTCTCTCGTGCTCGCATATAAGCGTGTGCGATTTTCCCACACACATGAGGTAATTGCTACTGTATTAGCTGAAGTTCGTGGCAAATACGGACTTAGCGATACCCAAATATGTGGAACAGTTACCGATAATGCATCCAACTTCTGTAAAGCTAAATGCCGTGTGTACAGTTTTGAGGGAACAAACGTGAAGCCTGCATTTTTAGAAGAGTCTGATTTAAAGGTAATAGAGCTGGATAGTTCAGCTGAAATTGAAATTACTTTTGCCAAAGCACTTTAGATGCGCATCACATACTTTGAACTTTATTGGCACGAAAGATGCTGAACAGGCTCTACTAAACACATCATTCAAGCGATTGAACAATTCCTCCTTAGCAAAAGCAACGGCAATTTGGAATGCTGTTAGCAGATCCACAGTAGCTGCAGATGAAGTTGAGAAAAATTGTAAGCTTAAATTAATAGCTACTTGCGCCACAAGATGGAAGAGTTTTCATGACAGTATTCAATGTATTTTGGAACTAAAACACAATTTAATAAGTGTTTGTACAACTTTAAAAAAACCATTATGTATTTACAAATACAGAAATTAATTTTTTGCAAGAATTGTGTAGTGTCACTGAAATATTCCCTAAGGCTTATTGATCTGTTGCAGGGCGAATCCCGCTGTTACTTAGGATTTTTGCTGCCCACTTTAATTAAAGTAATACATAATCTTGACAGTTTGAATAAATTGAAATATTGTGATCCACTTAAAGATGCTCTTAAAAAAGGAGTTTCAACACGCTTTTCTTTTATTGAAAACTTGACTTCAAGCGAGGTAAAGACTTTTGTTTTATCCACTATGACACTTCCAAAATTTAAATTAAAGTGAATTCCAAATAAATCCACAAAAAATGTAGTTTTTTAAAGATTGGCTTGTTGAAGAAATTACGGATAACTTGGAAACTGTTGTCAATGATGAAACTGAGAATTGTTGTGAAAATTCTAATATTGAAATGGAAGTCTTAAATTATCTTGTCGATAGTATGACCAAAAATGTTTGTAATGAAGTAAATTTGTTTTTTTTATGTTTTTAATATTCATTACTAATAAAAATGAATGAACCACGCTTTTAAATATAAAAGTACCTTTTTTGTACCTTTACCTTTACCTAGGTACTTGAAAATCCGGATACCTTTTACCTTACCTAGGAAAGAAAATCGAGTACATTTTCAATCACTGGGTACAAAGAGTAAATTAAGTTTGTGCAAAAGTATGTAACAGGGAGAAGGAATCATTTCCGACCCTATAAAGTATATATATTCTATTCTTGGTCAGGATCAACAGCCGACTCGATATAGGCATGTCCGTCTGTATGAACGCACAGATCTCAGAGATGGTAAGAGATGGAGGTTTGACATGTATGAGACATAAACTTCTTATACTTGCAGGTAGATGAAGTTTATTTTCAATTTTTGCCACTCCCCCTCTCGCCCCCGCAATTCGCAAAAAACCTCATATCTTCCACAGTTTTGTAGATAGGTGGTTCGTACCTTTAAATATTTAGTAATCAAGTTTATTTATCGATATAATTATAAAGATCGGATAAACAATACTCAAGTTATGAGCAAAAAAGACCAGTAACTTTACCCGGGCAAGTTAAATTTTCTATCAGCAGCCTCCAATGGGCGGTCAGCGCGTGGTGCGTCTTTTGCAAACCAACCTTGTCATTTTTCCCGTATACGTCATATATTATATATTTTTCCAGCTTATTTGTGCAAACGCAATCGAAAGACAATCAACTTTTTATCGATATTAGCTTCGACCCTAAAATGTGCGGCCCCCAGGACACCAGCACAGATTTCTTGGTCTTAAATTTCAGTGCAATACTTGGCGCTTCCTTGAGCCAACTACTAGACTCAACAGGTGGTTCACTTGCAATCCCCTTAACATTTTGAAGAAAATGTTGCTAGACTTGTATAATGGTGAGCCAGGAAATCGCAGCAATCTCAAAATAAGTTGAATGGCAAGCGACGACGACGACGACAACAACGATGAAGATGCCTCAGGCGATCTAACCCCACACACACACACACACACACAGCCACAAAGAGAGATTGCGCTTGGTTGCCCTTAGCTATGCCATGCAAAACATTCCCCTATTCTCACCCACAGACGCCTTCAAGTTGTGGGTATCAAGATGCCTTCCAAAGCTGTTTAATTAGATTTTCGCTGGAGATGTGCGCCGCGTGATTGAGTCGCAGCTGAGCAGAGCTGAGCGGGCCCAATTGAAGTTTTTAATTAAAAGGCAGCTTGCGGATTGGGCAATCAAATGCATTTGCAGCACCTGCTACTGCTCCAGCTACTCCTTATTAAAAACTGTCAGCGTGATTATGTTAATTAGCCACGGCTTAGACCGCGGTAAATCAATCAGGCTGCTGTCCAGACGCTGACCCACAACAAAACGGGGACCCTGCGTCGCCTTCAATTTCAATGTAAATTTTGAGCTGTCCCTCTCTCTCTCTCTCCCTCCTAAGGACGATTTTAAATGAACTCGGAATTTTCATCAACTTTCAATTGGATTTGCCTGCTTTTTGATTCACCTTTTTTCTCTCACCAAATTAAAGGAATGACCCTGTAGTTACATTTTTAACAACAAATTAGAAACTGCCCATTAGCACCTTCGGGTCCTTTCACTTGATGGCACGAACAGAGGGAAAAATAGCAAAATCAAAAAAAAGGGGAAAATTCAAGTGTTGACTGCAAAATAAATTTCTTCCGACCCACAACCACTTTAAGCCGTGACCGTGAAGCCGACACGCTGATGAGGAAACGGAAATGGAACATGAACGGAAGTGCCGAGCAACGCCACAACCATCCGTGTTTCTACTTGAACTCCATTCAACTTTCTGCTCGGTTTGAAGTTGGAAGGTCAAGTGAAGAGAGGGAGAAAAAAGAAATCCGCTTGACCAGCAATTCATTTCTAAAAATTCAGCAACGTACAAGATTTGTGATGGAAATTCTGCAAAATAAGAAAAGCGCCAATGTCAATACAATACACCGAAGAAAGTTACCGAAGAGGGAATGGCACTAGAGTGCAGAAAGAGATGGTTAAAGTTTGATTTTTGTTGGTCCCTCGAGCCGGATTATTCAACTAGTACTCAGCTTTTGGAAAAAAGCCTGTCTGAAAAAAAAAGTTTACATCATTTCTTTAACCAGTTTTGTCAAACAACAACAACCAATGAGCTGCTAGGGCATAGAATTTTTGTTTAAGTTTTCAGCTTCTTCTGCCAAACTTAAACCCCTGTCACCATATTCCATCTTTGACATTGCCTGACAGATCTAACAGGCAAGCAGAAATCTAACAACCGGCAGCTGACAACTCCACATTGAGTAAGCTTCCCTCCGGGGGCCAACCAGGAGTCGCGACATTATTAGCTAGCTATACGGGTATTGCAGACAAGAAATAAAGAAGCTGCCAGTGAAACAGACAAGTAATCGAGCTGGTACTCCCCCCCCCAACCCCTCCCTTTCTCAGCGAACGTTTGACAACACCGTGTTTATATGCAACATTGACAACTTGGCGTGACGCGTTTGTTCTCATTGCTGTTGCAGTTCGCTGTTACCATCAGCTTAAGCATCACCATTACCGTTACTGTTGCATGCTGCACGCTTCCGCTTCTACTTCTCGCCTGTTTCGCTGGCAAAGTCATAAAAGTTGTCTGGCTGAGTTGGTGCGCCATATATGCGCCATGTGTGTGTCGTTGTCTACGAAAAGGGAAAAATTAAAACCTAAAAATGAAATGCAAAATACTGAAAAATGCACTGAAAAAGAAGAGAGTCGACCAAAAGGGACGATCGATTGTTGAGATCAATTTTTTTACACAACTAACTTATACCCGATTTGATGTTGATGATTTAAGTTGATATTGTTCTCTTTTCAACAACATTTAAAAGTTTAAACCAGGGAATCAAACCGAATCGTATTTCGGTTCCGGTTCCAATTCTGGTACGTACCGAAACTTGTTATTCGGTAAAAGGTTCTGTTATGGTTCTAATAATATTTCGTTATTCGGTTCCGTACCGGTACTTGCTTTCTTATTTCGGTATTCCGGTACGTACCGGTATGAACCGGTAAAATATGAAGAAAGAGCGGTCATTGGTTATGCATTCATTCGATTTCTTAGCGAAGACTTAATAAAAATTATACGCTTACTTGCCCTTCTCAAAGGCCACACATAGCAGGTACCCGCGCCCATTCCGCAAGTCACGTACTCGTTGTTGCTTTGCGCAAAGGAATAGCTCGCGCGCATACCTTCTACGCGCCTATAAGCCTGTATAAAGCAACAATTTCATATGCGTGCTCTTCTCTCTTTCTTTCCGAGCTAAGGTTTTGTTGTTGGCGCGTGCAGACCTGCAACAACAACAACATATTTGACTGTCTTCTCTCTCTCTCCTATGTCTCTGGCAAATTAAAATGCAACAACAATGCTGCTCGCCTCGCTCGCAGTGCACACACACACGCACACACACAAAAATCAGCGGACCAAATAACGAGCTCGCATGTAAGCAACGAACAGGAGTGTAATTTATTTATCGCAAAGCACTCGCATTCGAGCTTTCCAGCGAGAGGTTTGCTAAAAAAAATCGAGTGCCGTGCTCGTACTCCGACGACAGCAGAGTAACAGCTGGCTTGTGTCGTCCTTTTGCCCCCGAATGCAAGAGAGAGAGTAAGCCAAATCCCCTTCACGAGTAATGTGTTAATTTTGTCTTATGAAGTGAAGCCGAAGTGAACAAGTCTTTAAGTTCTTTCCCTTTGGCTTACCAATGGTTGCAGACGCGTGCGCGAGAGTATGCCAAAGAGCATTAAAATTTAATTTTTCATATGGCCCAATATGGGAATGAGACAAGTAAAAGTCTCACAAACGCTATTTCTTGCGAGTCTTTGGCGATATCTTTTGCCATACTTTTCTGATATTGCTACGGGTTCAAAACTTATATACTTTTTGAGTATATTTAAAATCAAAATCGTATCACTAGTAAACAGGAATGCTCTCTTTTACAAACTAAGCAATTTAGGATTATCGTCGAAAATGCTTTCAGTTGTTAAAAGCCAATACATGGACAATAAGACGACAGTGTGGGACGGAGACGAAGACCTACATGACTACCTAAGCGGAGGTGCAAGACTCGGAGCTGTCACTTCTAAGATACTTATGTACGCCGAAAGTGCGGAAGAGATGCAGTATACAATTGACAAAGTATCTGTGTATTGTAAGCAGTGGAGCCTTATCATTAACACAGAAAAATCCAAAATCATGGTGATTCGAGATGGCAGAGGGCGCCTTGCAAGAGCGGAGAAGTGGTACCTCGACGGGGCAGAACTTGAAGCTGTGAAGGAATACAAGTATCTAGGTGTTACACTGACACAGAATATGCGGTTTGAGACACATCTGCGGAACAAATTTGCAGAAGCAAGGATTGCAATCAACAGCACGTGGAAAAGTTTTATGTCAAGAAAAGACATAAAACCAAGTGCGAAATATAAGCTTTTTGAAGCAACGGCAAGATCCATTCTGCTATATGCAGCAGAGGTGTGGGGTTATGCGGAATACGACAGTATGGAAAAACTAGCACGTAGTTTTCTTAAGAAGCTTTTTAAACTGCCAATTAACACACCATCATATGCGATACACCTAGAGACTGGTCTACCTACCCTCTATCACAATACGCTGGACAAACATTTTACATATATTAGGAAAATCATGGATCTACCTCAGAACAGACTTCCTAAGTTAGTCGCTATGCAAATCCTTAGCGACCAATCGCAGTGCTTTACAGAATGGCACAAAATTTTCCAGGCTAAAAGTATTATTTGTGATATAGAAGACATAGCTGGATGGAGAAGAACGCACGACACTGTACTGGAAAGAATTGATGAAGCCCAGCGGAAATCCTTTGAGGAAACTGCTCGAAGGAGCGAAACTCGTCTTTTGTATAAAGGCCTAAACTTCAACCTGGGTCAAAATAATTACTTTAGAGATGATTTTTCGATGGATGCCATAAAAGTAATATTTCAAGCGAGATCCGAGCTGCTGCCCCTCAATTATAGACCCCATATAAGCGACGAGAAGTGCACGCTTTGTAACATGAGCACCAGGGAGGATACCTTTCATTTCCTCGCAGAATGCCCAATCCTGGGAGAACTACGATACAAATATTTCGGAGAAAGGTCCTTCACAATGGAAAAAACTAGAGATCGACTCAACGGAGAAAATTGGATTACGCTTGCTGCTTATCTCTCTGCTGCTCTTAAATATAGGCTCAAAATTGTCACAGAGGATTTTTAACAAAATTTATCATTATTTAAACTCCTTACTCCTTATACTAAGCTATTAAAAATATTATATAAGTGTGCACGGTGCAAACGGATTCATGCCAAGCAAACAATTTGAAAAAAATAAATCTATTACTACTACTACTACTAGTAAAGATTTTATATGACTTGCTAGATATATTACAAAAGTATCGCAAAACTCTCGCAACCCAATTTTTTGCGACTATCGTAAACGAAACTTTCGCTGCCACAAACTGAACGACATATGAATCATATTTCTATATTTTCCCGATCCGATTGCGAGAGTTTTGTCGGGTTAAGTATCGCAATTCACTCATTTGCGATATCGTTTGTGAGAGTTTGGTCCGCTGGGTTGTTATTATTGCTTGACATATATTTTGTGCATTTGTATTGTCATTCACGCGACCGTAGGCTCATTCTGGGCACCACTGCCATGTAGGATCAGAGACATCGCTGTACAACAGGCATGCCCAAAAGCAGCATACGACAGAGCACTCACCAATGCTCACAAAGATAAGCACCAATATCAATAATGAAATTGTTGTTGGTCAGTTTGCTTGCGCGCGCAAACACCAATCAAAAAAGAGAACAAAACCGGTTTTTGTTCTACGCGACGCACACACACGAAATCGTTTGCATGTGTGTCGTTTTGTATACGTCGCACCCGATCATTGATACGTCATCGATACGATCATTGATTTCCTATCTTCTGTGCAATTACAAAAACAAAACTTACTCAAAGAGCATACGGCTGGGCATCGCTGCTGTACAACTACTTCAACGACCCGACTTGTTTCATTTAAGTCTTTCAGAAAAACACAGAAAAAGTTTTTTCGGGCTTGAGTGGGAATTGAACTCGGTATGGAACAACGTATGGAATGACGAGCTAGCACATTGAGCCATTGCACACTTTTGCAGATTCACATCAAGAGGGCTTCCTATACTTGGATGAGCTGACAAGAAGTTGAGGTGAAAAATAACAAGAAAGAGATAAATAAGAGTGAGAAAGTCGGACTATACTTTGTACCGACTATAATGCGCATGTTGATTGAGCAATGCACCGAGTACAGATCAGACCTGCACATGGCCTTTGTGGACTTTGCCAAGGCCTTCGGCAGCGTAAGCAGGGAGTGCATATGGAAAGGGTTGCGAAGGAGAGGGATATCGGAAAAACTTATTTCCCTCATCAGAGCGACATACGACAGCGCCCAGTGTAGAGTGCTTCACGGTGGAATGCTCTCGCAGCCTTTTCCAGTCCTGAGTGGCGTTCAGCAGGGATGTGCTCTGTCGCCCATTCTGTTTATAATGGTGGTTGCAGACGTGTTCGCTACAATGCGACCTGCTCCCAACAACAGCGGCATAAAGTGGTCAATGACAACACTGTGGCATCTGGACTATGCAGACGATATATGCCTCCTGGCAAATAGGCTAAGCGACCTGGCAAACACGTTAGCCGACTTGGACACCTCAGCTAAAGCGGAAGGCCTCAAAATCAATCCGGACAATCCCAGGCTATGGTTTTGGATGAACAGCCAATTGAGCAAGTTCAGCAATTCATCTTCCTGGGTAGCGTAGTCGCTGTTGATGGAGGTACGGAACTGGATGTGGATTCGCGCCTGCAAAAGGCTAAAGGTGCCTTTGGGATGCTGTCGGCTGTTTGTTCAAAATCAGGCTCTTCAAATCCAACGTAATGCCAGTGCTTCTATACAGTTCTTCCACTTGAAAAATTACAACTTCCATAGTGTCAAAACTCCAAACATTTGTGAACCGTTGCCTGCGTCGCATATTCAGCATTTTCTGGCCTGACAGAATACGGAATTCCGAGCTACTCAGGCGAGCGAATATAGAGAGTGTCGACACAATAATACGCAGAATGAAATGGAGCTGGATAGGACACACATTGCGGAAAAATAACAACAACATCGCAAGGAAGGCAATGGAGTGGAACCCATTGGACGAATTCGGTCGGACACCACCAGGCAGACCCAAAGAAACTTGGAGGAGGACTGTCGGTAGAGGGGTCGCTTGGGGAGAGCTCAAAGCGACAGCTAACAACAGAGTTCGCTGGAGAGGAGTAGTTGATGCCCTATGTCCCACTCGGGATTGGAACTAGAAGAGATAATATTATAACACATCCAAGGAGTGAAGCGGTTATCGTGCAATATTTTTGTTATACGCTCATCTCTAAGTTGCTCTCTCTCTCTCTAAGATTGCCGTTGTTGAATGGAATGCTGTGGTGTTGGGTGTTCACTGTCCGTTTTTTGCTCATAACTTGTGTATCGTTCATCCGATATTTATTACTTCTTTGGCAAATCGATAAATAATGCAAATTAGTAACTATCTTTAGAAGGTACGAACTATCTGTCATCTAAACTGTGGGAGATATGGCGTTTTTTCCCAAATTGTAGGGGCGGCAGGGGGCGTGACGAAAATCGACTCGGCTGTTGATGCTGATCAAGAATATATATACTTTATAGGGTCGGAAATGATTCCTTCTCTCTGTTACATACTTTTGCACAAACAATGTTTAGCAGGCTCTAGGTCTATAAGTTATGATTTTCATCATAATTTTTCTAAAACAAGACACTCACAACACCACAAACGAGGCTCGTATAGCTATTTCATTAACTGCCAACAGTTCAATCATCAGCGATCTTTTGTCCAACTTCAATGAGTTGCCAGAACTGCTAAGACCGCTTGGGAATCCCAAGTCAGACTTGTAGCAAAAATTCTGACAAACAGTAGCAAATGCCAAGTCAAAGAAGCTTTGTGTATGTGTTTGCACAAACTTCATATGCTCTGTGTACCTTTGGTACAAAGTGTACAAAATTCAGCTTACGGTTGGGGCTGTGTGACAGTCACCAATCAGTTAGCCAGTCAATTGGTCAGGTTGAACTCTTCTATATATATATAAGAAGAAGAGACATCGTTCCTAAGTATTCCCATACCAACTCGGAATTGGAACTGAAAAAAAAGACAAATAGTTCTGCATTTTAACTTCTGTGATCTCATATCAGCAAAAAGGATTCTGTAATTTTCCTTAACATCACCGAATCGTATTTCGTCTCCGGTTCTTATAGTTCGGTAAAAGGTGCTGTTTTGATTCTAATTTATTTCATTATTCGTCTTCGAATTGGTGTTAAATCAAAACATTGATTAGAATAGCTTTACCGATCGGTCTGAAAATGAGTTTTAGCGAGAACATCTTTTTATCTTGATTTCATTCAATTTCTTTGCGTGCACTTTGCTGGCATCTCTCTTAGCTTTTTCTCCCTCTTCCATGGATAAGCTTGTGTCGTCCTCTTTGTCGTCTGTGCTTCGTTTGTTGTGTGTGTGGTGTGCGACTATATTACATTTTATGTCAAATGCGTTCGCTTTTCAATATTGACAGACACCGCCTCCAACTCTATTTCACCGTTCCAGCATAGACGCGCGGATGCGGACGCCACCTGTGTCGTGTGCTTCGTGGAGAGGAAAGAGGTAGAGTCTTGAAGCTGACGCTTTTTTGCTTCATGTCAAGCTAATGTTACTTATTTTCGTATTTTTTGGAATTCTTGCATGTTGCCGGAAGTACCCATCCGCCCGCCAAAGCCCACCCTTTGCTTCGACCGAAAGTTATTTTTAAATAAAAAACGCAATTTTGTCAGTGAAGAAGGCAGTGAGCTGTCACGCCCACTTTATAGATATTTATATGAAAATGCAAAGCGCTTTGCCCTCTTAGATCAGCTGATGGATGATGGGTGGATGATCCTTCTAAAGCAGTGAAAGGGAATCAGCTTGAATTGAGGTGAAGTTGTTCGGAAACTAACTTTACTAGAACGGTTCACCCATGGGTTTGATGGTCAGTTCGTGTACCTGTACATGTCGTGGTGTCGCCAGGGCATACAATATGGCATTGGTCACATCCTCGGCCTGTAACATGGGCAACGACTTGCACGACTGGGGAACCAATTCTGTGTCCACCAAACCGGGACTGATGCTCTAAAAAGAATTACTTAAATCAGCAAGAGAAATGGTTGATCGGCATCAAACTCACCGTAACCTTAATCTGAGTCTTAAAGTCCCTCAACTCTTGACGAAACAGTTCGGTCAAGACTGTAATCGCGTGCTTTGTAGCCGGATATATGTTAAGTTCCTGTTGGCAACCAGGCAACGGATTGAACAGATAATGACCCACAATACTGTTGATGAGCACCACATGTCCTGGCACATTTCGCGAGCTCATCGATTGATATGCCCGCTGCGTACAATAGACCACGCCCATCACATTAGTCTGCAGCACCTGCTGCACCGTATCCAGCGACATGGTCAGCAATTGACCACTCGACAGTTTTCCCGCATTGTTAATGAGTATATCGACGCCACCCAGCTCCGCTTGAATGTGATCAAAGGCGGCGTTGACCGAATTGAGATCAGTAACATCGCACTGCAAGATATGCATTTGTGGACGCTGCTCTTCGGGCAAATCTTGTCGCAGTTGTTCCATCAGTTCCAGACGACGAGCCAATGCAACCACAATCACACCAGAAGCCACCAGTTTGCGGACTACATCAGCTCCAATACCAGAACTGGCACCAGTAACCACCGCCACATGATTTAGCCAACGTTCCATGGTGAGTTTAAAAATGGAAATGAAACTGCCAACGAGATGCTGTACATCGGGAAAGCTTGGGTTACATTCAAGCGGGTTGCATAAGCCACCAAGCCACAGAGAAAACCGCAACGCGAAATAAGTTGCAAAACCGCATCGTCGTAAGACAAAACAAAATGATTGGCTTGTTGAGATTTCTAGACTGCACAGGCGATATTCCTTACCACAATTCGCTAGCTTGAGGTTGGAAGCAAAGAGTTGGTGTCTTGGGAGCTCTTTACGATGATTAATCTAATTGTTAATTTAAATATTGCGCGAGCTGTCGCGTGGCTAATCACACAAGCACTAAAGCAATATAACTGGATCAAAGTTTGTGAATGAAAAACACACAATGGCAAAACTCCGACGGTTCTTAAGAGATGGAAGATCGAGTAGTCTATGCTGGTAAGGTGCTAAGATTTCTCGTTGTATGCCAGTTGTGGGCCAAACATCTCTCTGATGTTCCATATTCAAGAACTGGTCTGGTATAGCCGTTTCTTCCATGCATATAAATAAATGTCCCCTGCGACTGTTATGGGGTTTACAAAAAATGTTAAGCACACAAAACAGAGTTTGAGAGAAGCTCGGCTGTAAAGCTCAATTACACTGTGCAACACTAAAAAGTTGATCGAGTCGAGACCAAACAAGAAAGAAAGTCGGTCAAGCCCGACTATAACATACTCTGTACCCTTAATGTCGCAGCTCGCATTTGCTCACGAGTTATACGCGCTCATCTCTAAATTTCTCTCTCTCTCACTAAGATTGCCGTTCAACAGAATGCTATGTACAGAGTATAAAAATTCTAAAAGGGTATGATTTAAGTACAAACATCTTTGCTGGGTTTAGTCTGGTTAGCTGCCGTTTTCTTTTTATAACACTTTGAAGTTTTCAGTTTCTGATCTCCATATTTCCTAAACTATTTAGAATTTTGCTTTGCCGTCTTAGAGAAAGTTGTGGCTTTTGGCTTGGCTTACAAAACATTTCTTAGGAGCAAGTTCAAAAAGTCACATCTTTATACTCAAATTACAAAAATTTTGTAAGATCATCATGTTTTCCCTCATTTTGTACTGTTTTTTCAACTTTGTCTTCAAAACTTGTAAGGATGTTTCTAAGGTTTAGTTAAGCTCAGTCTGGCCAGGGCCACTTACAGAAATATTTGTGCCGGGACACAACGGGTGCAAAAATAGATCGAGTTGGAGATGTTACTTTACCGATCTTTATTATAAAGTTTCCCATTTCTCTTATAACAATCCCGGAATAGGGGATCCATGTGCTCCAAGCCCTCAAGGGATGACTTTGGGACACATGGCGTGTATCACAACTTTGAAATCCTCAACACAAACTCAACCAATCAATCAGACTAACGAATAATAGCAAACTGATCAGTCCCACCAACGCCGCCTCGTGCCAGGTGAATCCATAGCGAACAAGCCGGAGTTAGTAGTACTGTCAGCAGGGCCCACGACATGTGCCAACAGGCCTCAAGAGAAACTTAGGGGGGCTAGGGACACGAGGCGTGTACCGAAAGTTTATAATCCTCAACACTAATGCCCTCAAACGACAAAGAAAAGACCCACGAAAAATGGAAAACGGATCAGTCCTACCCACGCCGTCTCGTCCTAGGTGAAAACATAGCGAAAGAGCCGGAGTTGGTAGTACTGTATGCAAGGTCCACGCCGGGCGCCAAAAACTTAGAGGGTTAGGGACACGCGGCGTGTACTAAGCACCTCAAGTGCAACCACAATTCCTGGACAACAGCGCCGATTTCTACGTCTTCAGCATCTCCAACGTCCGCTTCGCCCCAGGTGACACCATAGCGAACAAAACGAAGTTGGGTTGGCGTGCAACCAAAACTTACTGAAAGGCAAAGACGCTGGTAACCCATGCAGTCCCACCAACGCCGCCTCATCCCAGGTGAACCCATAGCGAACGAGGCGAAGTTTGTAGTCCTGTTAGTAGATCCACGCCATGCGTCACTAACCCTCAAGTGAAACTTAGGGGGGCTAGAGGGGCAGGGAGGGTCCCACTCACACACGTGCACACAAATGAGACTGGGCAGCAAAACAAAATAGTAATCCTTTGCAGCACCACCAACTCCACCTCGCCCCAGGTGAAACAATAGCGCACGAGTCAGATTTGGTAGCCCTGGCAACGGACTGACGCCGCCCGTGGGAATCGCAAATGCCGCGGCAAAGAAGCACACACTCGAAGCTTGGATTTTATGATTTTGGTAGAATTGTAACATTTAATAACCTTTTCTGTGACAAATTTCTCCAGACACCGCACCGAAAGAAAGTTCGAAAAACAAAAATCCTAGGCACGCCGTGCGTCACCACCAACCTGCTGCGTTTTGCCACGATCTTTGTACTTTTTTCAGCTGCCGTTCTTTGCTCTGCTCCTGTGTGGTCACTCATTGCACTCCAAGGACTTGTGTGTGCGTGTTGTCCATCGGCCCAGTTGGGCTGTTAAACTCCTCGAGCGTTCGCGTTCGCCCCCAAAACTTGACACCTGAGTGATCTTGCGTCCGAAACTTTTGCCGCCACCGTTTTGGCCGCCAGGGTTGTCAACTGCCCGCATTTTCATTAGGGTTACCTGGTGCCTTGCTCGCGACTCTGCTCGTGACTCTGCCAGTGCTGCGCGGTGACTTTTAGTGACTGGGTGGTGAACGGCTAGTTATTTAGAAGTCAGCTACATGGTTGAGTTTTTAGGCTTATATTAATAATTAATAACAAAAATTATAAATACCCTTTTTAAGGCTAAAATAAACTTAATCATAGAATGTGGCGTGCTCCTGGCTGCCTTGTGCCCTTTAGTGGGACTTTAGTACATTTTGTGTGCTTAAATTAGTTAGGTCAGTTGTGGCTAGCATAAAAATATAACTGATTTGTGACGCGGCTTCATTGCGTCACAAACTGTAAAGAATTTGACTACGGTTGGCACATACCAACTTCGTTCGCTAGGTCCTTCATATAGTTACGGGCCCTTAAGCATGTAGAGTTCTAACCAAAACTCGAAATATGGCAATCTTTTGTAGCAAATGGCTGACACAGTCAAAATTTTCGATTTATTGTATTAAATCAATATGGAAAAGTAAAATAACATAACTTAAAAATAATATAAAAAATCCAATTTATTTTTACTTTTTTTTCCGAAAATATTCGTTTTTCGAGTTTTTATAACAGTTGTTCATGCGTGAGGGCCTATAACTATATGAAAGAGTAATTGCAAGAAGTTGGTTGGTTCTAACGGATTGTTTATTTTTGGTTAATTGTTTTAGTGGTTCATTTTTTGCTATTTTTGAAAAAATAATAAAAATGATATAAAAACCAAACTAACAGAACAGAAACTTTTTTAATTATATGAAATACTGTGACGAAAGGAAAATTCGAACGCCCTCAGTACTAGGCTTAAAGCTAAAAAGTAAAAATTCTTTTCGAATTTATTTAACAAACACAACTGAAATACGAAAGAAAGAAACAAATTCGTCAAGCTGCAGACAAAAACAAGTCGGAGACTGAGCAACCTACTGAGATTTTTATTTGACTACCGAAAAACGTATGAGTAAACTGGAAAAGCAACCTAAAGAAACTTATCGAACCAAGAAAATAAGGACCAACTCTCCAAACTGGAAAAGCCGAAAACGGAGAAAAAACCAACTCGAACACGAATCAAAAGCAACAGCAGAAGAAAAATATGAGTAAACTGGAAAATAAATTAAAGAAGACAATGCCAGACTGGAGAACCCAAACGATAGCGTAGGAGTGCAATCAACGACCGAGACTTCTATTTGACGACCAACAAACGTACGAGTAAACTGGAAAAGCAACCTGAAACAACTTATCGAGCCAAGAAATCATTCAGTCAGTCATTTGTGAAATTGCAAAGTTTCTGTTCAGCTAGTTTTTTTTTTTATATCATTTTTATTATTTTTTCAAAAACAACAAAAAATCTCAATTTTTTTGGCTCATCTGATTCCTGGGACGTAATTAAAACGAGAAGGCCAAGCTAACTTCGTCTGTGCCGAAGTTCTTATACCCTTGCAAATGCTGTTTTTGAAATGACAGAGATTAAGAACGCTTACATAAAAATCAAAAACTTTTGTTACTAAGACCCATTTTCCGACAGATAAACTTTGGATTTCGACCAAATTTCGGGAATCTTATTGAAAACATATCAAATTAACAATCGCCGAGTTTAAGAACGATAAAATTGAAAACAAAAAAGTTTTTCTCACTAAGACTCATTTTCCGACCGATCGGTCCTATGGCAGCTATAAGATATAGTCATCCGATTTTGACCAAATTTCGAAAATCTGTTTGAAAGCATATAATATTAATAATGGTCGAGATTGAGGATGCTAACATTGAAAACAAAAAAGATTTTCTCACTAAGACCCATTTTCCCACCGATGGTTCCTATGACAACTATAAGATATAGTCATCCGATCTCAACCAAAGTTTGCAAATCTGTTTGAAAGCATATAATATAAATAATAGCCGAGTTTAACGCCGTTAACATTGAAAATAAAAAAGGTTTTCTCACTAAGACCCATTTTTTGACCGATGGTTCCTATGGCAGCTATAAGATATAGTCATCCGATCCGGTCGGTTCCGACATATTAGCAGCGTGCAATAGAAAGAAGACGCTGTGCAAAATTTCAGTTCGCTAGCTTTAAAACTGAGAGACTAGTTTGCGTAGAAACAGACGGACAGACAGACAGACAGACGGACAGACAGACGGACGGACAAAGCTCAATCGACTCAGCTCGTCGCCCTGATCAAGAATATATATAGTTTATGGGGTCGGAAATTAATATTTTTATGCGTTGCAAACTTCTGGGCAAAATTATAATACCCTTTGCAAGGGTATAAAAATAGATGCCTCAATTGAGATCTGTCGCAAGTACGTAAAAAAGCTTCGCACTGAATTCCGGCGTCACAACATAACCCTTCCAATTCTGGACAACACCACCCGTTGGAGCTCAACATATAACATGATGAAGTCTCTCAAGGCAACCCAGACCAACGCTCAAAATATACTCCCGAATTCTGTCGACTGGATGTTTGTTGATTCATTCTGCGCCGCTTTTAAACCACTAGCTGAGTGCACAACATTCCTGCAAACAAAGCAAATGATAATGGGCGATTTTTACAGGGAGTGGCTTTATTGCGAAAAGCGACTTGAACATATAAGCAGTAGTAATAATTTGGCAAAAATGCTTCACTCGGCCATGGGTAAACGGAAGAAGATATTGGTGGAAAACGATGCTTTCTTGGCTGCTTTATATTTGGATCCTCGTTTTAATTTTAGAGGTTCGTTACTCTTAACGGAGAATCAAAAAGAAGTTGCATTGGTAAGAAATTCTTTTGTTATTATCCTTAAAGTGTTAAGTTTAGTTTTACGTTTTTTTGTACATATATTTTCCAGAACAAATTGTGCTCCATTTACAACTGGATCTCAAAAACAGAAGTCATTGTGGATGATGATAAGCCTTGCACCTCGGCGGCTGCAGCAAGCAAATATAATATTATCAGCCAATCATCTTCACTTAGTGCAAGTCTCAACAGCTCTTCAATTGAAAGAAAATTGCAAGATTTTAAATATGGCGAATGCTTGGGCTTTGAGGAAGATATTTTAAAGTACTGGAAGTACCTTCAACACAAAGAGCCACAGATGGCGAAAGTAGCTGAAGTAGCTTTGGCTGTGCCGGCCACTCAGGTGTCTGTGGAACGCGCATTCAGTGCTTTGCCGAATATTTGCACAAAATTGCGAAATAGGCTCAGTGCCGATACACTAGAAAATATATTAATTGTAAAACTTAACTCTAAATTGCTCAAAGATATAATCATTGAATAAATAAGCACATCATTACAATTGCAATTATTATTGGAAAACGAGAATGCATTATATCTGGCAGGCTCTTGTACTAGTTTACAAGCGCAAATGGTGGATAATGGTCATCCATGGTTTTGGGTTCAGTATTGTCATAAACAGGGCTATGTAGTTATGTGTGATCATTTGTGGTCTTGAAAAGCAGTTTCTTAAGCATTTAGCGGTTTTGTTACCATGGAGACCCCTTTGCTTTAAATTGCGTCTTTGCATTGATCCTGTCATGATTTTCCTCTTAATTGGCATTACCTTTTTATTATTAATATTTTTTATCCTCTTTGGTATTTTATTTTCGCGATTTTATAAGTCTTCAGTCACGGTAAATAGGTTTAAATAACTCACCTACCACAAAGAAGTAAAAAAGTTATAAGTAATTTTCTCCGTAATGAATCAGACTATGGAAAAGTTTGAGGACGCTAACATTGAAACCAAAAAAGTTTTTCTCAGTAAGACCCATTTTCCGACCGATCGGTCCTATGGCAGCTATAAGATATGGTCATCCGATTTTGACCAAAGTTTGCAAATCTCTTTGAAAGCATATAATATTAATAATGACCGTGTTTGGGAACGCTAACATTAAGAACAAAAAAGTTTTTCTCACTAAGACCCATTTTCTGACCGATGGTTCCTATGGCAGCTATAAGATATAGTCATCCGATCCGGTCGGTTCCGACATATTAGCAGCGTGCAGTAAAAAGAAGACTCTGTGCAAAATTTCAGCTCGATAGCTTTAAAACTGAGAGACTAGTTTGCGTAGAAACAGACGGACAGACAGACGGACAGACAGACAGACAGACAGACAGACAGACGGACGGACAAAGCTCAATCGTCTCAGCTCGTCGCCCTGATCAAGAATATATATAGTTTATGGGGTCGGAAATGAAAATTTCTATGCGTTGCAAACTTCTGGGCAAAATTATAATACCCTTTGCAAGGGTATAAAAATGAATGGAGGAAAAAAATATGAAACAAAAGCAACCGAGAGGCGACTTATCCTACGAACTGCCTTAAATTCCCACCTTTCTGCTGGTAAAATTAGGGAAGAATGCGGCGCAAATGCTAGTGTGGCCACGGTAAAACGAATTATTCGAAGCGCCAAACACTTGAAGAGATTGAAAATATAAAAAAAAAAACACCTCTCAATGATGCTCGTAAGAAAGCACGACAACAATTTGCCTGAGAACACATGACGTGAAACAAGGAGTGGAAGACGGTGGTCTTCTCCGACGAAAAGAGGTTCAACCTCGATGGACCGGATGGCTATAATTACTATTTCCACAATATGCGAAAGGAAGAATGTTTCTTAAGTCGTCATAACTCTTGTGCAGGTGAAGTAATGGTGTGGGGAGCCAATTCATTTTATGGAACATGCGAGCTCCATATTGTCACCTCGAAGATGAACGCAAATGTGTACAAGACTGTGCTCCAGAAGGCTTTTCCCCAGTTTTCGGAGATTTATGGTAAAATTTCATGGATGTACCAACATGACAACGCTCCCATCCATACCGCTCGGGTTGTAAAACAGTGGACTAAAAAGACCAAAACGTCAAATTGCTCGAGTGGCCGCCTTACTCCCCTGACATTAACATTATCGAGAAGATTTGGGAACTTTTGTCCAGGAGAGTATACGAAGGAGGAAGACAATTTAGTGACTCTGGGACCCTAGTTGAAGCTATTAAAAAGAGCCTGGTCTTAGTACTGTATTACTTGTCCAAATTTGTAACGGGTTTCAAGATGAAGTTGAAAAACTGTAAAAATAAAGTGGTAAAAACTTGGTTTACTAGGGCGACTTTTGTAATTTTGAGTATGAAGATGTAATTTTTTTGATTTGCTACGAAGAAATGTTTTGTAAGCCTATCCAAATTCAAAATACTTTATGAGATATGGAATCGTAAATACTACTCTGAAGCTGAAAAGTTAAAAGTGCAATAAAAAGAAAGCTGCAGCTAATCAAACCAAATGCAGACAGGGTTTTCATACTACAATCACACCCTTCAAATTTTTTTGGTCTCGACGCGATCAACTGTTTTAAGTTCAAAAATGCGTCACAACGTTATGATGAATGTTTGCAATCGGGACTTTTGCCAACGTAAAAGACGAGCTTTAAATAAAAATCTTCTTAATATAATTTTTGCTTAAGGACTTGGACACAGAACTTAGCTAAACAGGTTAATATCAAAATAATCGACTTGTTTTCCGTTCATTTTAGTTTCATAATATTTTTCCACCAAGCTTGATGAATAGTATAGCTGCCACAGAAAAGATAGAAAGATAGAAAAGATAGAAGTCTTGGTAAAAAAAACCTTTTTTGTTGTCAATGCCTTGATATTTATTAATATTAAGTATATGCTCAAGACATTCTTCTTTTCTGCTAAAATTTTGCTGAATTATTCAGGTTGAACAAGACAAACTCAGTTTTTTATAATTTGGCCATGACACATCAGTTCTTTTTCCACTTACATCAACTCAGTACCTGTACCTCTTCCAAATTACTAAAGGGAACTAAAAGGAAGGGAAAAAGGAATCCTGCTAACAAGAAGTAAAATGTTGTGCAAATTTATTTTTGAGTGAAGTACAAGGCAATTAGCGGACTCTTATCCAATAAGCCTGATGTAATTGTCGACGACCCTGTTCCCCCTTTTAAGTTATTGATCATCCTCCTGGACATAGAGCATAGCAAACATAATCTGTATACAGCCCAACTGTTGCATCGTCATTAACATTATAAACGCCTCTTCAAATGATCCATTCTTTTTGCGCTTTCATGGTCTCTAAGTCTGTCAGGGATTCAAAGTAATTTTTCATATTCAAAAAGTAGTTCAGCGAGTAGTGCATCAAAAATATAATAGAAGGGAAACATTTGTATGGAAATGTCTTGGGTACACTGTATGCCACCATGGTGATAATAGTATATACATTTGCCATTACCACAATCGTCAAATTGTTGCCAATATCCAGACCCACAAAGGTATTGCCAAGTTCGTCATCGTAATAGACTTGCAACTTCGGAGACAGCAAGATGCCCCAACAGACCAACATAAAGCATGTATACAGAAAAATGACCTCGTAAAGTTTGATTTGGTGATGTGCCATTTTATTTTGTTATAGATTCTTGAAGAGAAAAAATTAATATTTTTATACAATCGACTTCTTATCACTGAATTTTCAGACTGTAAAAGGCAATGGAATGTTTTAGAGCAGGCGACTGAGATTCCACAAAATGATCTTTCACAAATTGAACCGAATATACTCTGAGGCTGGGATGACACGTTCAATTTCTAGACACAACTTATTGTTGAGCGAAACTGATAAATTCGCCGCATACTTTAAAAAAATGTCAAAGAAAATCCCCAAAACGCGAAAAAATGTTAAAAATCTAGTATTTTGTGTAATTTTTTGGTATTTTGAAATGCCAGGGTCACACTCAATGTACGTAACAGCTAGTTTTAATTGCCTTTTTGACACTGTCAGAAACAGTTGCTTTGTCTGGGACTCATCATTAGTTGATTAGAAGAATAATCAACAAATATATCTTTTCTGGACATCCGCTGCAGACAGCATCAATTCTGAATATGTGGATTCTGCATTCTTCATTAGCCGAATTTTGAAATGTTTGCCTTAAACTATTTGTGAACATAATATTTATTTTTTCAAACAACTTTCTTTTGTTGTACCATCAACTGCGCCAATAACACTTGCGAATCCCCGCATACTGAAAACAGTAGATTTCAACCAGAAAATGACGTTTGAAAAATGCTGCAGCCAATAAAAATAATTAATTTTACCATTGTTTACGGTGAAAACTCACTCAAAACTTCTCGGGAACCAGAGAATCTAGAGACATGAAATACATTGAAAATCCGTAACCATACCGAAATGGTGGTACTGGGAATAGTAGCGAAACGGGAACTGTTAACCGAAATGACCCTTTTAAATATCATGTACTGACATTTAAAATATTTCAAAATAAAAGAATGAACTTAAAAATACTACAAAAAAATTTCATATAACGATGTTTTCATGCCTTAACTAGTGCTCTTTCTCGGTTGTATCTTAAAAATGTTCATGCAGGGGAAATTAAAAAAAAAAAAAACATCACAAAAGCAGACTAAATTCGAAACTTACAAATCTGTGTACAACAATCTCATTTCGAGTTCATATTGGTATTTTAAAATCCTTTAAGCTTGAAATTAGAACTTGTTTTTGATAGATCCGTTTACACTGATATCATGTAGATGAGACATGAAAATCTAGAAGACTTTCTTGTTGTTATATTTTAAACAGGGAATAAAACCAAATCGTATTTCGGTTCCAGTTTCGGTTCTGGTACGTACCGGAACTTATGTTTAGGTAAAAGGTTCTGCTTTGTTCCAAATATTATGTCGGTATTCAGTTCCGTACCGGTACCTAGAATTTTATTTCGGTATACCGGTACGTATTGGTACACACAAAAACATCTGTGGTTAAATTTAACCGATATTTTGGGTTAGAAATGCGCCAAAAGGTCGGTAAAATTCACAAAATTTGACAGTAACTATCACGTAAACCTTTACGCAAAGAGAACTATTGCAATAGTAAATCTAACTGAAAATATCGTTTAGAAATGCGCCATCCCACAAAATTAGTAATATTAACCGATGCGTACAGTAAGTAAATTTTCTTACTGTGTGTACAGTAATTTTACCATAAAAATAGTAATTTAACAGGTGTTACTCAACTGAAGAAAAGTAGGGTTGGACACTATTTTCGCTGTCACAAGTTGCCAATTTTCTTGAGCTCATCATCATCCCAGACCAGAGGAGGCAACCTTAATACCCCCACCCACCAATTTTGGTTCTGAAACAATTGTTTGAATTAAACACATTTTTATTTTATTTGAAAATTTTTTACTTACTTGGGGGGGGGGGGGGGGGGGGGGGTATGCGAACTCTGGGTCCTTGGACTGAACACGATTGGACGGACGTCTTTACCAGTTACGCTACGGCGCGCGTTAATAGAAACGCGTCTAACATATTACTTGTATTGAATCTGCCTAACCACATGCACGAAAAGTTTCTTAAATTTCGCATAAATGAGACCACTAGTAATTCTCAAGTTCAAGTTCAGTGAAAGTACAATATAAATATAAGGGCCAAACTGAAATTTTCACAATCAACAATTTTCGCGGTTAGATTTACTGTCGGTAGAGATAATCCGTGAAGCAACAAAATTCATTTAAAAAGTTATACTATTTGTGCTGTAAGATTTACTTGTGGGTACAGTTAATTGCTGCAAAAACAAAGTATGAGATGAAAAAATCACGTCAGAGTAACTATTTCTATGGTAAAGTTACTGTTAGTTAGCAGTAACTTATTAAAGCAACAAAATATATGAAAAATATTTGTGGTTGAATTTACTCAGCGTACAGTTGTTAAATGCAACAACAAAATACGAGCTAAAATAAATACGTGAACTTTACAATTTCTTCTGTAGATTTTACTGTTAGCACAGTTACCAAGCAACAACAAAACCACATGCATAAAAAATTTAGAAAAAAAGTTACTGTCATCGCAGTTAATATTACCCACCAGATTTTTTGTGTGTATGTACCCTTAAAATTTAAAAAAAGATCGGTCACTGGTTTTGCGTCCATTCAATTTTTATTCCCTTGGTATTAAAGGGTATTATAATTTTGCCCAGAAGTTTGCAAAGGCATAGAAATATTTATTTTCGACCCCATAAACTATATATATATATTCTTGATCAAGGCGACGAGCTGGGTCGATTGAGCTTTGTCCGTCTGTCTGTCCGTCTGTCTATCCGTCTGTCTGTTTCTACGCAAACTAGTCTTTTAGTTTTAAAGCTATCGAGCTGAAATTTTGCACAGAGTCTTCTTTTTACTGCACGCTGCTAATATGTCGGAACCGACCGGATCGGATGTTTATAACTTATTGCTGCCATAGAAACCATCGGTCGAAAAATGGGTCTTAGTGAGAAAAACTTTTTGGTTTTCAATGTTAGCGTCCTTAAACTCTGCCATTATTAATATTATATGCTTTCAAACAGATTTGCAAATTTTGGTCAAAATCGGATGACTATATCTTATAGCTGTCATAGGAACCATCGGTCGGAAAATAGGTCTTAGTGAGAAAAACTTTTTGTTTTCAATGCTAGCGTCATAAAACTCGGCCATTATTAATATTATATGCTTTCAAACAGATTTGCAAATTTTGGTCAAAATCGGATGACTATATCTTACAGCTGCCATAGGACCGATCGGTCGGAAAATGGGTCTTAGTGAAAAAACTTTTTTGTTTTCAAGTATTTCGTTCTTAAGGTCGTTGATTATTAATATTAAAAGCTTTCAAACTAATTTGAAAAAGTTTATCGACATCGGGTGACTATATCTTATGGTTGCCATAGGACCGATCGGTCGAAAATGGGTCTTAGTAAGAAATTTTGTTTTGTTTTTAATGTTAGCGTCCTTAAACTCGCTGATTACTAATTTTATATGCTTTTAAATAGATTCGCAAAATTTGGTCGAAATCGGATGACTATATCTTAAGGCTGCCATAGGACCGATCGTTCGGAAAATGAGTCTTAGTGAGAAAAACTTTTTTGTTTTCAATTTTATCTTTCTTGAACTCGGCGATTGTGAATTTGATATGTTTTCAAAAAGATTCGCGAAATTTAGTCGAAATCAGATGTTTATCTGTCGGAAAATGGGTTTTAGTTAGAAAAAAGTTTGATTTTTTTGTAAGCCTTCTTAAACTCTGACATTTAAAAACCAGCATTTGCAAGGGTATAAAAACTTCGGCACAGACGAAGTTAGCTTGGCCTTCTCGTTTAGCGATGACATTTTTAGGCACACTTGCCCTTCTCAAAGGCAAATGTGGAAACTTTGTCGAATTTTCATCTTTTTTATTTTGAGAACGTTTCTCAAGAAGAATTATGATGTTTGATGCCATTAAACTTTTTGGAAAAAAAACTGATCCATTTGAATCAGAGATGGGCATGCACACATATCGACACACTTTTCACACGCATACAAGCACAATTTGCCAGCGCCCCATTCGTGTTCTATAAATAGCTTTCAATGCTTATAGCGTACGTGTGATTTTGTGCAGTCGGCCGCGGCAGAGCTTCTATGCACACGAGGCAGCGCGCTGCCTCGTGTGCATTGGAACTTCGCGACGCGCCCATCTCTGATTTGAATTGTCCTGTTCCTTTTCATACAAATATGTACATGTATGAATCCGCTTAAGCTTCCACTTTCAACCGGTCCTGAACCGAACCCGTAGAACCAGTTTGGTTTGGATTTTTTGCTCAATTGCAGCGGACCTTTTAAATTTTTAACCTCCCGTTCCTGGACCCGAACCTCTTCTGATGAAAAAGGTTCGGTTCAAAGAATATATTTAGTCAGGCTTTTCAGAGTATTTAAAATTATCACAATATTTTGCTTTATAGTGCTGAATCGGAGCATTACCATTTTAAAATTGTATCCAAAGTGCATATTACGACTTCGAGAAGGAAGTAAAGCCAAGTTGTTGAATGACAAATCAAATTCGTTTATTGATTAACATAGGAGGTGCGGCCTTGGTTGAGAACTAATGAATGAGGTCCATTCGGGTATTGATAAACGTTTTTAATAGCATCGTTCGTTAGCTGAAAGCTGCCTTACCAAGAAATATGCTTTATTTTTTACCAAAAAATATCTCAACGATATCAGAATTCATGAACCAAGTTCGAACCAAAACCTTAGGTTCGATAAGAAAAAGAACCGGCTTGAGAAGCGAACCTAACACTTTCCAAGAGTTTTGAACCCCCGGCCTGAACCTTCTTTAGAATTTCAGAGGTTTGCAGCCTTGGTCAGAGCTGCTTTCCTCATTAAGTTTCACTTGAAGAGATGTGAATAACACAAGTACTTTTTTGTTCTTAGGTTATCATTCTTATTATAGAGAGAAAGAGACTGGTTTCTCATTTTTCAATATCACACTACAAAAGATTTGCTTAACCAGACTCTTTTTTTGAAATCATGCGATTTAACCAAATTAGCTAAAGGTCCCCTCAAACCAAGTGTCAGTTTTGCGGTCTAGTTGTTGCTCAGAACCGAAACTGTACCGGTACAACGGTTAGGTTCTTTTCGGTCTTTTCGGTTCCAAAAATATCGGTTCTCGGATACCGGCATACAAAAAATTTCAAATATCGGATCCGGTTCTGGTTCTGCTTCTGAGTTTTAATCGGTTCTTTTCGGTATACGGTTCCCTGGATTTAAATGTAAATAGTTTGTCAAATTTATAGTAGAATCATCATCAAATGCAGGCCTACTAGCTTATCATGTCTCATGTATCAGTGTAAGCGCCAGGGCTGCAAACCCAAAAATTGTTTCGGAACCTCCGGTTTGCAGGTTCGAACCAAAATTTTACAATGTTTAAGGTTCGGAAATTTGAGGTTCGAGGTTTTTGGGCTTTGGTTTTGGTTTGAACCTTGGTTCGTTGCACGTTTTACCCAATATATATAAAATTACAATACACCTGACGCATAAATACATTGTGAGACTGTAAGATGTCGATTATAATTGTCGTGAGATTGGCTAGTGTATAAATCTTCAGTCCACCCTCTAAAAAAATTCGAACATTTATGCCCATTATCGAGCAGTCTAGATGACAATGTTTGTGTGCGGGTATGTAGATATTTACAGACATATTTTTTTCAAACTTACTGATTCTGCAAAATATTGATTATGCTTGCTCGTATGCACTTTTTTCAGTCTTTTACTCACAAAATTGAGCATCGATTTGTGTTTATTCGCCACACTTGGAACTTTTTTTCATAACTATTTGATCAAAAATGCCTTTATTTCTTCCAACTGTCTTCCAACGACAGTTTAAAATGCTAAAACTTAACAGAGATTAATTTAAAATAGCTAAACAATGTCAAATAATTAGCTACGATGGCAGGCACCGGCAGAACTGAATAGTTTCCGGCTTTCGAGCTTACAAAATAGCAATATGTGGTGGAAAAATAGCTAAATTGGCAACGCTGCCTGTGGCACACACTTCTGTTTGTATGAATGTAGGTACTTTTGTTGCTAGACAATTCGGCTGACATGTTTGTGCAGTAGCATGCACCGAGTTGGTTAGATTGGCGCAAATGGGTTCGGGTTCGGGCTTATCTATTTTCATCCTTGTGGTTCGGTTCAGGGTTTGGTTCACAGTAAAAAAAAGCCGGAGTTCCGGGCTCGAACCGGTACGGTTCAAAAACGGTTTGCAGCCAATTTTGGACTTTAGTTTTTTCTGAGTGTAAGACATGAACCTTCCCCTGCAGACACTCTGCACGCTTTCCCTTTAAACTTAGGGAAAAGTGAAAATCTAATTCCAATTAGAAGAGTTTCGAGTGCCATTTATTATGGGGATCAGAGCTGTTTCTATTTTGTTGTATGATTATTTCCTTAGATAAATGTGATTTTCAAAATCTGTCTCACACCAGTGTTTCCTCTGCAATGTAGTTTTTTTTTTAACTTTCTTTGCTTTTTCTAAGGGTCTTGCTAGTTGAAGTCATTTATCATATGTAGCAATCGGTGCAACATACACACACACACACACACACACTTGTGCATTGTGGATTCTAAAGCAGAGATTTTGGCTGCAAAAGTCTTCATAAAATATTATGTTCAACTCCACGCTAAGCACCCGAGGGAGGGGGCAAAGGGGGATGCACGTGACTGCGGTTTGGTTTTGAGCTGCTTACTTCGTCTTTTGGAAAATGAAAATCTGTTAAGCTCTGCTAAGCTTTCTGCCTCGTTCTTTTCTGGTTAACTTTTTCTGTTAATGAAGTTGAATGTGTTGGGCAACATTCCATTGGAATGAAATTTGTGCAGCACGTGAAGAAAATCTGCTGTCAGCCATGTGTTATGGAAGTGTCTTTCATGGACTTTCATCAATCTGTTGGCCCGAACACGTGCCTGCAGCGAACTCACAAATGAATTGATTACATGACCCACACACACACACACAAATGTAGATGGACTGGACAGCTGGAGGAGCTGACCCACAAAATGAACATGTTTATGTTATGCGAATTTTTTGACATCTGTCAAACTAAACAGCCGGCGGTCAATTATGGCATAATCAAGGAATAGATTGACGCACGTTTTGTAATATTTGAAAGAAGAGAAAATATCGTCCTTAGTCCCTTGGAACAACTACCTGAAACTTAACATTTCGTTCGACCAAGCAAATGCCTCGACATGGGATTGAATACAAGGTAGTGGGAGTGAATACTATAACGCATAACTTTGTGAGTCTGTGACGTCATTTGACAGATTAGTTTCAGGTTGGGAATTTGAATTTGTAAGTTTTAACCAGTTTTTAAGCCTTTGTCAGAAAACGACAGCTTTCATGGGAACACATTGAAAAGAGGTACCGAAACAACCTTTAACTAAGCTCTCTGCTTCTATTTGGTTGTGAGAGAAGAGAACACACAGTTTTTTTTTCCTCTTAGGTCTTTTTGGGACCGTTTGCCAAAATTCCCGTATTCAAAAGGTCTTTTTCGAATGTATGCATCGGTGTGTAAGGCTAGGCTAACGATGTGAATGTATGCGACGAACTATATGCGCTTTCTAGTTCTCTGTCTGTTAAACTCTGGCGCAAATCTGAAGTCTGCAACCTTTTTAAATATCATGTTGACAGTTTGATCTTCGAGAAGCACGATATTTAGACCAATTTACTGAGTTGGGCCTGTTATTCGGTTGCTGTCAGACCGAACAGTGCTGTGTGGTCAACCACAGCCACTTAACAGCGAGCGTGATTACAGAACACATTCGTTTGAGGGAAGACCGAGCCCGTTTTTTCTTTGGTTTTTCGAAACTGAACTGAAAAAAGGGTTGAGAGCTATTTACGAGCTATGGTTTTAACTTGACATAATTTTAATTCATTTTCACACATTTTAAAAATTGTTAACAAATACAAAATTGTGAGTTTGTGACGTCACATTGGAATTTATTGTTTGACAAGCGACGCATTGCACTAAGGTATTTTCTCGTATCATGGGATTTGAATGTTTATGTGTTCCGTACCAAAACTCTTATGTACAACGTCTAGCCGTGCGTCTAATGCGCCTAATAGACTCGTGTTTGCTTCGAGAAAAAAAAAAGAAGAAAACTTTTGCGGCACCCACTTGCCACGTGAGGGTGGGAGGCCTCTCTCTCTCTCTCTCTCTCGCTCTCTTTGCCCTTTGTAAATACGTAATCAGTGAAATTTTCATGCGCATTTTTCCTCATCTTGGGCTGGGTAAACAAGCCGTTGCTTTGAGCTGACGCTCAACTTGAAATACGTTGCTCAATTTCCATAAACACGTGAGCAAATAACACGTGTGCCTAGCAAATCAAGAGCCTGGTGCAGGCTTTAGCTAACTATTGACTAACTCCTAGAACTCCCCTCTCCCCGATTTGCCGCCTCTCTGTTTGAGTTTCGGCGTTGTAAAATGCGCCTCAAATTGATTTTTATTTATATTTCAAACGGAAAACTTTGTGTGCAGCTGTTGAGTTTTGTTGTTTTCCCTGCGTGCAGCTGCGACAAAAGTTGCAAATACTTGTACCTACAAAGGCTCGTCAATATTTCATTTGAGTGGGGAAGGGGGCTTCTTGTCTTCATCGAATTTCGATTAAGCGATTCTAGCAAATATTGAACATAGTTACAGCTGTTTGAATCCTAAACCCACCCCACTAAAAGCACCTAGGTGCAAGGTTTTAGATTTTATGTAAATGAAAGTCGACTGCTGAATCAGAGTTGAATGGCAATCAAGCGCGTGAAAAACTGCTCGTTTTGTTGTTGTAGCTTTCTTATAATTCGTGTATTGGCGCTTGGTTCAACGAAATCAGTAACATAAAATTGATTTTTAAATCCCTCAATTTATAATTATTTAAAATGATCCAAGTTAATATGAAGATAAATGAAGTTGTTGGTTGAAAAGTTAATATAGAGTAGTTTTGATTAAAACCCTTTGATTAACTAGTACTATCGATTGATCAGCGCCGAGTTGCAACTCATAAGGTTCGATAGTGGGCGCTGTCAAACGTCAGGATGACAAGCCTAATGTCAAGGGCATGTGAACTGCATTTCTGACCGTCAAGCTAAATGCATCGCGTCTCTCTTCTCAGCTTTCCAGGCAGCAGTCGTTTCTGGCGAAAAATCCAAAAAGTCAATTTCGAGATCGTGGCAGCAGTTTAAAGCAGTGGCCTATCCCATTGGATAGGAACTCATAATACTGCCGGCGTCGCAACCGACACACGTATAGAGAGAGAGAATACGTGTGTTATGCAAACAGTGTTTGGAAGTACCTAGGTATTTATACCTAGGTACAAACCTACACTGCGAAAAAAAATCATTCTAAAACCAATATTATGTTTTAGTTATTAACATTTTCTTCTTTCTGAAAAACTTATATAATATAAATTGTAAATTATTAATGCGCCGATATTGGGGACTTCAACTCAGTACCTTCAGCGCACTGAAACACTGATACCACCGCTTTACCATCGAGCGTCAACTGTTAAGCCCCATACGGACATCCGAAGTAGCGAGAAGTTTCATACAAAAATTGAGGAAAGAAGAAGCAGAAGTTACAACTTCGCCACTTGAACTTTTTGCAAGTACGGAGATAAGAATTTGAACGTCACCCTTAACAGTCAATGTAACGCTTAACAGCACATTTGTGGAGACTATGTAAAGTGTCTGTGGGCCTTATTGTGCTTTGAGCAGCTGACGCAGCATTGAGAATGCACCTAGTTAAGTCACTCTACGCATAGATCATCTGGAGTGCATTAAGCTAAAGTGAACTAAGAAATAATAATAAAAAAGAAAACGGCAGAAAAGCAAAAACGAAAGAGTCGCTTGGAAATGTTTTCACATGATAAAAAAATTTCTTTAATTTTGGCGGTGAAAGAGCGGGGTGTCATTTGGGATCTTTCCAACCCCGACATTCGGACTTAAACTTTGTAATCAAGGCTTGGGGAGAAGTGGCCGCGATATTACAAAAAGAAGGTATGTATGTACAATGTACATATGTGAAAAATTAACACTTTGATCAATTCGACTAAAACTTGTACCAATATGTTACAGTGGCTGATTGCCGAAAAGGCGTTAAGTCTTTGCGGGAGTGCTATCGCTATCATGGCAGAAGCGCAAAGCAGATGAAGACTGGTAGTGCCGGTGGTGAGCCAATAGATAGCCCTTCTTTTATGGACGATGTGAACATTGATTGGGAATTCAACGCATTAATGTCGTTTCTGCCGAATGTCTTATCAAAGCGCAGGTAAGCCGATCAATAATATTTTTGTAAATTAATTTAATGAAAGATTCATTATTTTACAGGACATTTCAAACGGACCCCTTGCTTCCTGCTGAGTGCCTGGACAATTCTGCTGTGGATATAGAAGAGTGCATTTCTGAGTCTATGCTGTCGTCAGCAGCTGGGGCATGCTGGGAGACAGCATCGAAGTTGGGGCCACAACCAGCAGTTACTCCTACGTAAGTAACTGAATCTTTAAGTGATATTTCAAATCAAAGCATCTACGTTATTCATCTTATAGAGAAGGCGACGCAATATGTCGGAGAAGTCTGAGGGCAACGACAAATTGATGGGTGCAATTTCGCAGATTATGGAATACCAAAAGGGGCTAATGGAAGAGCCTAGTTCCAAATTGCAACACCCGGAAATGTACGCCTACTGGGATAGCATTATTAAAGAATTTTATCCATTATTTATCCATTTTTTAATTGTAAACAATGGTCGTGTTCAGCAGAACAACTTGCTCTCTGATCAAGTATAAATTTGCAATTATCTTAATACTGAACTCGAGAGATGCGGGATTATAATAGCCAATTTGATGTATCATGATACAGGAGCATGTATCAAAGAAATAGTACGCTACTTTAACGTGATACTGCTCCCTCCAACAGCAGAAACTATTCGATACAACATTTTTTTCTGATACCTGCTCAGGGATCAATTATTCTGCTGAAAACGCCCAATTTCACTTGGCATCAAAACAAAAAACAGATGATCGAGAAGTGTAACCCACCGCCAGTAAAACTAAAAAAACCACAAACTTCAATTTTCGGCGTAATTTTTTTTAAAGTCTGGTCACGCTACTCTTACGTTCCACGGTGACGAAACATATGACAAAGTTGGCTAAATTACGAACGTCGGATGTCGTATGGCTTTAGGCTCAAACAGTTGCAGTATAAGAGCAGAGAAATTTTGCAGCCTGAGTTCTTATACTGCAACTGGCTGCGCTTAACAATTGACCTCATACATAAATTTTCAACTGAAGCTTTACAGAAAACTGTAGGATGGTTGATAAGTTGCGAGATGATAAATCTATCTAGTTAGATCCAAAAAAAAAAAAAAAGCTTGTATGAGATGCGGTGTCTATATATGTAGTGTCTTTGCTTTTACCTTACCTAGGTCTTAAGTTTCACTTTCCTTATCAATAGGTAAGGGACCAGAAAATTGATCAGCAATGTCTCGTAAAATTTAATCGTAAAGATTTACCGATAATCTTGAATCCATAACATGTGGAACAGTTACAGATAATGCATCCAAGTTCTGTAAAGCATTTAAAGTGTACAAATTTAAAGGAACAAATGTGAACCCTGAGTTTTTAGAAGAGTCTGATTTAAAGGTTATAAAACTGGATAGTCCAGCTGATGTTCAAATTGCTTTAAGATGCACATCATACACTTTGAACTTAGTTGTCACAAAAGATGCTGAACAGGCTCTATTGAACACATCATTCAAGCGCTTTAAAAATTCTTCCTTAGCGAAAGCAACTGCAATTTGGAATGCTGGATTACCATTACCCATGCTTTCAAATTTAAAAGTAAATTTTTTGTACCTTTACCTTTACCTAGGTACTGGAAATTGTACCTTACCTAGGTAAGAAAATTGAGTACCTTTCCAATCGCTGTCTATAAATAGCACGCTTTTTTGTTATCTCACGAGGCATTTGTTCGTTTGATTGTTGTTCATGTTGAAATGTCAACATGTTTACTTCGCGCAATGCTTGATTAAGCTACTTAAAGTTACTTTTTTTAGGTAATGAACAAAAATAAAATCGTTGGAAACTGTTACGCGACGAAATCATGAATTCGTATTCCACCAAATACTTTGACAATGCAAATGTCTCAGAAACAACACTTCGTATGAAAAAATTTTGTTTAGTTTTGTTTAATTTGTTCAAGACAATGCAGCAGAAAAGAAACAAGACAACATCAATGGCTTCCACATGCTCCTCCGGCTCCAACTCCTCCTCCTCCGTAACTGATTCGGAGGCCATTGGTTAAGCCAGCGCTATGGTGATCTAAGTGCTCTTTCCTCGCCACGCTCTTTGCCCGGTTATTTGGAAAGCTCGTCGTGCTTCCCAATATAAACATGATACCAAAGACAAATCGGGCCAAGATGAAAACAACAACAACAATATCGAAAACTTTAAAGACTAAAAACAGAAATATGAATCGCCCAGCAATTATAAGGCAAAAACCAAGTAAAGAAACTTACTGCTCTAACAAGTCAAAGAAAGACAAGATTTAAAAAAATTATATAAAGAAGACAATGCGAGACTGGAGAACCCAAGCGAAAGCGTTGGGATTCAGTCAACGACTGAAGTTTTCATTTGAGTTAGCTGTGTGGTCGAATTGAAGCAAAGTTTAAGTGAAACAGATGGCCTACTGAGTGAGCAACACTGGAAAAAAGGTGCACCAAAATTAGTCGCTCCATTGTTTCAATTATATCAATTTGATCAAATTTGATCGCAATCAAAAGTAATTCGCACGTCCTTCATAAGAAGAGTTTTGATTTGTATAAAATTAGTTTGAAATGGTTTGTCGCCTTCCACTAAGAATATCGCACAAAAACCTAGGATTATTTGCCTGCAATTAATCAAGTCCAGATGACTCAAGAGTTGATTTTGGTCGAAAAACAAGCCAACTAACAAGCACTCCGATTTAAGCGAAATAAATTTTGTTGCATAAAGAAATCAGTCATTTGTGAAATTGCAAAGTTTCTGTTCAGTAAGTTTTGTTTTTAAATCATTTTTGTTAGTTTTTGAAAAACAACAAAAAAAATTTCCATTTTTTTTGGCTCATCTGAATAGGTTTGACACTTTTGACCGCACTGTTTGATTGACTGCGTGATTGAAAAGAGTTGAATTCTTTTGTATTGTATTGTAGGAAGTAAAATAACTAAATCAGGATCATCAATGAACGTACAATATAAGGACCAATTCTCCAAACTGGAAAAGAAACCAAACGTAGGACCTAACAAAGGCATGTTGGAGACTAATCAAACTAACTGCAGAAGAAAAATATTATTATTAAATAAAATAAAGAAAACAATGCGAGACTGGACAACCCAAACCATGGAGCAATGAGTATTAGAGATAAAATTTGTGCTGCCTCTCAATTTTGAGTGGTTATAGTGCCCTTATATACATTGTTTAGATACTTTATAGTGCCATTAGGAAAGCACAGTGGTTAGATCGAGACGGACATATTCCCAAATGTACCCAGAAAGATTAAGTGAGAGCGAACAGCCTACTAAGTTTTGGTATGGGGTTGATATGAAGCGATGTCAAAGTGAAACCCAAGGTCTAATTTGGTCGATGGAAAAAAAAGTGCACCATAAATAAGTTGCTTCATATTTCCGTGTAAACGTTGGTTTTTCTAACATAAAGTTCACAAATTTATATGAAAGGTGAAAAGAATATCTGTGGCTACTAGATCAGGTTGGTGGTTTTTGACGAATTCAATCCATTTGGCGTTGAGCGAACGGTTTCAATTGCTTTAAAAATTCCGATTTACCTTAAACCTGATCATGCTTGTCAACTTATATAACTTTGTTAAATTTAAATTCTACTTTGAAACGCCGATTGTTACTCTCAACTTTGTCAACTTTATCTCGCGATTTAAAAAAAAAAAACATTTCACTTTACAATCGCTTTTCACTTAACAAAAAATTAATTTATAGTATGAGGATGTTCACGTGGAGTGGACGACTGTGGTTGAATCGGCCTCCTGGGGAAACCACAGGCCATGTTCCATTCAATGCAATGTCTAGAGAATTAAACTTAAACGACCCTAGCAAAATGTGGCCAAGCATTCTTAAGCAAAAATAAATGTCTTTTACAGACCTTTTCTCATATCAAAAAAGTATATTTTTGACGTGTTGCTCGGTCTTGTAACTATTCAAAGTAATTTGGCTTAAAAAACCACAAAACAGACGTCAACAGAAGCAAACCCACAAAATATGTGCACAATTGTAGTTGGGTACACAAATTTTGTACGTCTCTGAGTTGCGGTGCTTAAATGTGGTTGCAGTTTGTTTATTTTTCTAGCAGGCTGTGAGCCACTAGCTGCCCATCTAATTTAAAAGGGGTATGCATGTAACCTTCTTCGGACCAACCCATCGGTACCATTGCAGCGTATACAAATTGTATTTTTTCCCCTTCTTTTTTTTTTTTTGATTACTCCTTCGGCGCATACATTTGCCGCTTCAACAGCAACAGCTGCTGCTGCTTCAGCTTCCCGCTGCCTTTTGTTGCTGCTGGCCATAATTCAAATTTGCAGTTTTCTATGCTAATTCGTTTGATATCGCACAGAAGACGCTGGCGCGTATAGGACGATGCTTGTTTCCTGCCCTTTTCTTGGCTGCCCACAAAAGTATGCTACAATTTATGCAGCCTTTATGCATATGTGTGCGGAACATGTGTGGACAACAGCAACAACAAAGCGCAAGAAAAAGGCAAACGAATTGCGAATCCAAAATGTGCAAGAACACGCGACATTTGCAAATTTGCATTTGCCCTGGACCCTCGAAGGCGTCACTGGCAGCCGCAGCAGCACCAGATTTTCATTATGCCAATTTGTCTCCCGGCTTTCTTCATGTATTGCATAATTGTGGTGGCAGCAGCTGCTGCTGCTACTCGCCTTACAGCCTCCATTTTGAGTGGTTTATGGCCAGGCAGGTGGAAGTGGGTACTTCACATTTTTACCACCTATAAAAATCGGTGCCCGCTGCCACTTTGTTGCCGGTGGCAACATTTTTATGCGATCGCCAACTTGAGATTTGCAAAATTGTTGACGGAACTGGAGCACAGGCACAGGATGTGCCTTTCCTGATATGATTGATTCGATTTTAATGCGAAATCCATGTTTCTTTTTTTTTGTTTTTTTGCGCTTTTGGCCGCGTCAGCCAGGGGCCAGTAATTAGTTTTAGTCCAACAGTTGCCAAACTGTGGCACAGGAAGTTTATGATTGGAACTTCCGCTGTCGTCGTCCAAACCAACTGCAATTGGCAACGTTTCAAGGCTGTAAAACGGAGATTTGCCGGGAAGCAAGCTAGAGTTGGGTGCTTAGAAGACGTACAAAAAGAAAAGAAAAGAAAAAGGAAACAAGATATAAGCAAAGTGATTGAGCGCTTTATTATGGAGCAAATGTTGCTTCGGCAAAAGTATACACATTTTAGGTAATTCAAAAATAATCAGATAACGACGGATTTCTCTATTCAGTTTTTGCCTATAAGGATAAGAAGTCTTATGAGTAGACTTCTAGACAATTGAACCCTATCAACCCTAATATAATAGCGGTTGTCATTTCTGCTTCGTCTTGGATTTCCTCTTTCTGCCAGAAGGCAGTTCTTTGTAGTGTAGCTTGGGTCCAAAACTTGGCAGAATAATCGAGTCAGCCTAAAAGCAGGCAAAGTGTTCTGTGTGGCAGGAATGGTTAGGGTTGTTTGCCTTTACATAACCCATGCCAGCTGATCACGAGTGGTGAAAGTCGCTAACAGACTCAAGAGCAAGATGGCGACTTTCTTCTTTCGCTGTTAAAAGGTTTCATTGTAGCCACGAGCAGTTTAGGCAGTTCTTTTTCTTATTGGTTGTGATCAGAGACAGACGTGAAAGAGTCCTATACGTATTTCTTCAAGTGCCTCCGCTTTGCGAATTGAAGTTAATTGTAAAATACTCGCGTGTGCCAGCTAACAAGAGAAATATTAGCCAGCCAATTGGAATTTAATTGAAATAAAATTATACCTGCGCCAGATCCGTAGGGTAAGTCAAACCCCCCCACAAGTGCAAGTGATTAGCAGAGTTAGATAGATTTTTTTTTCTCGCAAACCTCTATTTGCAGGTTTGGCGCTTTATTTGAGGCCTAATTCTAAGGCAAAGCCAAGCTGCAACTTAGAAGAAAGTTTCTTGCCCGGCAAGCCGCATAATTTTTCAAGAGAAAAAGGCATTGGCTTTGCTTGTTTTTAATATAACCTAGCGAGCAGGTGGTTCTTCAGACTTAGACGGTTTGTTCAAGTTAAGAGCAACTTTCAATTAATCAAGAGCACAATTTGGTGGTTCTCACGCATTGCTCTCGACTTACGTATTAGACGCACAAAAAGGAGAAGGCGAAACTTTGCCTGGACCAGCAGTAGCTGCATAGCCCGTAGCTAGTGCACGTGAAGAGGCCGATCGCGCGACATCGACGTCAAGCCTCTCCTTCCATCGCACCAGGAAAAATAGGAAAAGTGCCAAAAATCGCGGAAAAGAACGGACAAGGCAGGTTGAAGACCATCGTCAGCGTCATAGCCCAAGCCGGCATACGAGCCGCATCATTTTTGTTACACTTTTTTTTCTGTTTCTTCATACACCCACCGTAGTGAAATTTTGACATATATATAATACATATAATTCCTTCTTTTGGTGGCTGAGGAAAAAAAAAGTGGAATCAAATGAGTGATTGATAGAAAAAAACCCATAATTTGCTTTCTTTCGCTATTTATCGGCTCTTTTAATTTTTTTTTGTGCGCGAACCGTTGAGTTGGATGTTCCGTTAATCTGCTCTCAAAAATCAAAGCAAGGAGAAATTAAAGAGCAAATGCAATGAAGTAATGGAAAAAAAAAAGAAATGAAATGAAAAAAGAAATTAAATGAAAAGAAGTGAAATATGAGTACAGCAAATAATGGAATATCCAACTGCCGGTTAATGTGTGCCTAAAACTTTATTTTTTTGTTGCTCTTAATGATGATCAATCGATCAAAAGAGAGAGATTTTGTTCTCTTAGCAGCGATATTGCAGCAGTCCACACAACACGAAAGCGCTTTTGGAGTTGGAGCGGAAAATAAAGTGAGTAATACATTCTCTTTTGACCTTGATTTATGTTTGCATGCACCCACCCTCATATTCATATAAAGGCGAATTGATTTTTTTTTTGCGTGAAGAGAAAAATTTAAGAGAAGTCGAGTAATTGATTTAATTTGGCCATAAAAGCCAGTGCATAATATCAGCTGTGCATATGCAGAAAAGTTACACTTGCCAACAAACAAACAAAAAAAGAAAAATTTTGGGTTCATTTCTAATGCAAAGAAAAATGTTAAATATTTCCATGCCAACCATTTAAATTAAAAATTATTTTTTTTTATTTTAATATCAAATGCCAATCTACTTTTTGCCTTAAGTTCATAACTATAGAATTTTATTTTTTGTTTCTCTTAAAACTACTTTAATTTTATTTATATTTATATTTATATGTATTATAAAATTAGCATGACTTAAAGCCAAGTTATAAAGTTAGTTAGGAGTTAATATGAATTTAATTTTGTTTAGCGTTAATAAACTGAATGTTAAGATGAGTTTCTGCTAGAGTGTGTTAAATTCCGGAGCCATGCCGCCTAAGAGAAGGGTAATGTAAGAGTCGTTGACGGCTTTTTCAAAGGGATCACCGAGATAAATATTCCAGGTATGGAAGGTGGTCAAGGTAGGGTGGGCAAAATGGGCTGCATATCCATCCGCGCAGCCTGATGCAACCACTACGAGTATGTAAAATAGGTGCTTTCTCTCCAATTTCTTTCTTCTCTATTCTTACCCTTTTTCTAGTGATCTATCCCCCTATTGTGTACCCCCATATTGCTTTACCTAAGCACGCGAAATTTTATTAATTATTTAAATAAGCCTTTGAGCCCAAGTCTATGCGATTAATATTGAACCCTCCCCAATGGCCGACTAACCGAATGCCGGAGCAAGCGCGTGCATCGTTTAAAAGACAACCTTTCATCTGCTCAAGCGTTTGTATATTTCCTTTATTGGTGATATGCTACATCTTCGCTAAAAATCAGGCGAGTCAAACCAAAATAGTTTTCGCAAAATTTAAACACTTCACGGTAATTGGATCATCTTATTTGGAGTATTTCTTTGTGTGCTTAGGAAATTTCTTAGCATCAGAAATTTATTCAAATCTCCTAAATATCTGTTTCCTTTATAGGCCAACTAAATGACCTCAGTGTGTTGGAAGCCTGTGAGAATATTCTTAGAGGCCTCACACTGCTGCCGATGGTGCGCTCTGAGAATGAAGTTGGAGAATTTCATGGAAACCATTTTATGGTATTTGGTTCATAAAAAGCTTTTCAATGCTAGCCGGCACCTGCCCCATTTTTTTGGTATCCCTCTCCCTAGGATATGGCTGGTATGCTCTTCTCCCAATATTTTTTTCACTGTTACACAAAGACAACTTACATTGAATTGAGGAGAAATATATGTAATAAATCTTATTCTGGATATAATACAGTTGTGTGAAGTAGGGACCACATCTTGTGGGTTGGGCGTGAACGGAATTAGTGCTTTTCACCAGGAAGTACAAAATTCCTTATCTTGTCCCTCCGGAGTAAGCCTTGTGTTTGGTGACAATGCCAAATTCTTGGTTGTCGTTCTGGATAGGAAACTACTCTGGAACGACAACATAAATAAAAAAGTTTAAATCGGCTGTACATATAATATATATCGCCCAAATCGAAATGTAGAATATTTATATTAGTACACCGACTCATTACTCGGAAAACTGCAATACTCTCTCGGATGTGTTCTTTGTGAACCAAACAAATAATACTCTCTTATTTAATCAAATTTCTGTACCTGTCTTCTCAAAACATGACCTTATATTTCTTACTTATAATATTTTTCTTGACTATACTGACTACCCTATTATGTACAGAGACTTCAAAAACATTGACTATGGCCTACTAAATACCGAACAACATAAATGTGACTGGGACAGTTTATTTCTATTATCCACTGTGGACGCGCAAATTGAGCATCTACAGTTAAACATCACCAACCTTTAGAACACGTTTGTACCTTTAAAAAGTAAACTCATTCGGCCAAGGGGAAACCCATGGTTCAGTGCTGAAATTAAACGAGCAATCGTATCACGTACAAAAAATGGATGAGGTACAAGACTGACTATCATTATACATTCTTTAAGAGATTGAGAACGAACGTCAACAAAATGATCTTAAGAGCTAAAAGCGAATATTTGTGCAATAAATTTAACAGTGCAATTACGACTAGTCAGTCATGGAAGGAGATAAATGTTGGGCATTGGAAACAACGATTTCCAAGCAAATGTGATACCGACGTTAATGAATTATATAATCGGTTTGTTCAAAGTCAACTACCTGAAGTTACCTGCAATCCGTACTTGAACTGTGTACCTGATATTCTCTGTGATAATAGCTTTAGTTTTGCGTGTGTATGTCAATGTGATGTCCTTGAAGCTATACTTAAGATAAAATCTAATGCGACTGGACTTCACGACATCAACCACAAGTTTTTAAAAATTATTCTGCCCAAAATTCTTAGCTATATTACACATGTAATGAACACTGCCTTTACTACCTCCACATTTCCTGAAGTGTGGAAAGTAGCAAAAATTATTGCAGTCCCTAAACAGAAAAATGAAATGATTTCCATCTTGCCATACTTATCCAAAGTATTTGAATCCCTTGTAGCTAGCCAAATAAATAATTACCTGACGTCACACAACTACATAAACAGAAAAAATCGAAGCTGTATCATTGCCCTACTAAAAATATCGGAAGACATTCGAAACAAGCTAGACGATGGGCATGTAACATATCTGACGCTGCTCGACTACAGAAAAGCATTTGACGCAGTCAATCATGATATATTGTGTACTAAATTGAGCAAACTGTTAAGTTTTTCAAGGACCGCATCCAAATTAATGAGATCTTACTTAACCAACAGGCGTCAGGCTGTCGTATCCTCCCTCAGTGTATCGTCATTCTTATCAATTACTCGTGGTGTCCCTCAAGGTTCAATTTTAGGTCCATTATTGTTCTCTGTGTATGTTTATGATCTCCCAAGTACCCTATGTATGCTGATGATGTCAAATTGTATATTAGTCGTCCGTTAAGTTAAAATAATAAATGTGTAGATGTAACTAATTCTGAGCTAAAATTCATTGCAGAATGGGCCAGTAAAAATGGGCTCGGATTAAGTCCCTTAAAGTCAAAATGCCTTAAAATTTACAAAAAAAGCAATTGATATTAGGACTCTTGATAGCCTATATATTGATGACAAAGAGATGGAGTACGTCGAAAAGGCTAACCATTTAGGAATTATATTTAACCAGAATTTGACGTGGACTGACCATATTAACAAGGCAGTTGGTAAGACATATGTCCTTCTGCGACAACTATACTTGACCCAAATCTTTGTACCTGAACACCTTCGACTTCTTATAGCTAAAACATATTTAACTCCGTCCTTATTCTATGGAGTCGAGCTATTTGGGCAAAGTGATGCCGAAAGTAAACAAAGACTGAAGGTGGTATTTAATGACATAGCTAGGTATATTTTTAAAAAAAGACGATCTGACAGCATCTCTAACCATTCATATAAAATTTACAATCTTTCCCTTAATAACTTTACAAGCTTAAGAGCATTAATATTACTTCACAAGATTATAAACACTAAGGAACCTGCGTATCTCTACGAAAAATTAAGACTCTCGGCCTCTAAAAGAACCAACAATGTTGTCTGCCAAAAATATAAGCTATCCTCGTCAGAAAAGCCCTTCTTTATATATGCTTAGTAGCGCACCATTATTTCGAGCTAAACTCAACACGCACTACAGTACACGATAAATTTAAATATAACTACAACAAAATAAAATAATACTAGGTTAAAATTACATAAAACAAACAAAAATAATAATCCAATTTAATTTAATTTATTATAATTCAAATCAATAATTTCTAATTCTAACTTATCTTAATATTAATTCAATTCTCCGCGTTTTTATTGTCCTATCTAAGGTTCTTTTGTGACTAGTGTTATGAACTTAAAGTTTTATACTTGTAACACTAGGATGAATAAATAAATAAATGAACGCATAAAAAAGGCAACCATTGCTCTTTGCTCTTGTAAAAAGGCCATCGGCCGAAAATGGGGATTTTCCCCTCCAGAGTACATTGGCTTTACACAGCCGTAGAACGCCCCATACTAGGGGCCAGCACTCGGGAAACAGTCTGCCCTGAACAATCTGCATAAAGTACAGAGAAGTGCGGAAATATGAACGACACCAACGGAAGTGCTAAATACTACTAGACACTACTGGACCTTGTAGCAAAGCAAATGGCTATCACAACAGCCCCAAGACTACGAGAATCTGATGCCTGGAACACGGGTAATTCGGGACACTCTACCATACTCGAAGCCCAAACGGGCTTACCATTAAATAAAGACTACTGTATACCACAACCGACGTTCGACAAATTATACGACGTCTATATCCCAAGCCGTCAGGATTAGGACAACCTTTCCCACAGCAGAGCTAACACCATTAACGCCTACGCTGATGGTTCTAAGCTCGACGAACAAGTAGAAGGGGGCATTTTCTCTCTCAACTTAAATTTGAACTTATCGTTCAGCCTTCCTGATCACTGTAGTGTGTACCAAGCAGAGGTGATAGCCATCTAGGAAGCTGCCACCTGCCTTAGCACACTCATGGTCAAAGAAGGAAAAGTATTTATATACTCAGATAGTTAAGCCGCCCTTAAAGCACTTGACTTACATGTCAATAATGCTTAAACACTTACGGAATGTCGCTTATCTTTGAATGAGATCGCACAACAATTCATTATACACCTTAAATGGTTGCCTGGACAACGCAACATAGAATCAATTGAGTCTGCAGACAAACTGGCCAGAAAAGGTACCACCATCGAGATCCTTTGACGTACGACTTCGGCGTTAGATTGAGAAAAGCTCGGCTTGGCGCTTAGGGGGCTATTAAGCCAAGTATCTATCTAGCTCGCATTTTGAATCGTGAAAGAGGTGACATCACATAAAGCCCACGGACATAAAGCCCACGGACATAAAGCCCATTTGAAAATTTGTCACAGTGCACATCGAAATATCAATCAGATCTGATATGGGCAATAAGTTAAGTCACCCGTGAAAGTATCGTAATCGTATGTGTAAATCTTTTAAATCTTTTCAGTGATTTGTAAAATCTTTGGAAATAACGATTTATTAATGTTCATAGATATTTGAACAGTGCATTGTGAGCCCAGGTACCTGGGCTTGGCGCTTGGGATGCATAAAAATAGTCTAGAACCTAAAACCCCAAAATAAATTATCAATAAATTAGAAATACCAAGCAGCACTCTACCATACCATGTAAGTGAGTTGCTTGGAGTTAAACCCAAAAAATGTATAAAAATCAGATTCAATGTCAAAACGAGAAGGCCAAGCTAACTTCGTATGTGCCAAAGTTTGTATACACTTGCTAGTGCTGTTTTTGAAATGTCAGAGTTTAAGAACGCTTACATAAAAATCAAACATTTTTCTAAGTATAATCCATTTTCCGACAGATAAACATCTGATTTCGACCAAATTTTGCGAATTTTTTTGAAAACATTTCAAATTAACAATCGCCGAGATCAAGAACGATAAAATTGAAAACAAAAAAGTTTTTTTCACTTAGACTCATTTTCCGACCGATCGGTCCTATGGCAGCTATAAGATATAGTCATCCGATTTCGACCAAATTTTGCGAATGCATTTGAAAGCATATGGAATTAGAAATCAGTGAGTTTAAGGACGCTTACATTAAAAACAAAATAAATTTCTTACTAAGACCCATTTTCCGACCGATCGGTCCTATGGCAGCTATAAGATATAGTCATCCGATTTTTGAACAAAATTTGCAAATCTGTTTGAAAGCATATAATATTAATAATGGCCGAGTTTTATGACGCTAGCATTGAAAACAAAAAAGTTTTTCTCACAAAGACCCATTTTTCGACCGATGGTTCCCATGGCAGCTATAAGATATAGTCATCCAACATATTAGCAGCGTGCAGTATAAAGAAGACTCTGTGCAGAATTTCAGCTCGATAGCTTTAAAACTGAGACACTAGTTTGCGTAGAAACAGACAGGCAGACGGACCGACAAAGCTCAAATGGCTCAGCTCGTCGCCCTGATCAAGAATATATATAGTTTTTGGGGTCGGAAATGAATATTTCTATGCGTTGCAATCTTCTGGGCAAAATTATAATACTCTTTGCAAGGGTAAATAAAAAACCCATCAGCTTCTAAAAGAGGAGCCAGTCACTCGCACCATATATGCGTTTTATTCAATCAAAATATCGATTCTGTGAATTTTGATATTATGGAAATTATCAATAACCTTACTCAGTACCAGCCTTTAGTCTTTACTTCATCAAAGTCATCGTCAAAATAAACGATTCAAACCGATGTAAATTTCGGTTTTAGGCTCAACTCGTTTGGTGTGCGGTTCGGATTACGAGCACAAATTAGCGGTTCGTTGCGGTGCGGCTTAGAATGGGTGTACGTAACTGTAAGAAAACACTGTAAACAACACAAAAAGCGCTCGTAACTGAAAATGTTGTGAGACTGTTTTACTTTTAACAAACTTTTTGGGTAATACCAGATTCTAGCTATTAACATTTGTGTGACCAGTTCCCGAAATATAAGTATTACCCCACTTACCATATCTGTACCAAAAGCATACGGCAAAGTATTTTCCAATCCTCGAAGCATGTCAAATGGTCACCTTCAGTCACGGGGGCCACCTTTTATCTTTCCAGACTTGTCTATTTTAAGTGTAAGCAGGACCGATTTTTGAGCAGAATCATTTTTTTCGCATAAAGCGTCCACCAGTATCGGAATCTACGAACAATTCTAAGAAAATTTCCCCATGAAACTATGCGTCTAAAATCAATTCCTAGCTCCCGCTGAGAATCATAAAAATTTCAGGTAGTGGTATTTTTTTTCACCTATAAGGGCGTGTGCACACATGCGGCTGAAAGATGAACTGATTGCTGACCATGTTATTTTAGTAAGTCAGCAAGCCGAAATAATCAAACATGATTGATTAATTTCTCAAAGCTGAGCTTGCAACTGAATTTTAGAGATCAAAACAGTGCTTGTGGTCCACACTAGCATGCACGGAGCGTGATTATTTGTCAAGATCAGCCTTAAGTTCTGCCACATTTGTGCGTGCGCCCAAAATTCATGATTCATGATCGATCTACACATCAGCAGGAGGAATACAATTGTGAGGAGTGGTTATTCCTCACAGACAATAGGGTATGGAGCGAATGGGGAAATGCGGCGATCGAAAGGCAAAGTGCGGCGAATTCACTGCACAAAGGGGAATAAAGGCGGATTCAATGGAAAGGGGAAATGGACGGGAGACCATGAGAGTAGCAGCACGGCAGACGGCGTAGGCGCTGCAGGTAAACGGAAGGATCCGTTAAATTTGGAGCAGAAGCTAGTTGTCGCAGTAGCTCGAACAAGATAAATAGGCAGTATCGCTAACATAAGCCGAGAGAGTGCTGTTGCTAGGCAGAGAAAGTGCCGTATGGAAGGTTGTGGAGTCTCGAATGTTCTAGAAGGAGACACCGGGAGACAGCCCAGGAGGGCTATATAAGGCGTCGCTGACCAGATAGAAGGAAGTCAATGTGAATCGAAAATCAAGCGAGTGCGGATCGATTAGTGAAAGTATAAGTGCGGCGAAACGGAGTACCTAAGAGCAAGGCATACTTAACTAGGTAGCCGAACTCGCCCTCTCGATCTCTTTGCTTACTTCTTAGATGTCAGTCTGTGAACAACAGTTGCGAGCGACGCATCTCCGCGGATGAATTTTTTGTGTTCTGCTTCTTAGTTCGCTCTCTTTTGTATTTTTATAAGAAGTTGTGAGAGAGCGAGTGCCGCTACCTAGTTAAGTATGCCTTGCCTAAGAGTACCACAGACGAGAAATCGAGTGCGGAATCTTGGAACAGGATACGGTGTAGTCCTCGTGAAAGTACTTGAACAGGATACAGGGCATCCTGGCGAAGGATCTAGACTATAATCGGCAAAGGTAGCTGTGCGCAAGTAGAGCCTGAGTGTCGAACGCGGATTCGACGTTATCGGCGATCTTTTTAGACAGCGCATCCTTTGAGTCTTTAAAGGACGACAGTATTGCAGCATGTGGGAGTTGTGCGAAATATGCGAGCCTCAGAGTCAAACGATTGCTTAGGAGATTGCTTAAAAGAAAGAATCCCCACCGTGTTATTATTGCAAGTCCAATATAAATTTGTTCGAACGATCCTCGTCGATCAACAGTCGAGCCAATTGCCAGATAACGCTAACTAGCTTGATAGGAGTTTGCTGCGATGAAGAACCCACCAATACTGGAATTGAAAATGGAGTAATTCGAAAGTATGAAGTTTTGTTGAATAAACCATTACATTGGTTTGTTTGCTTGTTGCATTTTAGCGAGCTTCCACTTCGCCATTTGTTCAATGCCTTAGAAAATTTAACTACAAGTGGAACTCGTACAGCTAATGTGACAAAGACGCAGTTACTGGTGAACAAGTTCCGATAAGCACCAAGTTCTAATACAACATCTTCAAATTAAAACAAACATTTTGTGGTAGGCTATAACTCAATTTGCTGTATCGGAAGGTTTGTGTACAGAAGATACCTCACTTCGTTAAAAATTACAGACTTTTGGCTCCACTTTCTGAAATCAGCCTCAGTACACGGCTTGTTCGACTCATTTTGTCAAGTTAAAAAAATTGTTTGGTTAAATAAAAAAAAATATTTATAAAAATTTTTGGAAAAGGATGAATCAGAATTGAGTCCAACATGATGGAAAAATGTGTTATGTTGTTTTTAAATTCATTAAATACCTCAAAATACCTTAAAATACCTCAGTTTAAAATCTTTATGCTTCTCAGCGGAAGCTAGGAATTGATTTTCGGCACATAGTTTCCTGGTGAAATTTTCGTAGAATTCTTCGAAGATTCCGATTCTTGTGAACTCTTACCACCTCTAACAATCATACTCAAAACATGTATATTTCGGTGTGTTTTTTTACCAAATTAATTTCTTCCTCCATTTTGTTGAATTAAAAAACTTACAGAGAATCCTCGATCAGTCTTTATAGCGCACGCCGAGAGCGGCCAGCTATCCCCAGATGTCCCCCCACAACTCAATCCCGAAGAAAAAAAACTCTCAAAATAAACATTTCAAATAATTTTTGTTGCATTTGTTTAATATTTGGTTTTTCAATATTTATTTTCTTATTTTTGTTTTTTTTTTGTTCTTTTTTTTTTGGTTTTGTTTTTATTTTTGACTAGTTAGGTTCCAGCATGCAATGCAATTTGGGTTTGTCTGTCGGTTCATAATAATCATGATAGTTCAGGGGCTAATACCGTTTATATAGTATGTACATAAGCACAACTATAATGCATGCCCAGATAAATGACCTGGGCATGGACTATAGTCTATGCTTACTTCAAGTAGCACTAGGTAGATTGAGTATATGTGGGGGCTGGTGGCCCCTATATGCTGGTTGTTCTTGTAGTGTTTCAGTTATGGTACATACAATACATATATATATATATATATACTGCTTCTTTATAAGTATATATAATAAGTTTTAAACGTAGGTAAATCAATAAACAGAGTTTCTTTTGAAGGAGAGAAGGGAAGGGGGCAAGGTTTACAATATAGTACAATTTTATTTGGTATATATATATGTATGTATATTTCTATATATACATAGAGAAATTAAGAATGAGGAAAATGAAGCCTGGGAGACAATAATACAATATATTTAATTAATCGTAACACTCAATTAACAAATTTCTATTATGCAATCTTGGCTAGTAAACGTAAACTCAATTAGTTATTCGTATATGTATATGCGCGTGTGTGTGTGTGTGTGTGTGTGTGGTAATAGTATAGGTATGTATATTTGTTTTTGTTAGTTAATCCTTTGGTATTATACGCGTAGTCGTAATGTTTAAGACACAGAGAGAAAAGAAGGGAAACCGAACTTGATTTGAAAAAAAAAGACAAGAAAAATGAAACCTAAAATTAACTTAAGTCAATTATTGCGATGCATCTTTTCTTGAAAGCAGAACTAAAGTTCAAAAAACCCAATTTGTTTTCCAAAAAAGTGCTTTACAACAACACTTGTGCTGCTAGAGCTCACTCTGTTACTCTTAGACCCTCAAGTTCGGAATTCGTATTTTCTCTCTGTGTGTTTTATGTAGTTTTGCTTCATAAACGTCGTTTTTTGTTTTTTTTATTTTTGGATTCTTTATATGTTCATTAACAAAGATGATGTTCTTTTTTCGTTTTTTCGTATATTTTCTTTTGAATAGTTTGAATATAATTTTACTTGATTCACAACAATAACACTTTGAATAGGTTTTTTTTTCGTATTGGTTTTTGCTTCAATTTTTTTTTGTTCAAATCAATGATAAAGCTTACATAGTTCAGTTGTGGCAAGGGATTATGGGGCTTTAGGAGTGGCTGCTTTCTCTTAATCGTACGATGAACGATGTATTGCGAAATTGCTTTTCATTTCTTTGGTTTTGGGTTTAACAACTATGAACGTCCTTTAAATTATATGCACGTATGTATTTAGTATATATGTTTTGATAGTTATAACCTTTATGTCTATGCATATGTATGGGTTGACTTTTTACGTGGTCGTTTCGAAGAAGATCCAGGGGTGCTCCACATCAAAATCCTGTCCAGTCCAGTCGTCATTATTGTCAACTAATCTTTAACTTAACCCCAAAAATGAGAACACGCACACGACCGAGCTAGAAGTAAAATCAAGAATGCTGCATATTAAGTAACCAGTTTGTATCTACAGAAAGTCTTCAGCTTAATTGGAGTCCGTATCCGAATCGCTGGGCGGCACTGGCGAGGCTATGGGCTTTTGGGCCGTGGTGGTGGTGGTGGTCTCTTCGCGTATGGGACGCGTTGCCGCCAGATACGCATTCGTGGATTCGCCGTGCGTGGTCTCGATGCCAACCCTGAAAAGAACGAGAGTTTGATTACAAAGAAATTGCATGTCTTGACTAGCCACTTACTTGTACTCGTGTCGGGCCAGATAGCGCACATATTTCTCAGGCGGCTCATCGGCATCCGAATCTTGTACACTGACCGAGCGCACGGTGGTATGCGAGACCTGCGTGGCGGGCATGGTAAATTCCACGAATGCATATGGCGCCAGTTCGCTGGGTATTTGATCGTAGGATGTTAATGCCATGCGACAGACCAACTGATGGGTGGTATAGGCGCCTGATCAGAGAAAGAACATTAAATTAGCATGGCGAAAGAAGACACCTGGATTTGCAACCTTACCCTGACCCTCTTTGGGCAAGCGTGGACAACGCCAGACAATGGCACGATGATGATGCTCATACTTGGCCTGTCCCGAGGTGACCTCAATGAGGGATTCCTGAAGAGTATCCACTGCACCCAGTATGCGTTCAATGCCCTTGATTTTACCCGTACGTCGATGTGCTGATTTTACAGAGCCATATCTGAGAGTTCGAAGTTTTAAGAACGAAACGAGTGAGTTTCTACATTACAGTGTTGCACATTTTCTCCCTGTGTGCAAGTCTACTGTAAGGGCGCATGCACACATGCAGCTGAAAGATGAACTGACGGCTCACGGTGATATTTTAGTACGACAGCAAGCCGATTTATTGATTCCGCAAAGCTGAACTTACAACTGAATTTTAAAGCATGCTCCGAGCGTGATCAGCCCTAAGTTCTGCCGTCAGTTCATCTTTCATCGGCATGTATGCGCGCGACCTTACCATGTTTCTAGCTGTTGTTAATATGGCAACAGCTGGTAGCGTTCTGGTACCAAACTTTGTTTGCTAATAGCTTTACTATTGGTGTTCTTATAGTTATAAAACTTTGTGAATGATCGCTAAGAAGTCAGGAATTGTTTGGCTAATTGCTACTCAGTTGTCTGAAAATCGTTACCAGAGACCTTCGCGAAAGATTCCGAGATGGTAATTATGGCATCGTACGAGGAAAATAAGTTAGGTTAGGTTAGGAGTTCACCCAGAGGCCTTATGGCCCATTGTGATGCCTAATTGGGGGAAGGGAAATGGGGTAGTAGCTGGGGTTGGTTGGGCTCTGACGGTCAGCATGTACTACCGTGTCGTTAATATATGTCTATTTAAACTTCAAGGTCAGATCTGCCAAACTACCCAGGTCTTTAAAGAATGGTTTTCCCAGATGCTGGGTATGTGTTGATTGCTTGCTATCTCTTCCTCAGTCCCACAACTACGACAGCAGTCATGGTGGGGTGCTCGCATTCTGATGGTTATGTGACCTATGGTGTAGTGCCCCGTTATGACTCCGATCAAAGTTCTAATCCTGTTCTTGTTAAAGTGTAGGAGTTGGGAAGTTCTTTTAATTGAGTATATGGGTCAGAGTGATGGGGAGATGTGACAGTTAGGTCCCATTGTCGTTCCGCCCTAGTTCTGGATTTCCGATGTACTTCGGTCATGAGGGGTCTTTGTATGTTCGTTACCGCTTGTGTCGTGGGTAGCACTGAACCTTTCCTTGCGCACTCGTTCGCTCCCTGGTTGCCTGGTATGCCGGTGTGGCCAGGTACCCAGACAAGAGTGATGGAGTGCTGTTGGATTTGATTCAATTCTGTTACCGTGCTGCGGACTAGGTTGCAGCCTGACTGTCGACCAAAATGAAAATGTTCCTTGGAGTTTCGTCCAGGGTGTAGCTTAATTTGGTCTAAAAAACAGTGAACCAGTCCGGTAAACGGAGTGAGAGCTCTGTCGCTAGTTTTTCAAAGAAGATGCCAGCTCTTGTGCCCTCCTGCGTCTTCAAACCGTCTGTATAGATGGTAAGCTCGTTCTCCCTGATGATTCTTGCTCCCATTGCTCTCTCTCTCGCCGGGAACCAGGTTCTACAATTGTAGTTCCATATTTCAGCTGGTAAACAGTAGTCACTTCCCTTTGCCTCTGCAGTTATACCTACTTCAAGCAGTATGCTGCTGTGGCCTGTAGTAGATGTTTTGAGAAGTTTCAGTTCCAGGAGTCTTGCTGCGCTTCAAGCTGCTGTATACTTCAGGAAAGTATCTACAGGTTCCAGGTTCAGAATTACATCCAGGGCAGCCGGGGGGGTAGATCGCAGGGATCCTGTTATACCCAGGAAAGCCGCTCTTTGAAGATGGAATTTGGTGCTAGCCGGCTTCCACCAAACCAGCGCTGTGTATAACCAGTGAATGATATGCGGTTGCAGTCCCCCCATCTTCTACCGAAAGTCTTTTTGCAGGCGTAATATGCGCCCAATGCCTTTCTCATACTTTTCTCGGAGTTTCGAGTCCAGAATGACACCTAGATACTAGACCTCTTGACTATGTTGAGCTGCGTTCCCCCAAGGGATGGGGGTATGAACTCAGGGACGCGGCAAATAAGCATCCGAATACTTAATGCTTGGTATATATACCTCCCTATGTTTCTTTTTCTGTATCATAAACCGATCCCTGACTTTCGGACAAGTTCAGCAAACTTGTCTTCTATTGAACAGATGATATTCTCTGCAAATTTCTTAACTATGAACAGTCGCAAACTCTTTAAAATGTTTAAACTCCTTGATTGGTAACTGTTCATACCTATGGAACTTTCAAGTATCATTAACAAAATGCAGGGATGCAAACCGAAGGGAACTGGTTCGGTTCAGTGGTTCATAGAGGTCTTTGGTATATAACATTGGGCGTGTTCAGCAAAATAATTGATCCCTGAGCAGGTATCAGAAAAGAATTTTGCATCGAATAGCTTCTACATCCTACACTTTAAAGTAGGTTACTATTTCTTTGATACCTGCTCCTGTATCATTATACCTCAAATTGGCTACTATGATGCTACATCACTCGAGTTCAGTAGCAAGATTATTGCAAATTTATACTTGATCAACTTACCTAAAATGCTTCTCCACACGAAACAGATATATCCAACATTCGGGTATGGGAAAACGTACTGAAACATCCTCGCAGGGTATCTGGCCAAGTTTGCGTGAAGTGAAGCCTGGCACCAGAATATCGGCACGTAGCTCAACTTTATTGCCTGTCACACACCAGGTGGCCTTCAACTGAAGTGGAAGTTCACGATTCTTGGGCGGACGCACACGGAAGCGTAACAATTCAATATAATTGGCATCGGGTGGTTGGAACCTAAGATAATACATAGGTAATACATCGACTTTGGGTACTTGCTTTCAGTTTCGTTTTACTCACTTGATGGTGCGCGTACGCTCGTATTCCTGCTGATTGACCACACTATGGAATTCCACCGCCTCCAGACGTATCCACTCCTCCGTGGCCACCGGTATAATGTCATGACGTCCCACCACTTCTTTACCCTGACGCCACATATCATTCACACCCAACTCAATGGTAGGCATGCCCGTTAGGAAGGCCAGAAAGAAGAGACGCACGCGTGCAATTTGCTTAAGTATTTTCCCCTCACTGTCCTGCTCCACGGCTATCTCATCCACGGCTGTGACCTGCACCTCTTCCATTTTGTAGGTGAGTGCACGTTCCCTTAGGGCGGGCAGCTTGAACAGAGCCTCCTCTATGCACACCGAAAACTGTTTCATATCCTCATAGTTCATGGAACCGATTTTGAAGAGCTGCGAGGATTGGGGAGCGTGTTCCACGGGTAGGCCCAGCTTTTTGAGATCACTGCCAAACTCCTTGACACCCTCATAGTCGCCGGCAATGGCGTATTGTGCAAACTTGGTCAGCTTGTTGGTGATGCGCTCCGCCTTGGTTACCTGGCCGGGACGTACTCCGGGTCGCTCCTTGTAGAAAATGTACTGCAGTTTCATGGTGAAGATTTTACCAAACTGGTCGTACTGCTGGGCCCCAATCTCGGACACTGAGTAGGAGGGCTGCAGCGGTAGCTCCTGGAAGGCTTGCTTGTCGCCGGGCAGATTGAGCAGCTGCACTACGGGCACATCATTCTGGATGGCCAGGCGTACAAAGATCTTCTTCCAGAACCTTTGACCGGTGATCTTCTTTTTGTTGGGTTGACGCAGTTGCATTTCCCAGCCGGGTCCCACATAATTCAGGCGGGGATAGTCTTCCAGTGGTTGTGAGACATCCTCATCAAAGAGCGGGGTCTGTGGTGTTTCCTGGGAGTCGGTGCGTTTGAGGCTAGACTCTGAGGGAGCAGGAAAACCGCTGACATCCTCGAAGGGATTGACGGCGGGTGGCGAAGCCGGTTGCTGAGGCTGCTGCTGCTGCTGTTGGGGCACAACTCTGGCCGGTGGCGGTGGTGGGGCCAGTTGAGGAGCTACACCACCAGCACCCTCCGCTTTGGGTCGTATGACCACACTGAACTCTTTGTCAACGGACTCCACCGAGTCGGCTCTGGCGGGGGCCTGCATGGCATAGAAATCATCATCCTCATTGCCAAACCCATCATCGGCTGCTGCGACGGGTGCTCCAAAAGCATTTGCAGAGTTGGTGGCCGAGCCGAAGGCGCTGTCACCCCAAGCTAAGAGCGAGAAACGGGATTAACACTACAGCAAATCCTGGAGAAAATCTAAACCAAGACTTACCATCACCGCCCGTGGGTGTTATGGCGCCGGAGCCAGCAAAACCATCCAACATGCTGAGATTATCCTTCTTCACCGAATCAAATTTGGCCGAAAAGGCATCAAACTCATCCGGTTCAGCGGCAAATATGTTGCTGCTCACTGGGGGCTCCACCTCTGGCTCCGGCTGCGGCTCTGGCTGCGGCTCTGGCTGTGGCTCCACCACCGGCTCCGGTTCATCTAAGGCAAATATGTTGCCCTCAATTACCGCTGCCACTGGAGCAAAACCGTTGTCCTCCTCCTCCTCGGGACTGGCAAATGGGTTGGCCGATAATTGTCCACTAGCTAGACCACTGGTGGCCAGTGGAAAGTCCAAACCGGTGTCCATTTGCTCCGGCTCCGGCTCATCCGCCGACACCGCCACTGTGGCCTCCTGTGTGTGGGCTGTGGATTCAGTGGTAGGACTTTGATCCGATTCCACGGGTAGTTCCGGTTCGGGATCAGGCTCAGCAGCTGGTTCCTTGACCGGTTCAGGCTCTGTTTCTTCCTCATCATCGGAACGTGGCAAATCCTCCACGGTGGTGATCTCTATATCCGGCGTGGGTGCCCGCTGTCTTTGCGTCGTGTCCAGTGGTGCGGCCATGTGCTCTACAACGGCCGACTGCGGCTGTGAGGTAATGTCATGGGTACTCTCATCTGGTCGTATCAGCACCGAACTGAATTTGGGCCCATCCGGGTCATCCGGGTCCAATTCGTCAGCGTCGGTGGCCTGCGGCAGATCATCGTTGAGCAAATCCGGTTTGGCCACCACAGCCTGTGGCTGCTCGAATAGACTGAGTATGTCCTCTTTGGTTTTGGGTGGCGGTGGCTTGGCCGGTTTGCTGCTACTGCCAAACATGTCGAGCAGATCATCGGGATGAGCAGCGGGCGGCGGTGGACGCTGTGGCGGCAGAGCCGGTGGCGTGGGCCTGGGTGGTGCCGGACGTGGTGGTGGCGGTCGTGGCGGCTGTTGTTTGGCCGGTGAAGGCATCGGTGCGGCACCTTGCAGCGTGGGCACAGCAGTGGGCACTGCAAAGGGATTATCAGGCGGCTGGCAGGCTATGAGATCCACTTCCATGACCTGGTTATTACTCGAGCCACTGTCCGACACATCCAACAGATCAGCCAAACCCGAATCTGGCGTGGGACTGGGCGAGTGTAGATCACGCATAGACACGGGGCTAGGTGAGCGGGTGGCGGGTATGCGTCCCAGCAACTCGGAACTGGTCTCCTCCAGCTGGCTGGAGACAGTGCTGATGAGCTCTTGTGTGCTGGGCGGTGGCTGAGGACGAGGCGGCTTGTCCTCCTCCTCGCCGGCTGCCGATTTCAGACTCACTGCATCGTCCTCCGCCTCAATGGTAGTGCCAAAGAAACTCATAGCTGGATCCAGTTCGGGTACATGGGGTTCCGCTTCCGGTTCGGCTCCCGTTGCTTCCAAATCATCGCCACCAAAGGCAAACGGATTGGAGGCGGCCTCCCCGAAAGGATTTTCTGACTCGGCCACCGCCTCCTCGGGTTCTGATTGCATGAGAAAAGGATTGGCGGCCAGATCTGAGCCACCCTCCAGGTCATCGTCCATGAGAAAAGGATTGGCCATTTTTGTTCTTCGCTTAACGTTCAATCAGTTCACTCTCTAGCAGCTTTATCTCTGTCTCTCCCGGTCCTAGATTCTCCGCTATGGAGGTATCAAACGGGTCTATGTCCTGACGTGGCAGCGACGGTGTCAGCACCTTATCACCCAATCCCAACTCTTGAGCGTCGCTCTGCGTATCTAAGACGTCGGTTTTGCCCTTGTTACTCTCCGGCAGCAGTTCGTTCTCCAGTAGCTTCAATTCCGTTTGTCCCGGCTTTAGATCAGCCGCTATGGAGGTATCAAAGGGATCCAAATCCGCTGGATCTACTTTGGGCAATTGTCGGCGCTCTTGAGCGGGCGTTAGCACCTTAATATCAATATTCTCCTGAACGGCCAGTAAAACCTCTGCCGGCACTGGGGTGGGCGGTGCTCGGGGATTAAAGTCCGGATCTGAAAGGCTATGCTTGAGCGTGGCTCCTGCTAGATCCTCTTCAATGTGCTTCAACTCAATGTCACTTAGCTTGGCCTCAGGCACATATGAAGTGTCGAAGGGATCGGCCTCCGTTTCACGTTCAGCTATAGATTGCGAGGATGGAGCGTAATAGGGCGTCAATGGCTTCTTATTGGCACCCAAACCCTCATTACCCACTCCCAGCAAGTCCTGTTGACTGGGCACCAGAAAGCCCACACTCTTGGCCTGGATGTTCAGACTCAGGGAGGACTTACGTCGTGCACAGTCGAGCAGGAGTTCCGGTTCTGGTTCCGGTTTTAAGAGCTCCGGCGCGGGCTCCTCGCCGCCACGCGGATCAAAGTCGGGATCGCTCAAGGAGTGCTTGAGATTTGAGCTTTCGGTTTTATCCAGCAGCTCACGTTCGAGAAACCTCAGCTCGGTGGCCTTGGGCTGCACCAAAGCACTGATGGCGGAGGTATCAAACGGATCAAAGTCCTCGGCTGGCTCCTGCTGATCCAAACTGAGTGTGGGATTCAAGGGAGCCGGTACTACCTGACTCAAGTCAGTGGCACTGCCGGCCAACAGATCACGGGCTGGCGGCACACCCAACTGCTCTTCGGCACGTGGATCAAAGTCGTCGTCCTGTTCAAGTACGGTGGTCTTTTTGATGACCTGTTCGGCGTAGTTTGTGTTGAAGGGATCGTCGTCAAAGTCCCGATCTTCGTCGTCGCTGATATAAATGGCACCGGGTACTATATGAGGACCAGTGGCGGGTCGTACCGGGGGTGGTGGACGTTTAGGTTTGCCTGTAAACGAAATGTGTAAGTTGGGTTGGGTCTGAGTCTTCGCCAAACTTACCTGTGTCCTGCTCCTCGGGCTCTGGTTCGAATTCGGCCCAGCTAGTTTCGGGTACAAGCTCGGCGGTCGCCTCTAAGATCACCTGATTGACTATGGTCACCTCTTCCTTTTTGATTAAAGACTCGGCCGCTAGCTCTGCAAACTCGTCGTCCTCCTCGAATGCGGCTAGATCTAGCACCGCTTCTTCTACGGCCTCCTCCTCTTCCTCTACCTTATGCGGTTGTATCAAATGCAAGTGCAGCGAAACACTCAAATCAATGGGCACTTCAGAAACCTCGTCATCTACCAAATCATCTAGCAGATTATGCTGCGGCTCATTCGACACCAAGAGATCCGCCTCGGTATCGGCTACTTCTACACTTTCGCTGAGCAATAAGTTTTGGATGCCCTTGCGTAGCTTGCGCTTGGGATTCGCTAAGGCTAGGGCGTGCTCACGATCCACCCGACCGGAGAGTACCTCAACAGCTGCTCCAAGACTCACTAGCTTCTTGTTGCCCTTGGCCTTGTCCGCTCCCACAATAACCTTCTCCGCGTAGGCGGTATCAAAGGGATCCGGACCGTCGTCGGGTTGAAGTATGGGCGAATCGGGTACCACTGCTAGTTGAAGTTCACCACTGGTAATGGCTTCGATATAGTCGGTGGCAAAGATATCATCTACCTCGTCTTCTGCCTCCTCCTCTGAGTCGGAGAGTTCGACAACCGCCTCGGCTAGCTTGTCACGTTGTGCCTCTATCAAGGCCAGGCGCTGACGTTCCCTCTCGAGACGTTCGGCCTCACGACGTGCGGCCTCCTCCTCCTCCTGCTTCTTTTTCTCCGCCGCCGAGGGTAGACGCTGATAGAAGGACTCCTTTTTGATGCGATCTAGCTCGTCTTGGGTCTTGTGCAAGATGTTATCAACGCCCGAGGTTAAAGCCTTAAACTTGGCCCATTCCTCGTCGCCAGCGGGCTGATCCTGTTGGTGAGCTGAAGCTGCTGCAGCAGATGTGGCGGCCGCCGCAGCCGACTCAACTGGAGCAGCGCCCTCGACGTCTGATGCGGCTGCGTCCGATTCGCCAGCCTCCTGCTTGGCCCTGAGCTCACGCTTGTACTGCTTGAGCTCCTCTTCGGTGAAGAGTTCTTGGTCCTTTTTCGACTTCTTCTTTTTCTTTTTTAGACCCTTTGGTAGCTTAAGCATTATCTAATTGCGGAGACATCGAGATCGGTCTGCAAAAATTGTTGATAAAAAAAAGTCTTGTCACTCGACTGCACAGTTGGAGGGATGGGTCAACGGGTGAAGGGGGAGTTATATAAGCTGGAGAAGATCAGGGATGCATCTAGGGTACATTTGGGGCACACTCACCGCCGCACTGTCCACAAGATTTGTTTTTGGAGTGGCGTCTTTCTATCTATTTGCAAGCAAAACATTTAAATTTGATTTTATTCTTCTCGTATTTTTGCCTTGGGAAAAATTCAATGCTCTGTCTCACTCTCACTCTTTTGCTCTTGCTCCAACTTGCTGGGTGGTGAAACTGAGAGACTCAATTGTGTACCTACACATGAAAAAAGAGAGCTTTTTCACCACACCGCAACAACAACAATTGACAACCGAAGCTTGCCCACCCTTGAGTGAAAATTGATGATGGGTGAAGGAAAGAAGGTGGTGGAAGGTGTTGGCGGCGCTTGAAAGTATATCATGCAGGATAGTTTTGATGGCAAAACCACTTAAAATAATTCAAACTAATTACTGGTTAATTTTTGATACCAATTTGTTTGACATTTACCGGTAAAATTTGTATATATTGAGTTAAGGAGGTGGACTGAGCACTAGATAGTTTTGAGAACTATCCTAAATGAATACCCAGAGACCCAGAAACTCTCTTCTCTGAATAAACATGAGTCTAGAAACAGTTTTTTTAACTCAAAATGGGACAAACGAACTCAAGCTATAAGGCAGCTACACCATTTGGAGAAAAAAAATAATTTTTGTCACGGTCGCCATTTCGAAATAAAACTCATAAATTGCTTCAAAAACTACTTCCTTGCTCAGCATATTCTTTAGTCGGCGAGTGGTTTCCTCTTATAGAAATCTAAAGAGCTTTGAAACTCGATAAAACTGTAACCAAAACGATGTTTGAAATGTTTCCAGCTAAAAGCATGAGCTAGAGCATGTTGAAACATAGAAAACATTTTTTGCGGAACAAGAATGTATACAAATACTCACTGTCTTGGCAAACTGCCCTCACATCAGTCATAAAAAACTTATATGGGGTTCTAGGAGAAAACTGTATTCGTTTTGGTAGCTTTCATTTAAGGCGTTAAAGTACAATGCCCAGGCCAATTAGCAGCCCATCTCCTGCCCAACAAGATTTCTGTGGATTTCTTTTCCGCACAAAGCGTATAGAAAAAAAAACGAAATCTTCGGAAAATTCTAAGAACATTTCACTCAAAAGCCATGGGTCTAACATGAATTCCAACGTTCAACTTAATCCAGCTATGGTATTTAGGCATAGATTTTCTTCACCAATACCTTTTTCATTTCTAAGTAGAATAAATAAAAATAGTTTTATTTTAAGTCCTGTTGGAAAAGACAAAATCCTTAATTGTCCTTAATAATTGAAGTCGCGCGGGCTAGGAATTTTTTAGAATTTCCCGTAAATTTCATTTATGCCATATGCTTTGTTGAACTTTTAGCAACTATAAAAATTGACCTCCCCTAATTTATAGTCTAGTTTCAGAAAACTAAGTCATTTAAATCTTAAAGTCATGGAAAACATAAGATATAACGGCCATAAAAATTTTCAAAACTTTTCAGTTTACTTAAGCTTTAGAAAATAACGATATATCGATGTTTTTTGGACGCAATATATCAAATATCGATATTGTAAACTTTGATTTTTTATATTATCGATATTGATATTGTGAGAAATATCGACAACCTTACACAGAAAAAAATAATGATATGATCTGGGGCTCAATATTATATTTTTTCATATCAATAAAAAGTCGATATGACACACTTGACATTGACCTGTCCAAAAATATCAAAGTGAAATTTTCGACCATTTCAAAATAAAATTTTTTAAGATCAAATTGATATTTTATAATTTAATTTTTAAACAAAGAAAAATAATGAATTGGAAATGGCACTATTTATTTGTTACCTAAGTACTATTATTTATTGTTTTATAGAAACAGAAAAGGAACAAATTTATAATTTTTTTGACCACTCCTTGACCAGGGAATCGAACTCGGTACCATGTGCACGTTACAAATTGGCATGGCATCTTACCGCACTGCGCTACATGGCTAAGAGCCTACTTATATATTTCTTTACATTGCTTGAAGTTTCGATGTGAAACACTATTTGTCTCTTTCCTCTTTCTCCTTTTCTATGCATCCCTTTTACCTTGTGAGAGTTTCGAAAATTAAATAGATATCCTCTTGACCTTTACTAATATCATTTGACAAATTGATATTATTTATGGTTTAAAAGAAATGTTTTAGTTTAGAAATGATATGAAATAAATGATAGTTGACAAAATGTCAAATTAACCAGCCCATATCAAATTGATATGGATCTTATTTTTTTTCTGTGTAGTCTAAATACGTTGAAAAAGTGGAGAAAGCGAATATACGGGCAAAAAACTTTTATTTCACAAAACTTTGGTGATTTCAAACCGGGTTTTAGCTCTAAGTTGGAAAATTTTTGCAAAGTCGAAAATGGGACACCAGTTGTTTCTTCTGATTTGCCTTAATTTTATGTTAAATTTGTTTGTTTTGTATTAGCGTTGTCAGTTTAAGTATCAAATACTAAGTTCAGTTTAAAACAGTGGTTACAAAGAAGGTTCGGTATAGGTACACTGATTTGAACCAGAAAGCAAGCTTAAGTTTCGATCGACGGTACGAAATTTTTTAAAAGCATCTAACTCTCGGTTTTGGTTCGAGCTATGGTTCATAGCTATAATAAATTGCTGAATAATTTGCGGCGCTTAAATTCCTTCCACTAAATTTCAAACTTTTCTAAAGTCCTTAAAGAAAATGTAAATAACTTTTTATACTTTTGTTAAAGAAATTGTTGTGAAAAAGATGTATGTTCATAAAGAAGATAATATAACATCATTTCTTTATGCCTACTTTTTTACTTAGAGGTCCGGTTTGAACCTGAATCGTACCGATGTGGTTTGCAGCTGGCCCAGCAGACTGCTTATTGCCGTTGTGCTTCTTCTACTCAATGCAAACTTGCCCTTTTATATTGTCAATGTCCAGAATATCAACTTGGAACAGAGAACAACATGCAAAAAACGTAGAAAAGGCAAACCGCCTTTTTATACCTTTATAGGCTGATAAATCATAGCTCTAAGTAAGATAACACAACAGTTGACTGCTTGCAAAGTTAAGGCGACGATTTTCTGGTATGCCTGTGGCATAAGGCACACCGAACAATAGCAGGAAACTACTTCTCAGAGCTTTTATATCGATTCACAGTTACACTAGGCTGCCAAAATTTTAACTTTTCAATTTATGCTGGAGTGGTACTGATTCTAAATGATTTATGCGTGCTAAAAACGAATCTGTTTGAATCACGTCGAGATTTTTAGTAATTTGAGCTTAAAGTAGGTAAAAAGGTCCATTTTTAACATTTTGGTTCATGTTTTGTGAAATTATGGCAAAATACTTTGTTTTAGTTTTAAAAAAAATTTTTTATGCTCTGTTAAGTCTGTGCAAAAGTATGTAACAGGGAGAAGGAGTCATTTCCGACTCTATAAAGCTGAGTTCCCCAGCAATAGCCCCTTGGGCACGAACATACCCGCCAACTCACACCGAATGCTTGCCGAAGTTATGCATCACTGTGTGTTAGACAGAGACACAGTCACATTTTCGCGCTCTCTGCTTGGGGAACCCTGCTATAAAATATATATACTCTTGATCAGCAACAACAGCCGAGTCGATATAGCCATGTCCGTCTGTCTGTCTGCCCGTCTGTATAAACGCACAGATCTGAGAGGTGGTAGGAGATAGAGGTTTGACATGTATGGGACATATATTTCTAATAAGTTTATTTTCAATTTTTGCCACGCCCCCAGCCGCCCCCGCAATTTGCAAAAAACGTTATATCTTCCACAGTTTTATAGATGGATGGTTTATACCTTCTAAAGATATTTAGTAATCAAGATTATTTATCGACTAGCCGAAGGAATCATAAAGATCGGATGAACTATACAGCCATGCTCCCATTTTCGCTTTCGTAAAAATTTTGCGATTTAGAGTACACATTTGGTACAAAAACCGGTTTGAAATCGTAAAAGTTTTGCGAAAGCGAAAATGGGAGCATGGCTGATACTTAAGTTATGACCAAAAGTCAGCTCCAATCAAAAGTCAGTTTTGACTTTTGATCTTTTTGTCATTTACAGTAGTGGCGCCATCTGTTGGACAGTTTTGAAACTCAAGTAGTGGCGTCATCTATTGGTCAAGTTGAGACCAAAAGAAAGTTCACTGACGCAGCGCAGCAGCAGCGCTGCTACAGCAGATACAGAGTATGTTATAGTCGGGCTGGACCGACTTTCTTCTTCAGGCATGTTCTCAATTCCACTACTTTTTGAAAAGTAAATTGAACGCAATTCCGCTTCCATTTCGCTTTCGTGTTCTCAATTACGAATGAAATAGCTCTCTATTCACTTTTTGCAAGCCACTGGTCCAAACGATATTGTCCAATCCACAATTCCAATCGAAACGATCGAAAATGAAACAGTCGAAGATGAGAGAGGCTGACTTTTAGGTTTCACTTTTCGATTTGGCTGAACAGTGCCAAATTCTGAACACATAAAAAAAAAAATTTCCTTATAAATCAATTAAAGATCTTAAAAGAAAATCAAATTTCACTAACGATTACTAAATTGATCACAGAATTAGGGAAAATTCACTTTATGTACATCTGGCAACTGTACGACGTCGTAATTTGGCAATAACTTTTCATTCCACCGATCAACAAGCATTACTTTTAAAAACGAAAAGCATGTTCGTTTTGGTGTTGCGAGAACACGAATCAATTCCACTTTCGAAAAGTTGCCGTGGAAGTGATATTAAGAACATGCCTGAATATTCATTATTAAATCTAAGGGGTTAAGTGGTGCTTAGAGTACTAGGAACTGGACCTTCGACTCTATGTTGTTTAAAAAAAATATTCCATGTCATTCTACGATTTTTTGATGCGAAGATATACGATTTTAAATATAATACATTTATTGTAAATGACCAAATTTTGTGTTGTCCATAAGTATGCAATGTTTTTTATTAGAATTCAATACAAATGCATTCCATTGCATACTTTGGGGCAGTAGAAAATTTCCTTATTTTGAACGCAAGTATTTCGAATGGTATATCTTTGCTTAAAAAAATCGTAGAATTGTTTGGGATATTTTATTTAAAAGCTCAAAAATAATACTTTGCGACGTTTTTTTGAAAGGTTTTATACAATATGTGGTATGTTCATTTTAAGCTACTTTAAGCTGAAATTACCAAAAATCGCTAAGCAGATATAATTCATTCTATCATTCCTGGAAAATGTTTAGATTTTTTGCAGCTTTGCGTCAAATTTGATGAAGTTGTTAACAATTTGACATCTCACCCAGAACTACCAGTCAAATGAAGAGATTCTTTGAGCACCTTAGCTAATCTTTACATTTGGAAGACATCAAAAAGTTCAATAAAGTGCAATAAGCACCAAAATCGATTAGAAGGAAGCTACAACAACAATCAGACTTACTTAATTTATAGTTAAACACGCGGTGCTTGTATTTTGCTATTGTTTTTGGCTTTGGAGAGTAATAAAGGGCCGGGCATTTAGGGCTCAAAGGGCCCCGGGGAACCCAACGTTGTTCTAATACCAAAAAATGACTAATCAGTCATCAGTCAGCACTGCATTATTTAGCATTTGAAATTGCAAAAGTAATTTCAAATTCAGGAAATTGGTCTGAGTAATAGATAATTGTCAACCAACACGGTCTACATAGTTTTGCTGTTACATAGCTAAACACATAGCCTGAATCTTAAGCGAATGATTAATCGTAGGTTTGGCTTTATATTTTAAGGGTTTCAACTCACAAAACATTACGAAATACGTCGAAATGTGCTCGACAGATGATTACATCTCATACACATGGCCAAAAGAACCAGAAAGGGAGGGAGAGAGCGTATAAAACGCAAAAAAAAAGGAGGACAATATAAGCTTCAATGGCAATGGGGGGCAGTAGTACCTGCTCTTCTATTGTTATTGCTGTTGTTGTAGTAGCTCACAAAAAATCGATGAATTTGAGACGCACTTCGAGAGAGACAGAGAGAGAAAGAGAGAGAGAGAGCGAGAGAAACAGTTGAGTGGGGGAGGGAGGATGAGTATGCTCCTACGCACACTTATCCATCTACATAGATACATAGAGCGCACACGTTTTTCTTTTCATATCCATTTCCATTTTTTTTTTTTTGTTTTATAAAAATTTTTTCACTTTTTCAGAGGCAAGTTGCACTTTTCCAAAAAAAAAAAACAATATCGTTTTTTTTCTTTCTTTCTCAAAAATTATGCAACTTACGTCTCACTTTTGCGCACTTAAAACCCACAATTTTCAATTAACAACAACAACCAAAAAAAAAACAATTTCGCACCGCAAACTAATATTTTATTTTCTTTGTTTCAGTTGGTTGAGTTTTTTTTTCTTTTTTGTCTAAAACTTTTTTAGAATTTTTCGGGTTACCTCTCTGGTTTGAACTATCGGGAAATCTAGCACAGAATGAAGAAAATGTCACGAATTCTCACAGGGAAGTGGAAAAAAGAGAAAAGCTTTACCCGTAAAGCTCACAGCTGATGACGTTGATGACGTAGGTGGATAACGGGAATTGTGGGAATATGTCCTGCTGCCAAAAAGCTTACCACCAAAAAGCTTCGATTTGACAATAACAAAAACGCGTGCTGTCAATCAACAAGATTTGACACTTGGCATTTGCCCTCCGAAAGGGCATGCGCATGAGTAAACGAGGAATAGAGTGACCAACTAAAGGCCGAAGCGATAAGGCCAAAATATGTATATACAAAAAAAAAAACGGGCACCTTTTTCAAAGATAAAGATAAGTTAAAAGTTTCAACTGAAGTTAGCTGAAAGTTAACCAAATGTTTCCAAATTAGCTTAAAAGAGTATGCAATGCCTTGTGTAAGTACTGTGCGAGGGCAGTTTGATAAGTTGTTTGAATAAATTAACGTTTTTTCTCAATCTTACGACCTTTATTGTTGCGGGCATTTTTGTTCATAACAATATTACAAAGGACCCACCCGGCTTTTGTTCTGTTTTCAGAAAGGCTTTGTAAAATAATCCGAATTTTAAACTTTTTAAATTCTGGTCCGAATATTTTGAAAATTTTTTTAGTTTTTTGGTAAAGAGCTTTACACCTGCTAAAAAAAATAAAGAGTTTCATAATTGGATAAAGAAATCAGTGTTTCTCAGTGTTTCTGTCAAAAATATGCTCAGCTCTTGCTCCTACTCTGTGAATGTGAAAAGAGCAGATAGCAGCAGTCTGAGCACAAACCTGTGTTGCCATTTAAGCTATTTAAATGCTATGCTAATGCTAAATGCTATTAATTTTTTGAAAGTGCTATCAGCTACAAATCTGGCAGTTTTTAAATTATGTTAAGCTATTTCTAGCTATTTCGTTTCTTTTGAGTTGTAGTGCAAAATAGTGCCTAATAAGTCCGTTTGAAGCCTGAGCATTCCATGCAACAGAACTTTCCCTCAGTACCATAGCTCGTAAATAACTCTCAACCCTTTTTTCAATTCGCTCTGCACACGTCACTGACCGAAAAACCAAATATAAAAGGGGCCCGGGCTCCCGCAACCGAATGTGTGATGTTATCGCGCTCACTGTTAAGTGTCTGTGGTTGACCACACAGCACTGATCGGTCTGACAGCAGCCGAATAACAGGCCCAACTCAGTCAATTGGTCTTAAATTGCGTGCTTCTCAAAGACCAAACTCTCAAAATGTTATTTGAAAAGGTTGCAGACTCAAGAGTTGCGCTAGAGTTTAACATAAGCAGAGAGAGAGTCTATGCGAGAGAGAACGAGACAGCGTGTATAGTTCGTCGCATACATTCATATCGTTAGCCGAGCCCTACACACCGATGCATACATACGACGAAGCCCTTTTGAATTCGGGAAGTAGGCCAAACGGTCCTAAAAAGACCTAAGAGGACAAAAAAATCAAAAAAATGTGTGTTCTCTCCTCTCACAACCAACTAGAAACAGAGAGCGTAGTTAAAGGTTGTTTCGGTATCTCTCTTTTCAATGTGGTCCCACGAAAGCTGTCGTTTTCTGACAAAGGCAAACGGGGGACAGATTTTTACGACCTCTGATATTTACCCAATTTCAGGAAAATCTAAACTCATATAAGAATTTTTTGCAAATTTCGCAGTTTTTTTAAACAAATTGAACAGATAATAACAATTGTTCAAGTAGTCTTTAATTTTGTTGTACCGAACCGAAAAATTCAGATTCGCAACATGTTTATTATAGGTTCAGCAATTTATCACTACTTTGGTTACGTTTAAGGTTCAGTTCAAAGTTTTAAAAAGTCGCAATTCCGGGTTTACCAGCCGATGTGTAGCCCTGCTTTATGCATAAGGGTGTCTTAAAGAGTTGTTATTTTCTTTATTATTTAATTTTATTTCGAAAGTATGGACTACGCAGATATAGCAAATGATCCCACTCTTTGACTTCTCGGCCAAATTTTTAGCTTAAATTTTAAAGAGCCATAATTTCACAAAAGATGCATTTGCTGATTATGATGAAATCACAACCTCGCCTTCAGATCAGCTCAAAACTGAGACTTGCCAATTTTTGTTTAAAACTAATCTACTTTATTCTTGTTTGTGTGGCGATTCAGGTTTGTCTCGGACTCCCAAATAACCTGCAGAAACTACTATCAAAATACTCGCAGAACTTCTAAAGCACTATCAATCTGCTTCCAATAGTGCTCGGTATAGCTGCTCCCATAGTTCCTCCAACTCGTCTATTAAGAATTCTATAAAGCTTTTAACAGATTGGCTCAGTGTTGATTATTCTCAGGGCCGGCAAAACACACATGCACATTTTGGCGTTGTGTGTGTGTGTTTAGCTGCGCAAAAGCGCTCTCATTTAGCACTACTTGGTTGTTGCAAAAGAGAGCAGTTGAAGCTCGTATACTGTCAGTGTGTCGATGTCGCAACGCGTCGCTGCCGCAGAGCGCTGTTGTTTATACATTAGATAGGGACGCACCGGACTCTGTTCTAGATCCATTAGTAAATCAAGGGTGATCTCAGGATTCAAATTGACCTGCGATGGCACCAAAGAATTCGCGATCATAATTTTGATTGATTTGAAGAAAAGGTTTGCAAAAGCACAAATATGAAGACTTGGGGTGATTATTTGGGAGCTTTTAAAAGTTCACGATTCCTATTTTATGATTTTTAATTTTAAAAATTTCGCGATTTTTTGGTTGTTTTGATCAGCACCTTACCCGTTTATTTACCCGTCTTCATTGCAATCAAAACTCATAATAATTTTTCAAAATTTCTAATATTCTTAAGCCGATTGACTGACACCTTTAGCCGTTTTCAATTGCCAAACATCAAATCTTCGCTATAATCTAAGCCGGGCATGCCCAAAAGCAGCAAACGACAGAGCACTCACCAATACTCACAAAGATAAGCACCAATACCAATAAAGTTATTGTTGTTGGTCAGTTTGCTTGCGCTCGCAAACACCAATCAAAGAAGAGAACAATACCGGTTTTTGTTCTACGCGTCGCATACACACGAAATCGTTAGCATGTGTGTCGTTTCTTATGCCTCGCGCTCTGCATGTATACGATCATTTATTTCCTATGTTTGGTGCAATTACAATAACAAAACGTACCCAAAGAGCATACGGCTGGGCATCGCTGATCTAAACCCATTTTAAAATTTTGCTAATTTTTGGTCCGTATGATCTACACTTTATATTTAACCGTATATTTACCGACGATTGACCGACACCTCCTTCAATTGCCAATTATTCAGTCTTCATGATAATCTGAACTAATTTTAAAATTTTGAAATTTTCACCCGTCAGTTCACCCGTCTTGTTAGACTGTTCGATCTAACCATTTAAGCGTCTACAATTGCCATCTATTGAATCTCCATGATACCCAAAACTCATCAAATTTAGCGATTTTTTGTGACGTTTAGCCTTCAATCCAATTTACTATTGCTAGTTTTCAAATCTTTATGATAATCTGAACTCATTATACAATTTTGTAAATTTCGCCTATATTTATCCTCTACTATTGCCATCAATCAAATCTTCATTATAATTTTAGGTCATATAAAAATATTCCCGAATTCCGCGATATTTTTCATAGTAGATCGACTACACCGCCTATTTACCCGTCTACATTGCCATTTGCAAACTTCAGAATATTTCGGACTGTTCAATCTTCCGTAAATACTTACGAGAAAAATACTCTTAGTAGACGATTTGAAGGAACTATGGGAGCAGATATACCGAGCACTATTGGAAGCCTGCTTTGCTCCGATTGCTCCGAATATTTTGATAGTAGTTTTTTGTATGCTATTGACAAAATTGACAGCACGGAGCAGAGCAATAGTATTTCAGTGTAGACTGAACTCTGCTTTTTTCACATTTAAAGCAGGAGCAAGAGAAATACTACGAAATAGCTGAGCATTTTCAAACACTGTTGTTAACAACATTTACTGAATTTCACCAAATGTTAACACTAGTTAGTTTATTATGTGAATATGGAAGATACCAGCGAAATTCGATGAGCGTTTTAGCATTATTATTATGCGAGTTAAGTTCTGTGGGCGCCATATTCAAAAAGGTCATGGGTTCGAATCTTGTCACAATTTCTATGGCCTGGCTGGCTTTGATTTAATTTTCCAATATCAAGAAATCATGTGTCTAATTAAGTCGCACACAGAGCTTTTAGAGTGTAGAATTAAAAGTTGCATTTTCCAAATTCGTTCTTAGTACAAATTGTCATTAGAAATGGAAACTACCGTCAAAATGTTAAATTTCTAGATCTAAAATTGACTTTAGACTGTGAATCGTTGATCATATAATGCATTCAATGACTACATATACGTATTAAGATGAAGTATGATATTGAGTAAGAATAGAATGTGGTAGCTGATTACACAGGCCAACAAAACGACCACTTTTGTGAGGTCCAGCCTTCTTTGTATTAAATTCTGTTCCAGTTTTGTGCACTGATTCCAAAACTGGTTTCGGTTTTTCTCCATCAGCTCTTGTTTTCAAGATATCGCGGAAAATCCATTTTGCCGTATTTTTGGCTTTCAAGAAATTATGGAGGCTACATCGAGCAAAAATATCTGCATTTATGAGTTTTATGCGATAGTATACATATTAATGCAGCCTAAAAAATCAGCAGCAAACCTAAAAACGTCGAAATAGGCCATTGAGCTGTAATTTTCATCCAATTATGGCCAATTTTTCAAACTTAATCGTTGTGTACAAGCCATTGCGGTGGTTAAATTTTAATTACAACCACTTTGGCATGTAGCCTAAGGGTTCTTCTATTTCTAAATCAGCTAGATGAACAAAGTTTAACATGCTGTAACTTACCGAAACAATGAATTACAATTTATGGCAGGACAACCAGATTGATACATAAAATTTGTATAGGAAATATTAAAAGACTACGTGATCTAACATAGACCTTTCATTAATTGTCAAGCAAATGTACAATAACATTCAGGCAGTACTAGATTCAAACAATTTCCCCCAATTTAAAATTCGCTTAATCAAAATCAATGACAATGGGCCAAATGAGTTCCGCACTCACCATAATCTCCGGACTAAGACCTTTGTGACTATTATAATTTTCTAAATTTGATCAAATAGCGGAGAGTCTATCTGTGAAACGAATGTATATGTTGAGGAAATTAACCATTCTTATTATTCGGAGGAATGAGTAATGAATACAAGGTAGTGCAAATATTTTCTCTATTTCGCAAGCGAGTATGTTTGTGAGTCTATCACATCATTTGACGAGATAAGTCTTAAGTTGGAAATTTGAAATTTATAGTTTTAATTTGATTTAAGTGGTAACATACAGTTAAGTGGGCCCAAGACAAAACTATTTTCAAGCATTTTTCCTGAAAAGACCTTTAAATTAATTAATGTACAAATTTTTACACATATTGATTTAACTTTTAACTGTCTTTTATCATTTCTTATTTGTTAAAATTATCATTTTGAAAGCTGCTCCAGGCGATCTACAGGAGTTCCACTCAAAAAAAGCGCTTTGCAGTGACCACGATACCTCTGGACTCGATCATCTAAAACTATAAAAACATAGCATTATATGTTAATACCTCAAAGTCAGTTTTATAAATCAATCAAATTACATAAAATTCTACATACAGCTTGACATATATGTACTTATGTATACCTATATACTTATCATCCATTATCTCTTTTGACGACTTACACTACATTACATGAGTCCCCAAAATTTACTATCACCAGATATGAAATCTGACCATAAATCTTGCCTAACAAACTTATACTTATCAGCTTTATTACTTGGCCTCTGTTGGTTTGTCAGTAAGAAGAGGTATACAAAAATGTGAGAAATGTTAGACCAATTAACAAATATTATCAACAGTTTATTTGAGAATTTGTCATGCAATTTTGTTACATTTTGTAATAAATAGATTAAACTCCGATAAGGTTCTTATCAACTACATAAACTATGACTAATACTACAACGTACGCTTTGCATTTTATTACTTTTGTTTCCCTCTGATTCATGCCCCCACCAATCTCTCTATTCCTTTCAGTCTCGTGCGAATTGTATGTTGGGTTTAAATTGACAACTATTGAACCACCAAGACTCAACATTGCCATAAACCTGCCTCTTGTGCCGCCAACTGGGACTATGCAATTGGGCGCAGAGTTGACAGAATGGCGACTTGGTACCCAATTCATAGAATTTTCGCCACCAAAAATAGCTCATATAAACGTTTACATCGGTGGCCACATACTCCAAATATTCGGCCAGCTGCGCAACGCTATCAAAATGATTGGCATCTATATAGGAGCGGGGTGGCAGAAAATAGGTATAGTTGGCCCCACCAAACACAACAGGTATAATGTTATGCTCTAGAGCGCTAAAAAGCTTCTCGGTGACATAGTCCGTGCATAAAGCATTTTCAAAGGACAGATAGAATTTGTAGTCGGTATCCAGCATTTCCTTACAGTGGGGATCGCCTTGCAAACAGCTGTAAAGAGAAATGATTGCAGATGAGTTGAATCTGTGTATTATGAACGTTGAATGTGAATCTGAAGCCAATAGCAGTAAAGGTACAAAAGCTTCCCTTAGTTTGAGAAGTGTGCTTAGAATTCTATTACAATTAAGGCACAGCCCTAGTCTCGTTCCCCCCTAAATGTGCTTTAAAAACAAACTATCTGATTATGTATTTTCATTTGATTTCATTTGGGATATTTCGAAATTTTATTTGATTTTCACTATCTGCGTTCGTTTGAGACACAAGTGCCCAGGGCGTTCAAAAACAAATATAGATTACGAACGCTTAAACCAGAGTCACATTGTTTTTGTTACTTTTTTTTTGTTTATTTGTTCAATAATAGTTAACAATTTTCTGTCAACGTTTCACCATCCAGATAAGGGGAGTTTAATTTGATTGATATGCCCCGGTTCACATCAAGTTGACGAAAAAGACAGATTTAATTGGTAAAAGTTATTATTATTAGCACATACAACGTGAAAAGAATCAATCAGAGCGAAATTCGTCCTACAAGATCACAGTGATTGTGTAGAATATACACCTTTAATGAGCACGGTTTTAAGTTTGAATTTGTACTGACTCACTCTGGTAGGCGATCTTGCTTTTATTTCTAACTTTCTTTCTTAACTCTACTCTAAATAACCGATGTGTGTGTAAAAACACATACGTGCATATAAATGAGGGAGAGAGCTGCAACAGAACTTACATAGGAACAACAAAACGCTCTCTGAGCACGCGAGTCAGTCAACACAAAAGAGACACTCAAAAAGGGAAAACAACAACAGCTTTAGTACAACATGTCAACAAAACAAACTTCGAAACTAACTTCGAAAATGTAAAAGTATTGGACTTGGAACACAGATGGAAGACGAGGATGACATTGGACAGCTTGCAAATGCACTCAATTTTAGGGAATGTCTTCCCAGACAAATTTCATATACGCAGCGGCGATCACAAGAGGAACATTTAAGCATAACAATTCAAACAAAAACATGATGAATAAAACAACTGACATCAACAATCAATCATGCAATACAACAAAACTATGACGGACACTAAGATAGGTACCCTCTAGTACGGCCGACCCACGCTGTATCAGCGTTCCGTCGACGATTTTCTGACTGTCGTTGACGCTCGCTTATTTCACTCACAATGGGCTCGACTGACGTATTTAACGGCTCTCCAGGCACGCTAGGTCGACGCAATGCCATGCATAGAAGCGACATAACCGACTCTCGTTCGACACGATGCCATGTAGAGAAGCGACATAAGCGACGCTCGTTCGACCCAATGCCATGTATGGGCCGACTTTAGCGACACTCGTTCACGTGTTCAAGGATTGATATTCCTTTTTTTTTAAATCCTTTCCTATTCTTTGCACACGCTTTCTCACGGAAAAAAATTAGAGCGTACGCCTTCTCTCTCTCTCTCTCTCTGTTTAGCGTTCGGCTCATGTTACAATTTGACAGGCGGCACGACGCATCACCGTACAAAGAGCAACGCTGGATTGACGAAAATAGAGTGACTGACCCCAGCCGTACTAGAGGGTATTTAAGTAATATGTTCAATATGTATGTACATATGTATGACTAAGGGCCGTTTTCTCATCTTCTACATAGAGCTATACGTCACATAAACTTACAAATAGCAGAGTAAATTCTGAGCTTATCTGACACATAGCAGCTATCTGGAAGAAGAGAAATCGGCCCTAATTTGTGTTCATGTTTATATACAAAATATACAGACTCCCTGAAGAAGGCAATATATTTGCCGAAACGCGTAGGAGAAAAACTCAGGCAAAAAGTGTTTTGACTGAAGTGGGGAAAGACGGTCAAAATTAAACCCAAAACAATCCAACAAATACACAACGAAAACGGCCCAATAACACATCAACATAATAATCAGCGTTGATCACAAGGGTGCTTTTTCAAACAATACATGTCAAGTGCTTTCCACCGGATGACGTCTTTAAGTAGTGTCTCGGCTGTCCTGATCCTTGTCACTGCCGCTATTATATATATTTATTTGTTCGTACAGAATAGAAACGTTTCTATCTTGCGTGTGTTCGTGCGAACATGTTCGTCAATGGATGGGAACAAGTGCACGAACATCATTTGTCAAAAATATTTGTAGAGTGAACAAGTGCCCAAATGAGCAACGAATTGTGGGTGGAATTTATTGAATGCCCCCAAAAAGATAAAATAATGCGTTAAGCTAATTTGTATCGCCATTTAGGCCATGATTGTGTTAGTTTTCGCTGCCATATTTTCATGTTTACTCGTTGAGATTTTCAAGCAAATGATGTTCGTGAGAAATGTTCGCCTGGTTAGTGGGCAAACGATTTCTTGTTTGACAAATTTGTTAGTCGAACCAATTCGTGTGTGGTTGCCCTGCTTTATTTGCTTCTAACACTATGAGTATTTTTCCTAAACGTACTAGACTTTTTTTTTGAGAATGAACATTTCCAGTGGAATCACCAAATTTAAAAATGTACATATGTGTGTCAATGGAACTAGGTTATAAGATAAGCTACTTTTCTCCACAAAATCATGTTTTTGTACCACTTTTTCTATGGTAGCTATATGATATATTCAAACGATGTAGCTTAATTTTGGAAGAGCAAACTGAAAGCGTGTTATAATAATATCAGCTGATTTTGAAAAAAGTACCAAAGAATTCAAGCCATATTTTTAACAAAACGAGTTTCTTGTACCATTTTTCCTGTGGCAGCTATAAGATATATATAACAATTTCTATCAAACTTTGGCTGAGATCAAGATGTTAGCAGATTTCTAAGAAGGTACCTGAGCAAAGAAGCAAATTTTTCATAACAAAATCTTTATTTTGTACCATTTTTTCTATGGCAGCTATAGAATATAGTCAAGCAAATTCAATCAAACTTGGCTAAACTAACTATCAGATGAGTTTAAAGATGATATCGAAGAAAGAATTCAATTTTTTTCTAGAAAATCAACTTATTGTACCTTTTTTTATATGGCAGCCATAAGATATATTCAACCGATTTCACTTACATTTGGAAGAGCTAACTGAAAGCGTTTAATAATAATGTCATTTAATTTTGATGAAGGTACCGAAGAAAAGAAGCAATTTTTTTCAACAAAATTAATATTTTGTACCATTTTTTCTATGGCAGCTATAGGACATATTCAACCGATTTTAATCAAATTTGGCTGATCTAACTATCAGATGAGTTTAAAGATGATACCGAAGAAAAAATCAATTTTTCCTACAATATATAATATATGCATAGCCATAATATATACTCAACCAATTTCACTTAATTTTGGAAGACCTAACCAAGAGCATGAAATAACAATATCAGCTGATTTTGTTGAAGATACCGAAGTAAAAACGCATTATTTTTTCAACAAACTAAAGCTTTTGTACCATTTTTTCTATATTCAAACGAACCGGTTAATTATCACATATTCATTTCACTTTTTTGCTACACTCACCTGAGTGGCCCGCATTTGCCATAAATATCCACCTGGATGAATTGCTGCAAACCTTTTGCCAATTTCTCACGCTGCGACAATGTCTCACAATGTGAAACAAACCAAATGGCCATTTTGCTTTTCTTGGGCCACAATTGCCACACCTGGCTATCGTTCCATACACCCGGAGGCTGACGCCATTGTGATTCCCGATTGGGCGTAATCGTTAAATGCGTTTCCTTATCAATTAGCTGACCATATGACCAAACAATATCCGAATCCAGACGAAACGTCATAGTTAAATTGTAGAAATCCTGTTCATCGCTCAGTTTGTGTTTCGTCTCACCCGGTGGCTCCATTAACCCAAAGACATACAATTGATGTGGACTCCGTTTGGCCGGTATGGAGTTAAAAATGGGAAATGGCTCGGCCATGTGATAGACAATGGCGTCGTACATCTCGGGACCAGGTAAAAAGTCATGGTTATTGGTCAGCTCACACTGATACACCGGGCAATGGAACAGATCGCGAAATTCCTGTGGTCCCAGTGTGTCGGCTGGCAGATACCAGCGTTTATTCCCAAAGAAATCATTCCACAGCAGAATGCTGCGTGTGCTCAACAGTTGCTCCGGCTGATTTCGCTCCAGATAATCGTGCAGAATGACATATTGATTCACCAAGGGCGATTGGTTTAGCTTGTAGAGCACCAGCAGAGTGGCAAAGAGCAAGAGCACCAGCAACAGATTCAGACCACGACCGATAGTGGGCGTCCAGACCGCTCGACAAGCCATTGACAAGTGGTCGGGTCCGGCTCATGCACGTACCCCTCCCTGCCTACATGACCAAAGTGCCGATGCGATAAGAATTTATTGATTATTTTGCCGATAAGTGACTGCAATGCTTTTGTCCCCTATCTAACCCCTCTTTGGATTTCCCTATCTAAACACACATTTGGGACTTATCTTTGGTATCTTACCAGGTAAGCAAGTGCCACAATTTCTGGAAACGTGCGAATAGATGAGTCAATAGTGTGAGTAACACCACAAAGCCATAGACCAACAGAGTTTTCAGCCACAACAGCAACAATTTCATATTCAAAAAGAAAAAACTTGACCGGCGATTGCCAAAAGAAGGCGCCAAATGAGGTGTCCGGCCACCACCTGTGGGCAGGAAATCAACCACTGGCTCATGCATTAATAAAACCCAAACACATGACAAGCAATTGTGGTAATTGTAATTGAAGAGCAATCTGTGGTCCCATTATTGGACATATTCAAATTAATGTTCATTGGGCCAACAAAAGTGTTAATGATTTCAGTCCAACACTTGTAAGTAACAAGGAGACCATTAGCTGGCGCTTTCTAGGGACATCATTAAGTGGAATTAGGAAATTAGTTGGAAGTTGGTGACTTTTATTTAACCTTCAAGTACTGAGGGCATACACTAGCCCTGATGGACTCATCAATGATGCATAAAAATCATCGAAAATTTCGAATACGTGAAACATAGAACAAAAAAAATCAGGTGAAATTCATTCTCAAAAGCTGACCTTAGGAATTTACAAGTCTGCGAACTAAATTCCAATGGTTGTTGTATTGCGCATAGCTATAGCCGTGCGCATAGGCACTCACACAGAAGTAAAATCGTCTCTTTCTTAGATTTTGTTGTTGGCGATAATCATTCATCGCCAGTGTGCTTCAGACAGCGACGAGCACACACACACACATCTACTTTCTACTCTTTGTAGTTGTTGTTGTTTTAGAAACATTTTCTTCGTTCGAATTGGTGTCTCTGTCCTTTGGGTTAGATAAATGCCAAGAAAGGTGCTCTGAACCACTTTTATAGAAAGGTTCATAGCTGGTCTTGAATTCCTAAAATCTTCAAATCTAGTTTAGTTCTAGTTTATGGCTTTGAACTCCCTTTTGAACCGGTTTTAACTGGTTCGAATCTGGGTTTGAGCCGGAGAAATATCTTACTCCAATTTAACAAACCTATGCAACAAATTTCAATATCATTAGTTCGATTACTTTTGAGATATATAGCCATGCTCCCATTTTCACTTTCGCAAAAATTTTGCGATTTCAAACCGCTTTTTGGACAAAATTTGGTCTCTTACAGAAATGCTCCCATTTTCGCTTTCGCAAATTTTTTGCGATTTCAAACCGGTTTTTAGACCAAATTTGGACTCAAAATCGTAAAATTTTTGCGAATGCGAAAATGGGAGCATGGCTGTATATCGCAAAATTTTTACGAAAGCGAAATTTGGAGCATGGCTGATAGCTCTGAACCACATTTAAACTGTTTTTTGAATCGTTTGTTTCTTTCTCAATAATTTTTATATATGAAAATAAATGTTAATTGAACCGATTCTGATATTATATTACGAATAAGATGTTTTTTGAATAAAAGTTACCTTTTTTAGGATAAAAAAGCGATTTTCAACCTTTCTTTTTGTAAATGTATCAAATTTAGCGAAGTATTGCTTAATTAAGGGGGTTACATACAGTTAGGAGGCTGTTTATGGTAATTTTTAACTGTATTTTAACATTTTTTATACTCTGTACCGAAGGTACATAGAGTATATTAAGTTTGTGCAAAAGTATGTAACAGGGAGAAGGAATCATTTCCGACCCTATAAAGTATATATATTCTTGATCAGCATCAACAGCCGAGTCGATATAGCCATGTCCGTCTGTCCGTCCGTCCGTCCGTCCGTCCGTCCGTCCGTCCGTCCGTCCGTCCGTCCGTATGAACGAAGAGATCTCAGAGATGGTAAGAGATAGAGGTTTGACATGTATGGGGCATATATTTCTTATACTTGCAGGCAGATCAAGTTTATTTTCAATTTTTGCCACGCCCCCTCCCGCCCCCGCAATTTGGAAAAAACGTCATATCTCCTACAGTTTTGAAAAGATAGATCGTTCGTACCTTCTAGAGATACCTTATAAATAAAATTATTTATCGATTTGCTGAAGGAATGATAAAGATCGGATGAACAATACTCAAGTTATGAGCAAAAAACGGCCAATAAACACCCAGCACCACCCCACCCACCACCGCAGCATTCTATTGAACGTCAATCTTAGTGAGAGAGAGAGAGAGAGTGAAACTTAGAGATGAGCGCGAATAACTCGTGAGCAAATGCGAGCTGAGACGTTAAGGGTACAGAGTATGTTATAGTCGGGCTTGACCGACTTTCTTTCTTGTTATTCTGTTCGGTTCAGCCGTTTCCGAGAAATCTTGATCAACGACATTAAAAACACAGTTTTGAGAAAAACGCGTTTGAATTTGAAAACAAATTCGATTTTTACACAATACAACAATATTTCTTGATATTACAAGGTGTTTCAGGATAAAAGTATCTCTGAAAAGACTTCTATATCGACAATGTTCAGTATCAGAGATCTGCAAGAGTTTTATATTTTCTTGACTGCATCAATACTCGCTTTCAAAACGTATACGGTGTTACTGACAAATACACACTCTATGTTTTTTTTTGTATTTTAGCGACCGGTTGATCGTCTGTCAAAGTGGTTGTTTATGCTTTGAGAGGCACCGCTTGTTGATTTCGTCTGCGATTGCCAGTCGTACACATAGAGCACACATACAAGTAATACATGGATATGCATAGCTATCATTGCTCTCCCTCTCTTCTTAGAAAAAGCAAACGGCAAACGCCCTCAGCGGCGCAGAGCTCAACGTGTTCTGACGAAAGTATGCATTACGCCTGACGAAAAAGTAATGCAATACAACCGCTGCTTTTCGTTAGAGAGATAGTAATCGGAAACAAACTGAAACAACTAATCGTGCCACACACGAGCCGATGTTTCGTTCGCTTATGTGCCTACCCCCCTCATCCATAAACGTTTTTTGACATTTCTTCTATTTTCTAAATTTGTATTTGTATGCAGAACAAATGTGTAAGTGTAGCAGTGACTTGACACATATTTTGGCGAATTTGGCTTAGTTGTTAGTTAATTTTAATGTGCATGCTTATAATTGTCGGAAAACAAACTCTCAAAGTTGAAAACTCAATTGGCAAAAGTGATGGAGGTTCAAAACACGATTATGCAGAGTCAACCAAAAATTGAAAAAAAAAATCAAATTGATATATTGGCCATCCTTAAAAAGCTGACGAAAAAGAACATTTCTCATTTGTAGACTGGAAAATTTAAAGCTTTGTAAAAACACACATTTTAATTATCAAGGAATAACAAATAAAATCATTTAAAATAAACAAATATAAAAACCACTGCATTACTACATCATTACCCACTCATATACCATACCATGTACCAACCCATATACTTCTCTATCAATAGTACATTGCATCGTAAAACAAGTACTTTACCCACCCGTATACTTTTCCATCCTTAGTAAATTGAATCGTAGTACAAGTGCTTTACGACTGAGTATACGATTTCTAAATTGTGTGTTGAATTGTAAACAGACTGCGAACATTCTGCATTACAATTTAAAGAAAAATATACGCATTCGTAATGGGAATTCGATGGCAGTTCGGCTCTGGCATACTTGTTTTATTACTAGTAATGCAGGCTGTGCGCACCCCGTTTACAAAGCGGCCATGCATACGGCAAAATAATGCAGATTGTATGCGATTATTTCCTTCATACTGAAGGCAAAGTAATCTAGGAGTAATCGATTTTGTAATGACAATTTGCGCCGCTGGGCCGTTAAGTTGTTATTGTTATCTTAAGAGAAGAGATAGACAAATGAGAGAGAGCGAGATATAAATACAAGGAGAGTTTATGGGGTGATTCCATCAACACACGCTCTTTGCTTTTACGAGTATAAAACAAGTGAGAAATTCGGTCAAGCCCGACTATAATATACTCTGTACCAGTTCAGGCCGCCGCTCGCATTTGCTCCCGACTATAATATTATAATACATTCAGGGAGTCACGCGGTTATTGTGCAATATTTTTTTTATACGCTCATCTCTAAGTTTCTCTCTCTTTCTCTCACTAAGATTGCCTTTGTTGAATGGAATGCTGTGGTGGTGGGTGGGGAGGTGTTAACTGCTCATAACTTGCAATAGTTGGGTACACTCGAGTGTGAAAAATATCAAGTTAGAATGCAGTACAAATGTAGTTGCGGTGTACTCGTGCAGATCTCTGTTCAGAATACTACTTGGGAATTCCAAGTAAGTCTGCAATCTTATGATCTTGAGAACCGTACCGTATATCAAAAATATTATTAAGTAAAGATGGTTTTAAAAATTCATATCTATATTCGGTATTCTTAAGTGTGTTCGAGAAAAAAAAGCAAAAGTCAAGTTGTGCATAGAAGGTAGAGGCTAACTTCGAATTTCAGAGTTAAGTAAAGAGTTCCTTACGAAAGATAACAGTAATGAAAATGTTCCATTCGACTAAGTGTTCCAAATCAAACCTTTGTATTCTTCCAGTCCCACAAAACTTTTCCAATATTAAATCTTTGGATAGATTCATATAGATACAGCTCAGTCATGATAAGGTTCCAAAACGATAAACACTCTGCAGTAAAGGTTTCGCAATTATTAACGGCAAAGAGCAAAATATCACTTTCTAAAATCGCTACCAAATGGTCATGATTTTGGTCCGTTTTTTCCGTTCATATAAACGAAAAAGTGTTCATGAAAATACAATATTTTTATTTAGTAGTATTTTAGCACAATGTGACTGTTCTAGTGACATATTTGAATATCAATCATAGAACTTTTAGCAGGCTCCAGGTCCATAAGAAATGCTGCCTTTACACTTTTCATATATCTCTAAATAGTCGGTTTTCAAACTTCTCTTAAAGAGAATCTCTTATTAAACTGAACCTGTCAAATCACATCAAAGAATGCTTTATTTACTAAATATTTCGAGATATTTGATATGCTATTACACTATAGTCAGAGAGTCTCTTTAGAGATGTATGACAAGTGTAAAGGCAGCTTTTTGATTTATGGGCAATGCACACTAGACTGAACATAATCGTATTGGAATTTTTTTTTTGAAATGTTCTATTTCTTAATGATTTCTAGTTACCGTAATAAAAAACCAAAATTCTAAATTTTGAGGTTTAATACCTCCGCCATGGCTTTAAAGTTGCTACATCAAATTTCAATTTCCCCTTTTTCATTTTACTATTTCAACAAAGTAACTTTTGAGATGCCAAACTTTTTTGAATTAAAAAACTATTTTTTAAAATATTTTATGCAAAGCAAAATGGAGGATATAGAGGATTCGAATAGCGTTTATGTGATTGACGCGTTGCGGGCAGAGCTGGATTCAGCAAAGCTAAGCTACCATCAAGAAAAGATGTCTTGGCGGTTCTTCTGCATAATACAAGAATACACAAATACTCATTAAGGGAGAGCTTAAGCCGCACTATTTTTCCAATTGATGATGTATTGAAATCATTTGGGCTTACAATGAAACTAGAAAGAAATGTGTGCAGAAGCTTAAGGAAACTCTATGATCAATATGGGGCTCTAGAAAAATATGCTTGTCGCGATAAATAGTTGTACAGCAACAAAGAAAAGAATTTTGTGGACTATTTAGAAGGCATTTTTGATGTCGCTTCAAAAAAATTAATTGAATTGAGTCCTGATGCTGCTTTCAAAAGACAGAGAGATGACGAGGAGGCTCTTTCTAGTGGCAGTAGTCGCCATTCATATTAAATGGATTTTGAAGAGGAGGAAAAAAGGAAGGAAGCGTAAGACTAAGAAGGGCAAATTAACAAAAAATAACTTTATTACACCAAAGTTGGTCTCCGCACTGGACTAGTTGAGGACTTCGATGGGCGTATTACAAAACGCGATCAGCATCACGTTCTTCAATGCATCGAAGAGCACAGACAAGCTTATCCAAATAGCAGAAAAAATACTCTTATGAATAAATTTGAATAACCACTTTTAAGTTATATACTTTTTTTCATTTATTTTTAATTTTTTTGCCGGCCTTTTGTGAAATGACTCGTAACCAGTCTGGGGATTTAGCCGAATTTGTTTAATAGACATTTTAGTACCAAATAAATTGTTTAGAATTATTTTAGTTAAATTTTTCACAAAGAATAGGCGTCGAGTTTTCGCTCAAATTCAAAAACAGTCAACTTCGTAGATTTTAGCTAGACTTTCTTTAGTTAGTGCTAACATCTCATACTGAACACACGTATCGTTTGAGGAGAGAAAAATATATTATTTTTTTTTTTTCAAGTTTCAGTGAAATTTTTACAATACTATTTGGTTTTTCTCATAAGCAAACAAAATTTTAGTACTAATTTGTTTTTTGACCATAAATAAATATGTCGTCGTTGGGAGCTGAGAGCAACCTGACAATTGCCAGCGGGTTGACGAGTGAAGGAGATGGTGCGAGCAATCAATCGGAAAATGCAGAACAAACAACACAAAAAGATGTCGATAAAGACGAATGAAAGAGAAAGCGAAAACGATCAAACCCTACGAAGTCCTTGGGGGATGACGACGATAGTGAAGAAAGAAAGAAAGTCAAAACGCCACAAGGACAATCATGATACCAAAAATACTACCAAGTCTGTGGGGGATATGATGCGCAATCCTTTCCTCGATTTCCTCCGCGAATATCGGCTCAACACTGACTATCGTGGACACGAACTAGTGGATAAGGCGACTAGCTAATGGAACATTATGCCCACGAGCCGACGCAGTCTATATTCACCGGTAAGAGAAATTAGAGAAAATTCGAATATATAGTAAATGTTTTTTTTTTACAGGAAGTCTTTCGTTATAGAAACGGAAATCGATTCAACTTTTCAGACTCGGATGATGACGACAGCGAAATGGACCGATGGACATGACCGATGCTATGGGATGTAGCACAAGAAAGAAAAAAGCCCGAAAACGTGGAAAGCCCAAACGGAAGAAGAGGGGATGCAAACCCAAAGCGCCCAAGAGCTTTCGCATCTTAAAGCGCGCAGGCAAACCAAAGCCTAAGCCAACGTTGAAACGCAGCAAACCGAAACGGAAGCGGAAAGAAAGCGAAAACGATCAAACCCTACGAAGTCCTTGGAGGATGACGACGACAGTGAAGAAAGAAAGTCAAAACGCCACAAGGGCAATCATGATATCAATTATGATGAAGAATACAAGCCAACGCAACGATCAAAACTGAAAAATAAAATCAAAATTACTATCAATTCTGTGGGAGATATGATGCGCAATCCGTTTGTCAACTTCAAGAGGGAGTATCGGCTCATCACTGACTATCGTAGACACGAACTAGTGGATAAGGCGACACGCTACTGGAGCCGACGCAGTCTATATGCACCGGTAAGAGAAATTAGAGAGAAATTTCAAATATATAGTAAATGATTTTTTTTACAGGAAGTCTTTCGATATAGAAACAGAAATCGATTCAACTTTTCAGACTCGGATGATGACGACAGCGAAATGGACCGATGGACATGACCGATGCTATGGGATGTAGCACAAGAAAGATAAAAGCCCCAAAACGTGGAAAGCCCAAACGGAAGAAGAGGATGTGTAAACCCAAAGCGCCCAAGCGCCTTCGCATCTTGAAGCGCGCAGGCAAACCAAGTCGAAACGCCAGAAGCCGAAACGCAAGCGGTGCTAAAAGGCCATCTTCTAGCATAGTCAATCATAGACATAAGCGACAATTTTAAATTTTCACATGTACAACTTCTACCACACAAGATTCCAAATTTCTAGCGCGATTCCTCCAAGTTGAGGGTGTTTAGGGTTATTAGAATAAAGACTTTCTTTAAATTCGGCCTACTTCATTTTGAGTTTATTTATTTAGGAAAATATATTTTTTCTGTTGAACTTTTGTCTGCTCGGCGCCTTGCTCTCTTACGATGCGTGTGTTCGGGTTTTTGGTTTACTTCACGAGGCATTCGTTTGTTGTGACGTCTACTTCGTGTTAAGTTAAGTATACCTTGGGCACGACCAAGCGCTCTCTGGGCACGCGAATAAGCGAACATAAACGAGATGCCCAGAAGAGCAAAACAACAACAGCTCTAGCAGAACATGTCACAACAACAAACCATACAGCTGACTTCGAACATGTTAGAATATTGGATGTGGAAACGAGATGGAACACAAGAATGACACTGGAGAGCTTGCGGATACAAGAGAGAACGGGGCAAGCCGTCAACCACAGAGAGGACGTACAACAAACAAATTTCATATACGCAGCGGCACTGTCACAGAGGAGAAGCAGCGTCAAGACAAAAATTAAAAACATGGATAGACTGACAACAAACAATAACAAAGTTCAATACAGGAGACAAATATGACGACAACCAATTAGGTATTTAACATTTAATACAAATTTATATATTATATATGTAGTGAATATGTGTATTGGTGTATGTATGTATTGTCTCCAAATAAAAACAGACTCCCTGAAGAAGGCACAAAAGCTATCCGAAACGCGTAGGAGAACAGCTGAGTTCAAGAATGTTTTAACTGCAGCAAAGGAGGACGGCCTAAAATAACCCCAGTAGAAGATCACATAGCAAACGAAACCAACACATAAGGTATGCGAAATAAGTCACCTTATAAATCTTATGACCTGCTGCCCGAGCTTTGCTAATCATTTTTTTTAATTTCTTTTTTTTCCTTCGTATCCTCTACGACAATTTCCATGCTTGCAATAACAATGTTAAGCACAAGACTAAATAAGGTGTCGTTATTTTTATTAAAAAGCTAATGCGCCTCGCATTACAGAACGAAATAATTGAGCTTACATTATCAGTTTTTGTCTTCGTACACGTGCATATAGGCGTAAATTTAATGGAGAATTTTCGTCATAAGTTATAGCCAATAGAAAAGTGGTGTTTGATTCATAATCTGTAGATTTGAAACTAAAATTAACTTCAATTTTGCAGGAATGTTTCAAAGCCAATACCTTTCTAATGAAGAGCGAGCTAAAATATCGCCATATCGCGAAATGCGGATGCCTCTACAGGAATTTGCTTCCGAAATGGCGAGAAGATATTTTAAAATTCAAAAGTATTTAAAAGATTCGGAAAATCACAGAAAAAGACCTCGTTTTGGACGCCCGCCATTGCTGAAAAAACGTGATAAATAAATAAAAGAATTAAAGAAAACCTAAGTGCAGGCCATATTTCCCACGAACTAGCTCTCCCAGTGTCGAAGCGTCGTGTGCAGCAAATTTTACGTGACGATCAATTCAATTCATATGAAAAAAGGACCGTCAAATATCAATTACTTCCTAGGCACAAAGTTGCCCGTATGCACTTTGCTGAGATGCATAAGTTTTAGGACTTAGAGTGGCAAAGTATTATCTTTAGTGATGAAAAAAGTTTAATTAAGATGGCCAAAATGGGTATCAATATTATTATCGGGATATACGGACGCCAAAACAAGTAAGAGTGTCATGCAATTTTCAAGGAGGTTTGCTAATGGTGCATTTGGATTTGCTGGAAAGAGTTCAGTATGATTTGTAACACATAAAATGAACTCTGAAAGGTATGCCGAACTATTTGACGAAGTTTTTGTAATTATGGACAAGAATATTTCAGAGATTCTTGGACATTCCAACAGGACAATGCTGCGTACCACGTTTCAAAACGCACTCAACTATATTCTTAAGAAAAAAAAATAGCGGTTTTGACGTGGCCCGCAAAAGGTCCAAATCTTAGTTCCAATGAAAAATTTTGGGAGACAATTTGCAGCAAAGTCTACATGTATGGGAGGCGAGTTAACAAGGTAAAAGAACTTATAAAGTCTATTATCGTAGATTGGGCTATATTGGATGCATCAATTCTTCGAAACTTGGTTAATTCAATGCTAGGACGTGTATTGAAGGTTATTAACAGTAATGGAGGACATTTTTAGGTATATTAAAAAAATCACGGTGACTAAACATTATCAGTTCACTTATTTCGTTCTGAAAAAAATAAATTTTTTTTTTTTTAAAGTATTATGATTTCATTAAATCTTTTAAGAATTGGAATTGAATTGTTACTTCGTTAAGTTGAAAGAAAAAATAAAAATATTTGAATATATTTCCAGCTTTAGTATTTATCAAGGATTATATGATTGTAAGGTGACTTATTTCGCATACCTTAGTAACTGACATCAAAGTGAATTGTGGATCTATGAATAGAGGAGGTCGTCCAAAAGTGGATTATGACAATGCTAGCTCCTGACAAAAACGAAAGTTGGCGACAAAGCTTTCAGAGGTTAATAATAACTCGTTGCCTTCGTCTAGTTTAAAAACAAAAACTTTTGTAACTAAAGCACAGTTTTAATAAAGATGTTTAAAATTTGTTAACATTAATAAATTTGTTATAAATTGCTACAATTGAGAAGCTCGCCCTTGAACCTTTGGTCTGCTGTTTAGGACCAAATTTTTGTAATAAATTTGGCCCAAATTGGTAATTTTAAATGTTCTTATCTATAACCAATTGTTTCGGTAAGTACAATTGCACACAACAGATCAAACCTATGGAAAAACATATTTATTTTGAATTTTGCAAATAATTTGAGATACCCTGTTCGGGGAAGGGGATGTAGGCGTGGTCGAATCGTAAAATAAACAAAAACCGAAATTCTACTTTAATTTGAATACTTTCAAATCTTTCAAATTGAAGTTGATACAAAAAAAACGAAAAGAACCCATAGTGCCATGGCGGAGGTATGAAACCTTAAAATTTCGAATTTTGGTTTTTCATTACGGTAATTAGATAAAGAAGAGCCTTTTCTCGAAGAACAAAAATAGCGCTATACAAGTCGCTCATCATCCCAGTCCTGAAATACGGCGCAGAAGCATGGACACTGACAGCAGCGGATGAGGAGGCGATTGGCGTTTTCGAGCGAAAAATCCTTCGGAGGATATATGGACCTTTAAAAGTTGGCGATGGATACCGCTTTCGAATGAATCACGAACTGTATGAGCTCTATAAGGACAACAGTCTAGTCAAGCGCATAAAGCAACAGCGGCTGCGCTGGTTAGGACATGTAATCCGGATGGATGAAGAAGCTCCAGTAAAAAAGACGTACAAAGCGAAGGCGGCTGACTTTGGAGGACAAGGCATTAGGGGTCGCCCACCACTAAGATGGGATGATCAAGTGCGGAAAGACATTTCCAACCTTGGTGTGAACAACTGGTGCCAGCTCGCACAATGCAGAAGCGAGTGGAGGGCATTCATTGCAGAGGCCAAGACCGTCAAGCGGTTGTGATGCAACATCGGGCCAATAAAGAAGAAAGAAGAAGAATTAGATAATTTTACCAATATTTTGCGCATTGAGGAAAAAAAAAATTTTTCATATAACGTTCAGTCTTATGCACGCACTGAAAAAAGCTTCTGTTGTCAGATTTTTGCTACAAGCCTGCCTCTGGGATTCCCAAGCGGTCATAGCAGGTCTGTCATGAATTGACCTTTGTCAGCTCATTGAAGTTAGGCCTATCTTCAATGAAATTAAATACACATAGCAGCTATCTGAAAGAAGAGAAATCGGCTATTAAAGATTTAAGCTTGTATAAAAACGAAGCGATATACACGCGAAAGGGAAACGAGTTGAGATAATACATTTCCCTGTAGTACCGCTGCACCGGTGCTGGTTCTAGCGAATTCGCTAACACTCGTTAGCGACAGCAACCAGCCTAACCATCAGCAATGTTATTTGCCTAACGAATTTTGTATGGGAATGTCCGCAAAACGTACCAGTCGGTACGACGCTGCATTACCAGTCGTTAGTATAGTGATGGGAGCACACTACCCTGAATAACGACCTGATGCATCACTGAGCGTACGTCGCTTCGCTAACGACAGGTGATGTATCACCACATTAACGACTGGTGATGCATCGTCGGACCGACCCATCACTACACTAACGACTGCTAATGCAGCGTCGTACTGACCGGTACGTTTTACGGACATTACCATACAAAATTCGTTAGGCAAATAACATGGCTGGTGGCTGGTGGCTACGAGAGTTAGCGGATTCGTTAGAACCAGCACCGGTGCAGCGGTACTACAGGGTTATGTCCCATATATTTTGATGTTTTTGATGGAAAAAATCGAATTTAGTACCAAAATTCATTGTAAAAAATAGAGGAAAGCTAAGTTCGACTCGAACGAAGTTTATATAACCTTGTAGGTTGTATAATTTATAAAATTAAGGTTTTAAATGATTTTTGTCAAACATTCTTAGCTGAGTTATTTCCCAAACTCAACTATAAATGGCGCCACTACTTTGACCATTTGCTTGCCATTTTGTATATGGCAGCTATACGATATATTCATTTGATTTTTACCAAACTTCCGAAAATTGTGTGAAAACTGATAATATTCATAATTGGAAAGTAAGAAGACGCTACCATTGCAAACAAAAAAGTTTTTCTCACTAGAACTACTTTTTCGACCGATCGTTCCTATGACAGCTATATGCTATAGTCATGCTATTGTGATCAAAATTAACAGAATTGTGTGGTAGCATATAATACTGATCAGTAACAAGTTTGGAAACGATAGCATTGTAAACAAAAAAGTTTTTCCAACTAAGGCTTTTTTTTAGAGCTATATTTTGCATGGCAGCCATACTATATAGTTGACCGATTTTCATCATACTTGGTGGAATTATGTGAAAGCATAAAAAAATTATAAATACAAGGTTTGGGGGCGTTTGCATTGCAAACAAAAAAGTTTTTCTCACTAAAACTAGTTTTTCGACCGATCGTTCCTATGGCAGCTATATGCTATAGTCATCCGATCCGTTGGGTTCCGACGAATGTGCAGCGTATTTATGGCAAAAAACTTCGTGCAAAGTTTGGTTAAGATAGCTTTAAAACTGACGGAGGAGATAGCATAGAAACAGACGGACGGACATGGCTATATCAACTCAGCTCGTCATGCTGATCAAGAATATACATATATATACTTTATGTGGTCGGAGATGCTTTCTTCTATGTGTTACAAACATCTGGACAATTTTAATATACCCTCTACAAGGGTATAAAAATATAGACAATGTCAAAAAGCTTAATAGTCGTGTGGGCTAAGATGACGTCTTCAGTGTTTTTAGTCTTTTTCGAGGTCCTGAGTTCAAGTACCAGACAAGGTGAAGTACAAAAATTTGTATATAGGCATTTCCACAGCTACGAACGTGACAATCGTACCAATTTTTTAGCCTTTGATATGAAGAAAAACAAAGAAAAAATGGAACGATAAATTTCTGCATATTGGTGTTTGGATAGCACTTTGGTAGCACTATATTTAATGTAAAAGCTGAGAGTTCTAGACAGTAAGGTCCCAAGATACAGGCAGACAATGACCTCAATGATGTTCTACCGGAAGTCATTCACATAAATGGATACGAGATAACATCCCTATTATATGGCGATGACATTGTGGTGTTTGCAGAGTCGACAAAAAAAATGCAAAACATGATTAATGCTCCTCAAGAATATTGTAAGACCTGGGGCCTCAAAATAAATACCACAAAGTCAAAGATTCTAGTCTTCAAAAAACACTGGAGAAGACTTGCTCTAGAAGAGAAATGGTACTTGGGAGAGACCGAGCTTGAAGTGGTGAAAACCTATAAATAGCTGGGAGTGTGGATCTACCATAATGCGCAATTCAAATACCATTTGCAAGAAAAACTGAAAGACGCGAAGGTGGCGATAAACTGCACCTGGAAATCTCTCCTGAGCAGGAAAGATGTACCAACGAGCACCAAATACAAACTTTTCGGAGCAGCTGTGAGGTTCATTATGTCTGGGTGATTATGCAGTACGATGAAGTTGAGAACCTGCTCAGATACTTTCTGAAAAAGCTATTCCGACTGCCCAGAAACACTACAAACAGAATGCTGTATCTGGAAACGGGATTGTCACCTCTCCACATATTTACCGCAGACATGCACTTCTCCTATATGCAGAAGGTTTTTCGCATGCCCGAAAATAGACTGCCTAAAATATTAGCTCAGTTTCTGCTAAACGGACGTCAGCAGTTCTTTCGGGAATGGGAACTTCTATCAGCCACTCACTGCGAGAGACTTAACCTCGAAGAAAGTTCAGAGTGGGAATCATGGGCTACAGAAATTCTTAAAAAGATGGATGCTTCATATAGATCATCTTTTATGATCGATTCAGAGCGGAGCTCTCAGAGGCTAATATACAAAGAATTGAACTACGACCTAGGAGAAGAAAATTATTTCAAGACGCGTTTTCACTGGAGCAAATTCGCACAATTTTTATGGCCAGAGGTGAATTGCTCAAACTCAACTTTGTCCTAAACATAGCAAGCAGCAACACAGCATGTTCTCTTTGCAATTGGAACGAGCAGGAAAAGACTATCTATTTTATTGGAAACTGCCCAATCTTGAGGGAATACAGAATTCTACATTTTGGTAAGGCAAGACTACATCTGCACGAAGTTCACCAGCTATTAAATGGATCAAATTGGAGGATCCTTTATAACTTTATAAGTCAGGCAACTAAATATCGAAAACAAATAGTGGAAGGGGACTTTTAAAACAGAGTAACACGGCCAACCGAATCTCGCGCTATGCAGTTGAACGATCTGGTATCTGGGGAAGACCCGGGAAGCCAGGTGTATTAGACTGAATAGCGAAGAATAAATTTAAATAAAGAAGAACACTACTACTACTACTACTACAGGCAGACAAAAAGGCATTCGCAACGTGACATAATACGGAAGTGCGTTTTGTCTGCTTTCATAAAAGAGCAAAACTCTGTGGAATGCGTTCGAGTTTTTTAATGCAACTAACTTTCATATGATCTGCAATAATGTAGCTATCTATTTATAACTGATTCGCTCAAAAATAAATGTTGCTTTTTTTCATATTTGACTCATTATGATACGCAACGTGAAATACGTTACGTGACAAGCCTTTCTCTAACGCCGTACTTCTGATGCTTTTCATAAATTTATGTATGTATCCTTTTGCGTAATCATAAATAACATACAAATGTTGATTCAGGAACTTATATTGATATACATAGGATAAGTTAGCTGCATTTAATGAATAGATGTTTTCGATTTTTCGTTAACCTTTCTTTGGAAATACCCATATGGGGTTTAGTGACCTGTTTTTGATTTTAGTCAAAGTTACTAAATTGTTTAAATTGTAACGAATTCTAACCACAGCTTAGAAAAGAATGTGGTGTGTGTGTGTGTGAGTCAAACAACCCTGGAGGAGGGTCCACTCTCACTATAACTAAGGTTAAAATTTGTTTAATTCATTTCCGGAGCACATGATTTTAAAACAAGACTGAATCGTTAATTAATCAAGCATAAACTGTTCCTAAAACATGTCCAAGACGTTCTTAAGTTCAGCACAAAATGTTTATAAGACAAGCCCAAACCGTTCATGTGTGAGTACAAAATGTTCATAGCATAATGTGAACGAATGTTCATGAATATTGAAAAAGCATGCTTAGTAGACTATCGTTAACAAAAGTTCATGATTTCGCTACAATTTGAACGGATATTTTTCTCTATGTATGTCAAAGACATAGCAAAAAGTGTCAAGACTAATTTACTTTAGCAAACCTCCGTTTAGTTTCTTTCTCCGATTACAACTATAACTAACTATCTATTAACATCGGAATAACAAAGAAAAGTTCGGCCAAAATGGATAAGGAAAATGGTTATGGATTAGCTGATCTGTACTGTACGGTACGGAAATAATGCTGTTCAAAGGACGAAGCTTGCTGATGCTGCTCTCTTAATTTTACAAGTTTGCATTGATGTTGCTTCATAAATGCATAATGCGACCTCCATATCTTTTCTCAAAATCTAAAAATTGTAGAATAATTTTCTGCTATTTGAGAAGAATAGCTGATCGAAACCCAGACTAGTTTTTGAATCAGCGCTGGGTGAGAATGTTATAACGTCAAAAGGCGGAACGAAAATGTTTTAGACATTTTTAAGGGGATTTCCAGTTCGAGTCCTATTTGGATTATAAAAATCTTAAAACTAATTTCAAAATTATTCAATTAAATTTTGGTCTTGTTAAGTTGGCTCGAGCGTTAAATGATAACTGCAGCTACTTCAACTCTTATCAAATGCATTGGCCGATAATAACTTTGTCCAAGGTTTTCTCGCATGACGCACTTAAAGAAAAATGTTTCGTTTTTCTCTTTTTCTTTTAAATTTTTATAAGGAAGAAAATTTGATGGTTTTTGGCTATGCTCAACAAACAAAACAGGACACAGGAAAAAACATAAATAAATCTACATACGTAAATATATATGCATATGGTATATACAGATCTTTAGGTTAGTACATTAGATATTATCACAATGGACGGGAGCCAGGCGAGGCCAGTCCTAAATGCCACAGCAGGAGCGATGATTAGACATTGGTGATCCCTCAGCTCCATCTACACCCAGCCTAGAGTCTACATCCAACTCATCGGACACACTTATGGCATCCGAATTGGTAAGCGATTCATTATTGGTGGTGCTGTGGGTGGTCTGTCTGTGATCCACCATTAGTTGACTCAACAATTCAAATACCTCGGCCACACCCTCATTCTCCTTCGCCGACGTTTCCACATACTGGGCACCCACTGTTCGTGCATACTGCATGGCCACATCATACTGGATGGCACGCTGTTCCTCCAGATCAGTCTTATTCCCGACTATAATGAGGGCTATGTCACTGCCCAGCATTTGTTTCAGTTCGCGCACCCATGACTTGACCTTTTGAAAGGAGTCCTCATCCGTAATGTCATACACCAGGAGCGCACCATCGGATCCGCGATAGTAAATGGGACCCAAGGCATGGAATCGCTCCTGCCCGGCTGTGTCCCAGATGTTCAACTGTGCGCGCCTGTCATCGGGCAGTGTAATCTTTTTGGTGACAAAAGAGGCCTGCAGTGTGCTCAAATGTTGGCTATTGAACTTGTCCTCCATATAGCGCAACACCAAAGAGGTTTTGCCCACACAACCTACAGGATGGATGGAAGTGTTGGACTCAAATGGTGGGGTCGGATGGGGGGTGGGAAGTGTAAATGTACTCACCTTCGCCCAGCAGCACCGCCTTAAAATTAAGCATGGGTCCGCTTCCCGATCTGCGCGAACTCATGATAGTTCCTTTTACGTGTTGTGTTGTCTAGAATTCAATAAACAATTGTCGTGCATTTGTTTATGGCAGCCGAATTGACATCGACATGTTTTGCAAAGTGTTTAGATTGATGTTACAACAATAATACGTATGGTCTCACTAATCTTAAGAAAATCAAGTGTGGTCGCACTAATACCAAAAATAGTGTGCTGTTAAATGCCAAATTCTATTAAGTGTTAAAATTTGCTATTAGAGATGGGAGTGTAGAAAATATATTTATTTTATTAAACTGTTTAGACATACATACATACATATATGCATAATATGGGAAGAAAAATTTAAGTTTTATTTTTGCATTTAACAGCACCAAAAATTTGTCTAAGGTATTAACATGCGAGCTGCGTCCAGCTGCTATCGATGGATGGCCACAGCTATCATTATTTCAAGCAAGTCACTGCGATAGTTGTACAAGCGATATATCGTTATTTTTCAAATTCGTTACATGAAATGGAAAGGCAGGCGTGCATTGCAACGCTTTCCTTAGAATTTTAAACACAAAACGTAGAGGTGAAGCTTACTTGACATCTGCCATTTAGCAAAATTCGCGATTTTTTGACCTTTCGATTTTCCCCATCCGTTTATTTACCCGTCTTCATGATAATCTTTAGATTATTTTTATTTACTTTTTTTCGTAAGTTTTGTGATATTTTGGTCCGTTTGATCGACCCATTCCATTTACCCGTCAATTTACAAGTCACAAAATTTACAAAATCAATATAAGAATTTTTGCAAATTTCTAATATAAGGTTGTCAAAAAGTCGTGCGGTATTTTTTATTGAATTTTCAATTGTTCATAAAATTGGTTATAATAATGCGATTTAAGTCAAATATGCGCCGTTTTGTTCGATGACGAGTTCCCAACGAGATGCCAACTTCATAATGCCCCTCTTATAGAAGCTCGCTTCCCTATTGGCAAAAAACTCGGAGAGCCAATTTTCACAGGACTCTCTTGTGGCCAACTTCCGACTACCAAGCTCGTTCGCCATGGACAGAAATAGGTGGTAATCACTTGGTGCGAGATCCGGACTATACGGTGGATGCAAAAGAACCTCCCATCCGAGCTCCCGGAGCTTCTGGCGCGTCACCAAAGATGTGTGTGGCCTGGCGTCCTGATGGAAGACAATTCGGCCTCTGTTGATCAAAGATGGCCTCTTCTGCATGAGTGCTGCCTGCATTCAAGCGGTCCAGTTGTTGGCAGTACAGGTCCGAATTGAGCGTTTGGCCATAGGGGAGCAGCTCATAGTGGATGATTCCCTGCCAATCCCACCAAACACACAGAAGAACCTTCCTGGCCGTCAATCCAGGCTTGGCCACCGTCTGGGCAGCTTCACCGCTTTTCGACCACGACCGTTTGCGCTTCACGTTGTCGTAAGTGACCCACTTTTCATCGCGTCACCATCCGCTTCAAAAACGGGTCGATTTTGTTGCGATTCAGAAGCGATTCGCATGCATCCATACGGGCAAAAATGTTTTTTTGCGTCAAGTCGTGTGGCACCCATACATCGAGCTTCTTTTTGAATCCAAGCTTCTTCAAATGGTTTATAACGGTTTGATGACTCATGCCCAGCTCTTGGCCGATGCTACGGCTGCTACTATGCCGGTCTCTTTCGATCAATTCAGCGATTTTATCGCAATTTTCGACGACAGGCCTTCCGGACAGTGGCGCATCTTCGATCACCTCTGCACCAGAACGAAAACGTTGAAACCATCGTTGTGCGGTGGAAATGGAAACTGTATCGGGTCCATAAACTGCACAAATTTTATTGGCAGCATGAGATGCATTTTTGCCTTTATCGTAGTAGTACTGTAAAATATGCCATATTTTCTCTTTATTTTGCTCCATGTTTGCGACGCTATAACTCACGAACGACTAAAAACAAACAACAATAAATCAAACACGTGTTAGCGCGTGAAAAGAGCTTTCCAAAAAGCTCTAGCGTGAACCGATGCGACGAATACAACTAGAACTACGCGCTTGCAAAGACAAGCTTGCGGAAATACCGCAAGACTTTTTTGTTGTTATATTTTTAAGCCAGTTGACCGACATCTTTACCCGTCTTCAATTGCCAAACATCAAATCTTCTTCTGCCCATTATAAAATTTTGCAAATTTTGCGAATTTTGGGTCCGTATGATCTATACTTTATATTTAACCGTCTATATACCCATCTTCAGGACAATCTAAACTCATATAAGCCATGCCAATTATTAAATCTTCATGATAAAATGTTGCAATTTTCACCCGTCAATTTACCCATCTTTTTGGACTGATCTAACCATTTATGCGTATTCAATTGCCATCTATCCAATCTTCAAAATTATCTTAGGTCCTATGAAAATTTAGCAACACCTTCTTTTAACCAACTCCTGCATAATCATTTAAACACAATGTGCTATACTAAAGCACATTACTCTTATAATAATTTTGCAAATTTCACGGTTTTTTTTACCATTTAAATAAAAGTTATATAGCCTATGTTCAAGTCCAGGTTGTCAACTATCTGAGTGCCAAATTTTATCCGAATCCGTTGAGTTATTTGGGCGTGATTGAGTAACAAACAGGCAAAGATTCAAACTTTCACATTTGTAACAAAAATCTTTACTAAGAGTCAGATTGTCATAGATTGAAATTGATTGACTCTTAAAGTGGAAATGATACGTTTAGCTACCACTTCATAGGCAACAAAAACTTAGCCTTCTTTTCCCTGTTTTTTTCGGAGATTTCGGCAATCAGTTGACGAAAACTCTGCGTGCCATGCAAGCTCACACAGAGCACAATAGAAAAATGTCTGATATGGCTGTAACTTGGTCGATTGTTCATAGATTTTAAATTAAAATTGCTGCCATAGAAAGGATCGTTTGGATAGTCGTCTTTCAACATTGCAAATGTCAATTGAATTAATTAAGATGACAACATATTCTACAGGGTGGTCCATTTAAAAATTGGAATTCAAGTTTGCTGCAAAGGTTGAACAATTATTGGAAAGGTTGGTTCATGTCATTTATTTATGAAAAACAATTTCGGTCAAATGAGTCAGCCGTGGTGACTTGGCAGTAGCCCATTCGATCCACCCAAATTTTGAGAACATTTTCAATTGTCAGCAATAGCAACTCGAATCACGTTCTTCAACTCATCAATTGTTTCAGGATTGTTTGCATAACATTTGTCCTTGACCGCTCTCTAAAGATAATAGTCTAACGGTGTTAGATTACAGCTTCTTGGCGGCTAATTCACATCTCCATATTTGGTGATTATTCGATTTTTGAAGATAGGGCGAAGAAGATCGATTGTGGCGTCGTCTTGTGGAAACTAAATATCGTCCAAGTCTTCCGCTTCAATTTCCTCGAAGACCCAATCACTTAACATTCACCATTCACGGTCACGGTGGCTCCTTCTTCATTTTCAAAGAAAAATGGACCAATGATGCCTCGAGACCAAAATCCGCACCAAACAATGACACGTGGTGGGTGCATTGGCTTCTCGACAACGATATGCGGATTTTCTGTGCCCCAGATTCGATAATTTTGTTTATTAACATAACCACCGAGGTGGAAATGTGCTTCATCCGAAATGATAATTTTTCGGTAAAATTCACCATCTTCGGCCAAACGATCTTCCGCCCAATTTGCGAACTATAGACGATTCGGATGGTCAATTGGCTTTAGCTGCTGCACCAATTGAACTTTGTATGGCTTCATGGCAAGGTCTTTATGCAAAATTCGCATCAAAGAAGTGCGCGAAATGTCCAATTGTTGAAATCGATGGCACATTTTCAGCAACCGCATCAATGTTTTCGGTCGAGCGCACCGGACGAGTATGTACACGGGTTGGTTTATCCACCAACATTCCAGTCAGTCCTGCCACTTTACCAATTTAGTTGCTAGATCGAGCAACTTTTAAAAAAATTTGCAACAAATCTAGCAATTTTTAATTTTTCTTTAGAAATTTTTGCAATTTTATTAAAAAAAAAAAACGCTAGACATTTTTTAATTTTCATTAGTATTTTTTTTTTTTTTGTACACCTTTGTGCAATTGACTGCACAAATTACGATTAATAGTGGTTCACAAAGATATCGGAACTTCTATTTGACTCAGTGGTTCGATTATATGAACAACTTGAAAGTGTACGCTCACGCTTTTGCTGTGTTTTGTGATTGGGTTAAGTTGCCAACAATTTATAAGCAAAATTTTCGTGATGCCCAGCTGCAAGATGAGGAGTTCAAGCAATGGATTCGCAAGTATTGCGCTGATCCAACGAAAGCATGTTGTGCGTTTTGCAAATCCGCAATGGGCGCAAAGCTTTTTGATATATGGCTGCGATTGGCGCATTTACCCAAAAAAATAAGTTGTCTTTCGTTCCAAATTCAACAAAAACGGAGGAACAGGAAGCGGCACTATGCCTACACATTGCCAAACACACGGCGATTGCGACAAGTGATCATAAACTTTAATGGCTTAGCAATTTTTTTTTGACAATTTTCACATAATTTTTTGCAATTTTTAGCAACTTTTTTCCCAAATCTAGCAATTTTTGCTTCGGAGATTCTGGCAGCACTGATTCCAGTTTCACGAATTGTTCCACAAATTGAGTTTTCGGAACATTTTTTTTGTTAAAGGTTTTTATCAAATTTCGCATAGTTTGAGTCGAGGACTCACCACTTTGGAAATATGTTTTTAATATTTCCTAACTTTCTTCAAGCGAATAGCGACCCATTTCAGAAGTGTACAAGTTTTTATTAAATATTAGTCGCTTTCCGAATGATATTTGACGTTTTTAAAGTCAAATTATGAATACTTCAAATTCTAAACACTAGATGGACCATAATAAGAATAAAATTCAGTCTTCTGGACTCCACAGCTTCATGGTGTTGCTGTCACTTAAAACAAAAGGTTGTGTGCTCACGAATTTTGTTTTGACGACGGGATTTCTAAGGGATGGGTTTCTGTCCCAGTAAGCCAAGTTGGGAGCTCTCCAAATTATGTGTCTTAAGAGTGTTTTTGGAGTAAACACATAAGTTTAAGGGTTTTCGGAGACCATTCAGTGCTCTCTAAGCACGGGCTCATAAAAAGCACTTATGTCTGAGCACTTTGGGAGTTGAAGTAGGCAGGCGTCTAAAAAGAACCTTTCAGGCGGCGATTCAGTTGCCTAGAAAAGTCACTTTTATGTGTCTTTTATGAAGTTTTATATGCTTCATTGGGAGGGTGAAAGCACTTATATCTGTGTCAGAAGAGAGTCAGGTTAGACTCAAAAAACTTCCATATTAAGTGCGATCGTTTTCATAGAAAACAAGAAAGAAAGTCGGTCAAGCCCGACTATAACATACTCTGCACCCTTAATGTCGCAGCTCGCATTTGGTCACGAGTCAAACAGCCAGTTAACTCACAACGCAGTGCGCTCTCCATCTCTCTCTCTCTCTCACTAAGATTGCTTCTGCTGAACGTAATGCTTAGGTTATGGGTGGGGTGGGTGAGGGGTGTTAACTGACCGTTTTTTGCTCATAACTTGAGTATCGTTCATCCGATCTTTATCATTCCTTCAGCAAATCGATAAATAATTTTGAGTACTAGATATCGCTAGAAAGTACGAACCATCTATCATCAAAACTGTAGGAGATATGACGTTTTTTCCAAATTGCGGGGGCGCGAGTGGGCGTGGCAAAAATTGAAAATAAACTTGATCTGCCTGCAAGTATAAGAAATATATGTCCCATACATGTCAAACCTCTATCTCTTACCATCTCTGAGATCTCTTCGTTCATACGGACGGACGGACAGACAGTCAGAGAGACAGACAGACGGACGGACGGACATGGCTATATCGACTCGGCTGTTGATGCTGATCAAGAATATATATACTTTATAGGGTCGGAAATGATTCCTTCTCCCTGTTACATACTTTTGCACAAACTTAATATACTCTATGTACCTTCGGTACAGAGTATAAAAACTATCATTCCGGACTCTGTTTTGTGCACATTATGACGGTGAATGTTCATAAAAAAGTGTCAGAAAACGCACATATTGCTTGCTGGGGAAGTGCTTTGGTTTTTGTTTTATTCACACACATACCGCATTTAAGTGGTTTGCCGTTCGCTCTTTTTCTAATGCTCAGTCTCCCTCTCTCTTGATTTCAGCAAAAGCTCTCAGTACTCGATAAAGGCTGAGTGCCATACCTGTACTAGTTGTATCATGGTATGAACTAATTATTTCAAATAATGTATATTTCTACGCGTTATAATAAAAATGTTATTTGTTTGTAGGCAGATAAGTATCTTGTACTTTCCCATAGGAAGGCGTTGTCCAATAAAGTTGGATTGTTTCATCATCTTTGGCCCGATATTTATATTACAACCGCTCAACAGTCTCGGCCGCCGCTACCAATGGCCGCCAGTCGCCTATGTTTCCCATCTCTGGAGCCCATCTCAGTTTCAGTCCTCCCTTCGTGCCTTTCTCTCAACGTCTTTCTTCTAGAAATTGTACACCATTCTTGCTGGAGCTTGTTGAATACTACTACCTAAAACCAAATGGTTCGGAGAGGTACGAAGCATTGCGTGCTTCTTAACGTCATCATGCAAAGTCGAACGTACTTTGCTGGTATACTAAAGGTAGACAGGGCTTCAAAGAACCTTGACCTTTTCGGTGTGTCAAAGGCGGCTTTATAATCGACAAAAATGAAGGGAAGGTGTCAATCTGTGTGTGTGTCTTCTCCAGGATTTGCCGCAGTGTGAATATCTGGTTTTTGGTGGATTTACCAGTTCTAAAGCTACACTGATAAGGTCCAATCCAATTGGTTTAACTAAGGTCTAAGTTACAACCGTTCAGTACGCTGCACTAGCACATGGGTGCTGAATTCGGTGCATTCCTGTATATAAAATTCCATTTTAGGGAAACTTTACTAAGCTTCAGGAAAAATGTATTCAATATAGAAATTATTTCAAAATTTTAGAGCGATTTTAGCCCCTGAATGATTTTTCTTCTTCTCTTCCGAGTGTAGCCTTTATTCGTTTCGGTTTTCATCTCAGCTTTATAGTTTTATTGTTTTTTTTTCCTAACAAGTGTTACATTCCTTCCCATTGTGCGCGGTGAACAATTTGCTAGGCGGAAAGAGGGAAGCGTGTGAAAAATGTCACTGCGTGGAGTGACGCCTCAATTGTGCCTCATTCATGGAGTACAGCTGGAGAGCAGGCCGGTAACCAACGGAAGTGCGCAAGCCAACAGCATCCCCCACCACTTAACTCCCGCTCTCCCTCAACTCGGTGTTGAACTGTGCTGGAATTTTGCAAAAATCGTGTCAGTGCATCTCAATTGGAGTCTGCGTACTGAGTTTTGATTTTCAAATGTTGTCAAATATTTCAACGAACTGAACCGGCTTTGACTTTGACTTCCCTATGGTTTATTTTTTGGGCGTTCGTTTTGTAAAATTTCATTTGAGTAAACTGTAGTCATTGATTCAACAAAAACAACAAAAATAGAAAATTCAAAAAATCTAGCTTTACCTAAAATGAGTTCCCAAGACACCTTAACGAAGTGCCAGATCTGTGGACTTTCTCATAGTTGTCGTGTTACTTCATGGCATCCGATAATCATCTTTCCATCGCCCCGGATACTCATCCCCGTACGCCTCGAATAATAAGCAAAATGTTGGAGAAGGATAGGATAAGGTATATTGAGGGCCTCCGATATGGTTTTTTTCAGTTTCCATTAAAGAGTTTTGCCTTTGATTCGCAGTTCCAGAAAGATGATGGAAATCCGCAGTATTTATGCATTTGTTACATTGAAGAACTTAAGAAGTATCCAAAATAGTCTTTACCCAGACCCACCAATATGATGCAGACAACTAAGCCGACCAGAATGATGGACCAACTTACCTACACTTGACACACTTAAGAAAGACACATACCAAAACACAAAATAATAATGCACTTACCCTTTTAATACACGAACAGAACAGTTACTATAATTCTAAAAACAATTTCTGTTTACAAGACACGATTTAAACAAATTATATTTACATTAATTTTAACAATTTTAACAAGCAAAAATATAAAACGATACTTGTAAAGTAAAAGTGTGTTATACAATTCCAATGAGTCTTCTTCGATATGTCAGATTCATCCTCAAAAGGAACTTGGCTTTATCCAGAGATTTTCCGTTTTATGAACAAGAGTCAATAATAATCAACAATAATCAAGAAACTTACTAACAGTCCCTTAGCAAAAGACACTGAAAAAGCGTCACGGATCAAGAGTCACTAAACAAGAGTCCCTTACTAAAAGTCGTTTAGCAAAGGACACTGAAAAAGAGTCGCTGAACAAGAGTAACATAACCACAAGAGTCACTTAATAACAGTCACTTAATAAGCTACGCTAAACAAGAGTCACTGAGCAAGCATCACTGCACAAAAGTCACTGAACAAAAGTCACTTAGCAAAAACACTGAATAAGGGTCACTGACCAAGAGTCCCTCAACAAGTTTAACATAACAACAACAGTCACTGAACAAGATTCACTAAACAAAAGTGACTGAGCAATGGGCACTGAACAAGAGTATCTGAGCAAAAATCACTAAGCAAGTGTGACGGTTGCAGATTTACTGAGCAGAAGTCAATGAGCTAGAGTAAATAAACTAGAGTCACCGAACAAAAGCCTCTGAGCAAGAGTCATTAACAAAAGTAACTGAACAACAGTCACTTAACAAGAGTCACTTAATAAGAGTCACTTACTAACAGTCACTTAGCAAAGGACACTTGAAAAAGTCACTGAACAAGAGTAACATAACCTCAAGAGTCACTGAAAAACAGTCACTGAACAACAGTCACTTAACAAGAGACACTTAACAAGAGTCGCTGAACAAGAGTCACTCAAAAAAAGTCACTGAGCAATAGGACAAAAATGAACAAAAGTATCTGAACAAAATTCACTGAACAAGTGTGACGGTTGCAGCAGTCAATGAGCAAGAGTCACTGAACAAGAGTCACTGAGCACAAATCACTGAGCAAGAATCACAGCACAAAAGTCACTGAACAAAGGTCACTGTCCAAGAGTCATTAAGAGTTACTTTTTAAGAGTCACTTAGCAGAAGATACTGAACAGTCGCTGATCAAGAGTCACTGAACAAGAGCAACATAACAACAAGAGTCACTTAACAAGAGTCTTTTAACAAGAGTCAGTAAACAAGACTCACTAAGCAAGAGTCACTGAAAAAGACTCATTGAGCAATAGCCACTGAACAAGAGTATCTGAACCAAAATCAAAAGTGTGACGGTTGCAAATTCATTGAGCAGCTGTCAATGAGCAAGAGTCAATGAAGTAAAGTAACTTAAGAAGCGTTACTGAGCAATAATCACTAATTAAGAATCAATGAACAAGAGTCATTTAGCGAAAGACACTGGACAAGAGTCACTTAACAACAGTAACTGAACAAACTTCACAGAACAAGTGTGACGGTTGCAGATTCACTGAGCAGCAGTCAATGAGCAGAGTCAGTGAGTGAACAAAATTCACTGAAGAAGAGACACTGACCAAGAATCAATGAACAAGAGTCACTTAAGAAGAGTCTAAGACAAGAGTCATTTAGCAAAATACACTGGACAAGAGTCACTGAACAAGAGTCACTGAGCGAGAGTCACTTAACAAGAGTAGCTGAACAAGAGACAATGGACAAGTGTGCCGGTAGAGTTACTGAACAAGAGTCACTTAACTAGAGTCACTGAACAAGAGTCACTTAACAAGAGTAACTAAGCAAGACTCACTAAACAAGAGTCACTGAAAAAGAGTCACTAAGCAATAGGCACTAAACAAGAATCAAAGAACAAGAGAACAAGATCACTTAACAAGAGTCATTTAGTAAAAGACACTGAACAGAATTCACTAAACAAGAGTCACTGAATAAGAGTTACTGAACTAGAGTCACTTAACAAGAGTCACTGAACCAGAATCACTGATCAGGAGTAACCAAACAAGATACCCTGAGCAAGTGTGACGGTAGCAGATTTGATGAGTAAGAGTCACTTACTAACAGTCTCTGAGCAAGAATCACTGAACAAGAGATACTAAACAAGAGTCATTTAGACCTACACCTCGCATACTTACTTAACGGTCACACTATATTTTGCAACAATTTTCACTTAGCGGCCTTTTTTACCTCGCTTAGCGGCCGCAAAAAAAAACATTTGTTAAAAAAATGCCAAAACCGCCAAAAACTTGAATCAAGGCATAAATGGAATCTTTGCAATCGTTAGAATAGATGACAAGACATATCAAAATTTTCCGATAAGTCAAATGGCCATTCTGAACCAAGTGAGAAAGTCGGTCAAGCCCGACTATAATATACTCTGTATCGCTTCAGGCCGCCGCACAGTGGGAGATTTCGTATATTTAGGTGGAATTAATTCAAATTTTAGATTTAAAAGAATGAAATCACTGGTATGAAATTTTCGACATATTATAAAACAAAAATAAATATTTTTTGACTTAAATTTTTAATTAAAATATAAATTTTTATTAAAAAAAAATAAATTTTTAAATTTTTTTTTGTTAGTTTTAAATTTTTTACGAACACTATAACTTTTTTTTTATAGTAGTTTGGAGTGCTGAACTATAAAATCAATTTTAAATATTTTTAATGCAAACGTTTTTTAACATATTTTTTTTTTTTAATTTTTTCGGTAGGAACAATTACTGTTTAAGCCATATATCAATTCAAGAACTTCAGATTTAGTCAAGCACGATACCAATTGAAAGGTTATTAAATTTCCCATCATCGCGTAACCCATTGTTTTCGAATCAGTTAACTAGTTTGAGCACAAATATCAAAAATATATGGAATATATCGATTTTTTGATCATTGTACCTGAAAATTTTTTTTTACAAGTTTTGGCAGGAAGAGTCAGCTAATGTTTGTTTTTTTAGTATCACTATTGAAGTACACATTAATTAAAACAAAAATCACAGCTGAAGCAGGCTGCAGTCACAAGTTCTAAGCCACGAAACATTAAAAAGTGAAATATTTTCCATAAATCGATGCACTCGCAAATACATCACTTTATTCAACTAAAACACATACTCAACGAACTCACAAATACTTTTTTAAACGCATGCATACCTCTTAACTTTAATTAAAAACAAAAAATTTATCAGCTTTAATGTTTTATGTTTTTTTTGTGGCTTTTCTGCTGCTTTCTAATAGGCTCGAAAGCATTTCAATGCACGTTCTTTCACATACGCCATGTTTGAAAGCTCATAGCTGATCGAATATCAATAGCACATAAAAACTTTAAGTACCGTTAGACTCAGGGATGTATTGGCTATTAATCAAAAAAAAAAAATTGACGCCATTTCAAATTTGAAATTTGAATTAATTCCACCTAAATGTACCAAATATCCCACTGTGCGTCGCTCGCATTTGCTCCCGACTATAATATTATAATATATCTAAGAAGTCACGCGGTTATCGTGCAATATTTTTGTTACACGCTCATCTCTAAGTTTCTCTCTCTTTCTCACTAATATTACCTTTGTTGAATGGAATGCTGTGGTGGTTGGTTGGGGGGTTTTTGGGTGGCCGTTTTTGCTCATAACTTGAGTATCGTTCATCCGATCTTTATCATTTCTTAGGCAAATCTATAAATAATGATAATTACTAACTATCTTTAGAAGGTATGATTCATCTATCACCAAAACTGTGGGAGATATGATATTTTTCCCAAATCGCGGGGGCGGGAGGGGGCGTGGTAAAGATTGAAAATAAACTTGTTTTGCCTGCAAGTACACTGAGGGAAAAATGCTCTGAAATTTCAATATTAACACTTTGACTTTCACATTTGCCCCATTGATTCAGCGTTAAATATGGAATTCGTAAATATAAAGTGTGTACACTTTAATTTAAATATGAAAATATTAAAAAAAATTTTTTTAATTAAATTTTTAATCCAATTAGTTTGTTCTGAATCAAAAGTAGAAATTCCCCATTGAAGCCACCACCAGTTGGACTCTGAAAAACACCGAATTATATTAAATTGTATTTAAAAATGTTTACTTACTCTGCGGGGATTCAAACTCGGGACCCTTGGTCTGAACACAATTGGAACGTCCACGCGCTGGCGGTAAGTCTTCTAAGATACTACTTGTATTGAATTGAATCTACCATCTTCCTAAGAACATCAAATCACTTGTAATTCTCAATTTCGAGTTCCCCGAATTGTTCATATAAATGGCGCAAAGAAAATTAGGTGATTTAATATTGATTTAATAAACTGATTTTAATACAAAAATTGCTTAGTAAAATCAAATATGATTGTTATATTTTTTACTATGCCATTTTTCCCTGAGTGTATAAGAAATATATGTCCCATACATGTAAAACGTCTATCTCTTACCATCTCTGAGATCTGTGCGTTCATACAGACAGACAGACGGACATGGCTATATCGACTCGGCTGTTGATGCTCATCATGAATATATATATTTTATAGGGTCGGAAATGATTCCTTCTTAATATACTCTGTGTACCCTTGGTAAAGATTATAAAAATAAAAACTTGATTTTACAGAAAGACTTATATACCTAAAGCAATAACGCTTGCAATCTGTATGAAAATTAACTTTCTGACCAAAGACTTTTTCACAGATCTCCTGAAAAGTAGAAAAAACACACTTGTGATGTTAATTCTTATTGCCCCAGAATTGGGTTTATCTATTGCACAGTGCCATAAAATTCAACTTTATTTAATGCCTGGGAACGGAACCAGTAACTTATGAAACTAGAGGCATCAGGGAGCAACACCTCATACCCAGTTTTTCATGAGCACGTCAAGTTCGCGTTTACTGGGCACATTTATACTAGCAACACTCAGCTACAACATCTGTTGCTGGTTAAAAAAAGGTGAGAGCTAAAATTTTGGAAAATTCACCAAAGATGAAGGGAGTCACCACAATTGTTATACTAAATTCCCGCCTCCAATGGACAAGTGGTTAGTACCCCGCCCATAGAGGTCTAACTTAGAAAATGGAATTAATGGAAAACCCACTCGATAGAATTTTGTAAGATTTTAAATATATTGAGATGCTGACCAATAAAATGTATCCTTAAGAGATGGTAACATGCATCGAAAGACCGCGATGGTGGGTACCACATTTGACATCACCTATTATCGAGTCCATATAGGCCATAAACTAGAGATAACGAGAAGGCCACGCTAACTTCGTCTGTGCCGAAGTTTTTATACCCTTGCAAAAGCTGTTTTTGAAATGACAGAGTTTAAGAACGCTTGGATAAAAATCAAAAACTTTTTTTAACTTAAATCGATTTTCCGTCAGATGAACATTTGATTTCGACCAAATTTCGCGAATCTTTTTGAAAACATATCAAATTAACAATCGCCAAGTTTAAGAACGATAAAATTGAAAACAAAAAAGTTTTTCTCACTAAGACTCATTTTCCGACCGATAAGTCCTATGGCAGCCTGCAGATATAGTCATCTGATTTCGACCAAATTTTTCAAATTAGTTTGAAAGCGTTTAGTGTTAATAATCACCGACCTTAAGAACGATTTACTTGAAAACAAATATTTTTTTTCAGTAAGACCCATTTTCCGACCGATCGGTCCTATGGCAGCTATAAGATATAGTCTTCCGATTTTGATAAAAGTTTGCGAATCTGTTTGAAAGCATATAATATTAATAAGGGACGAGTTTGAGGACGCTAACATAGAAACCAAAAAAGTTTTTCTCAGTAAGACCCATTTTCCGACCGATCGGTCCTATGGCAGCTATAAGATATAGTCATCCGATTTTGACCAAAGTTTGCAAATCTGTTTGAAAGCTTTTAATATTAATAATGACCGTGTTTGGGAACGCTAACAATAAGAACAAAAAAGTTTTTCTCACTATAACCCATTTTTTTACCGATGGTTCCTATGGCAGCTATAAGATATAGTCATCCGATCCGGTCGGTTCCGACATATTATCAGCGTGCAGTAAAAAGAAGACTCTGTGCAAAATTTCAGCTCGATAGCTTTAAAACTGAGAGACTAGTTTGCGTCAGAAACAGACGGACAGACAGACGGACAGACAGACGGACAGACAGACGGACAGACAGACAGACAGACAGACGGACGGACAAAGCTCAATCGACTCAGCTCGTCGCCCTGATCAAGAATATATATAGTTTATGGGGTCGGAAATGAATATTTCTATGCGTTGCAAACTTCTGGGCAAAATTATAATACCCTTTGCAAGGGTATAAAAATAGACCGAATGGCGTTTTCAGTTTTACCAACGAAGCCTTGGTTCGCGATTTATAGGCATTTTTGTAGTAGCAATTGGCAAAACCAGCTTCACCAAAATTATGGAATTAATCTTATGAGTAAATTGCTTAATTTTCAGCAGAAAAACAGGTAATTTCATTTGAATACTTAAGTTGAAGGCATTTTAGCGTATCGCGGTTTGTTCACCTAAGACATTTTTCGACAGAATTTTGCTTTTTCTTAGTGGAAATGACGAATTTTAATCAAAGGATTAATTTCATAATTTTGGAGAAGCTCCTGATACCCAAATGGTCAATGTTGCTCAAAGGCAATTGCTACTACAAAGATACCCATAGCCCGCGAACTAAGGCTTCGATGGTGTATTTAAAAACGCAGCTCGGTCTATTTATATACCCTTGCAAAGGGTATTATAATTTTGCCCAGAAGTTTGCAACGCATAGAAATATTCATTTCCGACGCCATAAACTATATATATTCTTCATCAGGGCGACGAGCAGAGTCGATTGAGCTTTGTCCGTCCGTCTGTCTGTCTGTCCGTCTGTCTGTCTGTCTGTCCGTCTGTTTCTACGCAAACTAGTTGCTCAGTTTTAAAGCTATCGAGCTGAAATTTTGCACAGAGTCTTCTTTTTACTGCACGCTGCTAATATGTCGCGAACCGCCGGATCGGATCACTATATCTTATAGCTGCTATAGGAACCATCGGTCGAAAAATGGGTTTTAGTGAGAAAAACTTTTTTTGTTTTCAATGTTAACGTGATTAAACTCGGTCATTAATAATATTATATACTTTCAAACAGATTTGCAAATATTGGTCAAAATCGGATGACTATATCTTATAGCTGCCATAGGAACCATCGGTCGAAAAATTGGTTTTAGTGAGAAAAACTTTTTTGTTTTCAATGTTAACGTGATTAAACTCGGTCATTAATAATATTATATACTTTCAAACAGATTTGCAAATATTGGTCAAAATCGGATGACTATATCTTATAGCTGCCATAGGAACCATCGGTCGAAAAATTGGTTTTAGTGAGAAAAACTTTTTTGTTTTCAATGTTAACGTGATTAAACTCGGTCATTAATAATATTATATACTTTCAAACAAATTTGCAAATTTTGGTCAAAATCGGATGACTATATCTTATAGCTGCCATAGGACCGATGGCCGGAAAATGGGTCTTAGTGAAAAAAAACTTTTTTGTTTTTAAGTAAATCGTTCTTAAGGTCGGTGATTATTAATATTAAACGCTTTCAAACTAATTTAAAAAAGTTGATCGACATCGGGTGACTATATCTTATGGTTGCCATAGGACCGATCGGTCGAACTTGAGTCTTGGTAAAAAATTTTTTTGTTTAGTTTTGTTAGCGTCCTTAAACTCGCTGATGACTTATTTTAAATTGGGCCGAAATCGGTTGACTATATCTTAAGGCTGCCATAGGGCCGATCGGTCGGAAATTGAGTCTTAGTGGGAATATCTTTTTTTCAGACGTTTATCTGTCGGAAAATAGGTTTTAGTTACAAAATTTTTTGATTTTTATGTAAGCGTTCTTAAACTGTGACATTTGCATTTGCAAGGGTATAAAAACTTCGGCACAGACGAAGTTAGCTTGGCCTTCTCGTTATATCTAGTTTATGGCCTATATGGACTCGATAATGGATGATGTCAAATGTGGTACACACTATCGCGGTTTTTCGATGCATGTTACCATCTCTTAAGAACACATTTTATTGGTCAGCATCTCAATATATTTAAAATCTTACAAAATTCTATCGAGTGGTTTTCCATTAATTCCATTTTCTAAGTTAGACCTCTATGGGCGGGGTAGTAACCGCTTGTCCATTGGAGGCAGGAATTTAGTATAACAATTGTGGTGACTCCCTTCATCTTTGGTGAATTTTTCAAAATTTTACTTCTCACCTTTTTTAACCAGCAACAGATGTTGTAGCTGTATGTTGCTAGTATAAATGTGCCCATTAAACGCGAACTTGACGTGCTCAAGAAAAACTGGGTATGAGGTGTAGCGCCCTGATGCGTTCCCAGGCAATTTTGAGTGTTCCACTGTGTTATCTAAACTATTTACCTATATAATCTAATCTATTCACTTTTGAGCGTATCCTTTTGAAATTTGAGCGTAAATGTTTGAAAACTTCTTCGCTTGAATTGGAGGGATTCGAATCCTTTATGGTTTGCAAGAAAACTTCCCCAAAAGTTTAGCATACTTTTCAGAGATCGCTAACAAAATTTCAAACATTTGAAAATGTTGTTTTTGGCAACCACCGTAACTACAACAATAGTTACTCTCCAGCAGCTGCGCTCTCTAGGGGGTTCTCACGCTCTCAGTTGCGCTCTTGTGTGCTCTCTCTTGCTCTCCCTGCAGCTGGAGAGGCTGTAAGCGGCTGCTGCTGCTGCTGCTTGGTCTGGTGCTGTGGCGTTTCATTCTAGAATTAAGAGCCGTCGCAGCAGGAGGAAGTCGTGTAGAGTAGAGCGAGCTCGTTCGTGTGTGTGTTGTACCGCCAACCGCCCGGACCGTTACCCGGAAACGAAGTGTAGCTAGCTAGAAGAAGGGGAAGAGACCTAGCGTACGGTTATTTGGCACAAATCAAAAACAAAAAAAAAGCGTTAAACGGTGTCTAATTTTGTTTTTTTTTTGGTGTGTGTGTTGTTGGGCTTAGTGTTTACTTACACACATACACACACGCACACACATACGTACCCAATTGGTCAGTAAGTCAATGGTTTATACCCGTACAAGTCTAAGAAAACAAACAAATAAACAAACAGCTTTCGCCTACCCCTTAGCTTACATTGTGCCGTTGGGGGTGGGGGAGGGGGAAGGGGTAGGTTGAGGGGCAGGGGTAGGTGGAGAGGTCCTTACTACGCACTCTACACACTTTTAGCAAATTTCGTTGCGTAAAAAAGTCAAATGCGCAGCAAACTGCAATTGCCACGCCCCCTAACCATAGTAGAGAGAGTTGCCCGAGAGAAGCTGTGCGTATGTGTGTGTGTGTGTGTGACTTGTGCATTTTTAGGGATACACAAAATGTGCGTGTCCACAAATTAAGACGAAGAAACAAATAATACAAAAAAAATAACTGAACAATTGTTAAGGAATTTCCTTGAAAAAATACAAAAAAAAAAAAAACAAACAAAATTACCATGGACAGCTCCCCGGATTTGTCTTTGAAACTGCGACGTGGATCCAGCGATTCACGTGACAATTTTTACACATGGACTTTGCCCAGGGCATTGATTCCGATATCGAGGAGGTGGAACAGCAGGTGCCACCACCCTTGCCCCAGGTATCGCTGGCAGAGGAGGTGCTAATGATGGTGGCACCACCGCCGCCGCCACCCTTAATGGGTCAACCCTTGCCCACTTTAACCGAAACGGAGGATATGCCACCCACACCCACACCACCACCACAGCAACTTAGCCAGGAGGCAAATTCACCGCCAGGTTCGCCCATTAATTCGGTGTTGGAATTGGAATTGATACCACCACCGCCGTTGTCACCCCTAGATGAGGTGGTTGGGCAAACAGCCACGGAAGAGGCTGAAGCAGAGGAGACAGCCGCCGAAGAAGAGGAAGAAGAGGAGGAGGTGGAGGAGGAGGAGGAGCAGCAGGCAGCAGAGCAGGCAGATGAGGAGGAAGATGAAGATAAGTCCACTCCACCTCCGCCTTTGCCGCCGCTACCCTCAAATCTATCCTACCTACAGGGTAATGTCACCCCACCCCTGACCAAGTCACCCTCGACCTCACCCTCGCCGCCAGTGACACCTCCTCCCTGTCCTCAGCTGAATCTCACGCGTATGGTTTCCCCACCAGCCCAGCATGTCAGTCAAATACCACCACTCACACCCTCCTCGGAGAGTGAAGAGGAATCACAACCCAATACACCGCCACTGCTGGCCAAGTCGGAGCCCTTGCAGTTACCAGAGCCGGAGCTGGAAGAGCTCGAGGAGCCACAGCCCGAACCCTTGAGTGCTGGCCAGTCTCTGGATATGGAGGATGAGTCCACCACCATTACCACGCCGCCTAGCAATGGTTATTCCGCCTCCTCCATTATAGCACCACCACCAGAACACTTTGCTGAACTCGAGGAGGATCTGAATGCTGCTGGTGTTTTCATACCTCCACCACCTTTAGAGGAACCGCTACCAGGGGACGAAGAGGCCGAAGATGAATTGTCGGTGCACGATAGCATCAGTTCACCCAGAGCCGCCAGTATTGCTGCCAGTGGAGCCAAACTGCCAGACAGTCGTGGTCCCAGTCGATCTGCATCTCGCAGTGGCTCCATTGCGGCACCTCCTTTATCTGGTGGTGTGGCGGGCATTCTGTCGCCTCAGGCGTCCCTCAAATCGCAATCATCTATTAAATCGCAGAGTCCAGTGGCCTCCCTTAAATCCACTACCTCTGCTTCCACCTCGCAACGTGTTCAGAGTCCACCCGTGGGTGAGGGAGCCCCGGTTATGCCCTCACCGCCGCTGATGCGTAGCTCACCGGCTGAAATGGTGAAGAATGGTGTGCCATCGCCTAGGCAAATGCACAGTCCACCAAGAATAACCACACCACCCAGAGTCTGTAGTCCACCGCTGGTGAGCAGTCCACCCAAATTGGCGGAAACGGCAGCCGCAGCGGTGACAACTGTGGCAAGCGTTAAGGAGACGGTTAGGTAAGTTTCAATACAGTTTCTATCTATCCATGCCATCGTTTGCCTCATTCCAGTGTGTTGAACCCTTAACAACCATAGCTCTCTCTCGCTCTGTCTTTCTCCCTTGCTGTCCTTGTTCTGCACTTTATTAATTGCATAAGCGTTTGCCTGTGGCTCCATCTCATGGGCATCGTCAGCCTCCATTAGTTGCTGCTAATAGCTCAGACAAAAACTGTTTAACTTGTGCACTCAACGCTTGTTCTGTCGCCTGTTTTGTCTGCCTTCATCCTCCATTCGTCCTCCATGCTCAATTCCCCATCCTCCATTCTCCACTTTGCATTAATTAAACATCACGTTTCCAGTGCAACACCCGGACAAGATTCATGCCCAAGCCTTTCATATGCGGCATTTCAAGTGCGTATACGACACGTTGTCTGGGTGCCCTAGGAGTTGATTGGCTTTGCCATGACGAGGATGATGATGATGATGATGATGATGCTGGTGCTGTTGCACTATAATTGTAAGCAGCGAATTCTGCAGGTTGTTGTCCCGTCACCTGTCGCCTGCAGGATCAGGCACAATGGAGTCAGTCCACGCCCATGATTGAGGCATAAAATGGGTCAATTGAAAGCTTGCGTTGTGCAATGTTTTTTTGAAATGGACTCTAAAAGGGCGGTGCCAGGCGGAAAGTAAAGTGAACTTGAGCACAACGAAGTCTAGGTACCCTACTTGGAGGTATGAAGTAGTTAGGAACGGTAGGAAATATTCAAAAAATTGTTTAGTGGTCTGCAAAAACGCATAAAGTTGGGATACAACTTTTCTTTTAGAATGATAATAAGCACTTAGAAAAGGTTTTGGAAAATTCGAATCCTTTGTGGGTGTAAAAGACTTCCAAGCAAAGCTCATTTCTCAAAAATGAAGTTCGAAAACGAACAAAATATGAAAAAAAAGTTTGTACCGATTGGTTAACAACGCTCAGCTAAAACGTTTAGAGCTATAAGACTTCAATTAGAACACAATTTGTTTTTATCGAAGTCTAGGTACCCTACTTGGAGGTATTAAGTAGTTAGGAACGGTAGGAAATAAACAAAAAATTGTTTACTGGTCTGCAAAAAAGGCATAAAGTTGGGATACAAGTTTTCTTTTAGAATGATAATAAGCACTTAGAAAAGGTTTTGGAAAATTCGAATCCTTTGTGGGTGTAAAAGACTTCCAAGCTAAGCTCATTTCTCAATAATGAAGTTAGAAAACGAACAAAATAGGAAAGAAAGTTTGTACCGATTGGTCAACAGAGCTCAGCTAAAACGCTTAGAGCTGTGAGACTTCAATTAGAACACAATTTGTTTTTATCGAAGTTTAGGTACCCTACTTGGAGGTACTAAGTAGTTAGGAACGGTAGGAAATAATCAAAAAATTGTATACTGGTCTACAAAAACGCAAAAAGTTGGGATACAAGTTAGAATACAATTTACCTATATCTATATCGAAGTCTAGGTACCCTACTTGGAAGTACGAAGTTAAAAATCGCTTAAAGTTAGCTGGCTAAAATTGGGGTAAAAGTTTTCTTTTATGATGCTTTTAAGCACTAAGTCACGGTTTTGGATTTCATTCAATCCCCCCTTTCAACCCACAATACCCTTTCGAAAGCTTGCTTCTTTTCTTATGCTTCTTTTTCTTAACATTTGCGGTTTCGTTCTCTAATGCGCACTTCTACCCCAAAAAACAAGAACAAAGTAATTTGTGTGAGGGGAAAATATTAAGTACAATCCTAAAATGTTTTAAGCTCACAAAAATATAAATTATTTTCACCATCTTGACAAGTTCTCACTGTCTTAACCACTCGAAATGCATTGTCCCTGCATTCAACCATTTATGCAACAGTCGAGTACCCATAGAGTCAGTTCACCCACCATTTCAGGTTAACAACCCCGTTGGAAATGAACGACCTAAAGTATGCAGCACGCTTTCAGAAATCTGATTACAAGTGCACTTGAGTGCATGACCCAACCACCCAAACGCAAAGGCAAACCCAACCCAAGCCAAGCCAAGCCAAGCCATGCCAAGCCATGCCAAGCCAACCAACTGTGTAGTTGCGGTTTCCATTCACATTCACTAACAGACAAAGTCCTCGTCCTGTTGGTGCCCCTGTGTCAAGGTTATTCTATAAGCTACAACACTTGTTGCAAATTTCTTTTTTTCTTTTTTCCTTTTTTTTTTTATTTATTATCCAAGTCTTTTCCACCATATGCCATAATGAGAACTCGACAATATTGTCGAGTGTCTTAAGAGTCTGCTACACACACACACACACATACACAATGCAAACAAATGAGGCTTGGAATGCATCTCATTTCACCTGTCAGACTTCAATTAAACCTTCCCAAACATGTTTCATATTTCCCTCTAATCACATCAAACATACGACTGCTTGCATACATAAGTATGTACACATATTCTGTCCGCTGCGATTAGTTTCAATTGTGGCCACGTCCAAACGTTATTGTGTGGTCGGTGAAGGGGCGGTATTTTCATTAAGCAATTTTTTTTCAGTCTTCGTGCCTGTTATTAAGTGCAATTTACTGTGTGTTGGAGAGGCAGGTACCAGTACGTGTCTGTGTAAATGGTTCCGGAAAGCCAGCCGCATACAAGTAATTGAAACACCCCTCTCAGTTAGGACAAAAGATCCATAGAAAGTCTATCAACCGTCAATCGAAATTGTAAAAATTTCTTTCTGTTTCGACTGAAATTAGTGAGTTGAGTATTTGACAGGTAAACAATGCCCAGCTAAAACGCTTGGAGTTAACAACCTGAAATTGATACTCAAGAAGCGGTTTTGCAAAATTCTAACCCCCAGTGGTTGCAAAAGGCCAAACATTCTATTATCTTTTTTCCAATCGACTTTGTTCATTTCACCACATTACAGATTGCAAAGTAATATATAATGCTAGACTAAAGTATGCGGAATGAAATACGAACATTTTTATAAAGGCAGTCACAAAGTATTAAGACAATTCAAGCAGAAATACAAATTATTGGAAAAGTATCGGTACTATTCCAACATGCATTACACCAAAGATGAACGTTTCTAAATAACGCACAGTAGCAATTATGTCAATTGAATGCAGCAGAGCGTCGAAAGCTAATTTGCATATATTGCACCAACAACCCAAAGCAGACGAAAAATTTAATATTTCATTATTTTTCGGCAATGGGATTCAAGAAAATTTTTCTTTATAAAGTAATATCGGATGTAAAGAGTGGAAAGCAAATGGAGAAAAAACCTGGATCCGGAGAAAAATTCAACTTATAGCGATCTGAATTAAGAGCTAAATCAAAGTATGAAATTGTGGGTCGCAAAGCCAAATTATATCGTGCGCTGGCAAAAAGCTATAATTTGAGTGACAAAACTATAAAAAAAAATATATTAAAGAAATGGGAGTAATCAATTGTTCTAAAAAAAACCGTGCCTACTGTTTCTGAACAGCAAAGGAAGACCACTAATCATCGGCTAAGAGCACTTTAAAGAAATTTGTTCTCTTCAAACTCGTCAAAAGTTTGTATTATGGAGGACGAGACTTATTTCACGAATTTCACTATTTCAAGCTTTCTGACACTAAACCACCTGTAAATGTCACTCAAATTACAAAAACCAAGTATCCTAAGAAGGATTTACTGCTGCTGTCTATAAGTGAACGTGGCATCAGCAAACCCGTCGTTTTCAAGGCAGGATTAGCCGTTAATACGACGATTTACAAAGAACATTGCCTTCCAGTGCGTTAAACAAGTTTATTGAAAAGCATCATGCGAATGATACACGGTCTTTTGTACCGATTTAGCACCTGCTCACTATGCCAAAAAAAACACTGGAGACACTTGATATATTAAATATACAATATATACCCAAGTTGCAAAACCCCCCAATTAAGGACAATTGAAAAATTTTGTTCCAATTTGAAAAAAAAAGTCTACGGCAAATGATATAAGCCCAAAAACATCTATTGATTTATCTTAAAAATCAAAAGGGAGCTTGCGAAAATCGATACAAGCGGAATTCAGAAGGTGATGCGCGAAGTTCCCCAAAATATAAGGAAGACTGATTGCTATGGTCATGAAATTTTTTTGTAAATAAAAACATATCCAGAATATAAATTTCTCGGATATCAAATGTATTTTCTCCTATTCTTAAAGAGTTTGTTCGTCATTCCGAGGCGATATATCGGAAATCGAATATTTTTTGGTGATATTTTTGTTTTAGCGTCCGGTCACACTGTTGCGAATAACTGTTTCTTGTGCTCTGGACATGTAAAGCGAAATGTTTAAAAGTTATTTTATTAAAGTTGATGCACAGAAATCGCAGTGCAAGCTGTGCAATAAAGTTTAAAAGACCAGTGGCAACTCAACAAATATTATGGCGCACTTAAAAGCAAAGCATAGTTTAAATGATATTGACTTCTGGGAATTTGTGATAACTTTAATTTACCTTTGACTACCATGGATCGTGGCCCCATTAAGTTCTGAATGGAAGAGAAGACGCATTGCCAGTGCTTTCTAACTTGGCATTGTCATATCTTATTACACCGGGAAGCTCAGTGTCATCGGAACGCTTGGCTTCGGCATAAAAAGTGTAGTTTCTGACACCAGAAGCCGAATGACCGATGAGCACATAACTCAACGGGTCTTCCTAAAATCTCTGACTAACGATTATTGGTAAAATCAGAAGCTTTTACGTTTCGTAGATTTAACTGAATAAGTTTTTTATTCCTTGTTGTTCGAATGCTCTATTTTGAAAGATGATGAATTTAAAAAGTAAACACTTCTTTCATGAATAAGTTTGCAGAACTTCTTATGTTAAAAATGAAATAAAAAATAAATATCTCTTGTTAATTTAATAAATATACATTAAATCTATATTAGTTAAGCGCACTCAGAATGTAGTTCATATTACGCGTCAAATTACGCCTCATTGTTAAGATCCGGATTTTTATTGAAAAATATCGAAAATATCGGTAAAACCGATATTTTTACACCAAAATATTTATATCGAAATGACACTTTTTCTATATCGTCAAAAATATCGAAATAGATATTTTTGAAATTTCTGACAACCCTAGTTTTGAATGATTTTCATGGAACAATGTGAGTTGAGTGATTTGCGAAGCTCACCAATAGATGGCGCCAATTTTGTGTGGCCAGTTTTTTATATGGCAGATATTTGAGATATTCATACGAATTTGATTAAAATCATCAAAATTATTCTGAAGCAGAAAAAGTTCATATGTGGAAACCATTGAAAACAAAAAAGTTTTTCTCACTATAACTTCTTTTTCGACCGCTAAGGTCATTCGATTTTGATCAAGTTTTTCAGAAGGCATAAATGATTGCATACAATATTTATTAATATTAAGCTTGAAAGCGATAGCGTTAAAAACAAATAAGTTTTTCTTACTAAGACTTTTTCAGACCTGTCTATTTTATGGCAGATATACTATATAGTTTTCCGATTTTCTTCAAGCTTGGTGGAATTATGAAATATGATAGCAAACTTATAAGTACTTAAATAAATCTCACTTAAACTAGTTTTTCGACCGATCGTTCCAATGGCAGTTATATGCTATAGTCCGATCCGGCCGGTTCCGACAAATGTGCAGTGTATTGGTACCTTAAGACTTCGTGCAAAGTTTGGTTAAGTTAGCTTTTAAACTTACGAAGGAGATAGCATAGAAACGGTCGGACATGGCTATTTCAACTCAGCTCGTCGTGCTGATCAAGAATATATATACTTTTTGTGACCGGAGATGTTTTCTTCAATGCGTTACAATCATCTGGACAATTTTACTATACCTACTGCAAGGGTATAAAAATATACTCAAAACTCGGTTCTCAGTAATCGATACTTAGTTCTTGATACTCACTATTCAGTACTCGGTATTCGATACTCAGTAATTACTCGCTACTCAGTACGCACTACACACACAACCTACCTGCTGCTACAGCAAATGGCAAAAGCAGCTGACTATGCAAAGAAAAAGGCGTACCCAAAAAAATCTTTGTCAAAAATTTAGAAAATATCTATATCGAAATTTTTTCGATATTGGAAAAAGAATCATTTCGATATTGATATTTATACGATATGTTCATCCGATTTTAACCAAACTCAACAAAATTGTGGGCAAAACTGATAGTATTCACAACTGAAAGGTATAAAGACAACAAAAAAGTTTTTCTCACTAGAACTTCTTTTTCGACCGATAGTTCCTATGGCAGCTGTATGCTATAGTCATCCGATTTGGATCAAACTTGGTAAAATGAAGTGGTAGCATATAAAATTGATCAGTAACAAGTTTGGGAGCGAACAAAAAAGTTTTTCTTACTAAGACATTTTTCAGACATATCTTTTCTATGGCAGCTATACTCTATATTTGCCCTTTTTTTATAAAAGTTGGTGGAATTATGTGAAAGCGTAGAAAACTCAGAAAAACGAGGTTTGCGCACGTTTGCGTTGAAGACAAAAAAGTTTTTCTCGCTGGAACTACTTTTTCGACCGATAGTTCCTATGGCAGCTATATGATATAGTCCGGTCGGACTTTTTTTTTTTCATTTTACCTATTTTTGAAAACTACATTCTGATTGCCTTTAAAATCTAGAGATCGGAGCTTCAAAACACGGAAAAAACATGATTTAGGAACGATTTCTTTTCTTCCAGATAGCTGCTATGTGTCAGATAAACTTACACATGTTTATTTGTTTGTTTTTGTAAGAGGTAGTTTTATGAGGTAGTTTAGATGTAAAATCGGTCCTAAATGTATTTTTATAAGTTTAATAAAAGATATGTGTGTTCGAAGCTTAAACTTGCTAGAGTTTTAGCCGGCTCGAGGTCATATTATATTGCACATAACTTTAAACCGCAAAGGTCAACTTGGCGTTGTCTTTAGCTGTCGCTTTTTGCACTTATGCTGACTTGGAATACTTCAGAAGATAGAACCGGGAGATTTATGAAACAACTGTATAATCGACCAGCATACATTGTGGTGGTGTGTGTTACTGTTTAAAATTATATGGAATCATAGCATGACCTCGAGCCGGCAAAAGCTCTAGCAGGTTTTAGTTTTTAAATACATATCATTTGTTAAACATTAATAAAGTACTTCGGAACCAATAATTTTCATTTGGGCTTAATGTATAAAGTATAAGAAAAGTATAGCGTCTAGCTAAGAAGGAATCCTAAGTACTGCAGTTCTTACGTCTGCTTAAGCAGGTGTCCTTCATTTAATACAGGGTGGTTAATGAAAGATGCTACATTTAGAAACTCGCATTACTTATTTGAAATTTGAAATATTTTCACTATTATAGAAATTATTGAAGCTATTTGGTGTTCAAGTTTGACGCCTCATTGTGAAATCTTTGTTACTTACTAATTTTTTAAAGTATTGTCCATCGCTAGCCCCTACTTTTTCCCAGCTTTCTGGCAATTTTCGGATACCATCTCAAAAAAAACGATGCGTCTTTCATTGCGATTCGCGAAACGATCCAATATTGGAGTTTTGGAGTGGAAGAAGTGCTGATCCTCAAGGGCATGCGTCATTGACGAAAACAAATAGTAGTCAAAAGCGGCAATGTCTGGGCTATACGGCTGGTGGGGTAGGACTTCCCATTTCAGAGTTTCAAGGCTGCGCAACATGTTGCAAAATTACCGTGTCGTGCCTTTGCTCGTATTCTGGCCGTTTTTGCTTCAATACTCGACTCAAACACATTAATTGAGTTTGGTAGAGTTGCTCTGTGAGGTTTCACCCGGTTGAAGCACCTCATAGTACACCAAGCCCAATTGGACCCACCAAATACAGGGCATGACCTTGTCACCGTGCTTTGTCATTCGGCTTTGGCGTCGATTTTGGCCTAAGGCCAGGCGACCCGTACGATTCTTAGCTCTTTGAGCATGTTCCCCGTAAGCTTCTTGCAGCATTCGATGACCTTCAGATGCATTTTTCTGCAAATGAAAGCAGAAAAGTCAACTTTCCCACAAACTGTGTTTTGTTGGCACAAGAAACTATGTTGTTTACACTTCAGCGAAACGATACTTACTAAAAAAAAAAACTTAAAAATGAAGTTGTTTGCCACATTTTCCAATTCGATTTTATACTATAGACGCCATCTAACAAGTTATTGATAGGATTAACTCGTGAGCGCTTAAGCTCAGCGGGTTATCGTGAGTTGCTTAAAGTGTCCTGAATGTGGCTTCACTTAAGCTTGAGTCACTCTAAAGTTAATCTCAAGTTGATATGAATAGCTACAATTTCATGTCTTCACCCTATTGTGATAGAGTGAGACAGAAACCCAACAGAAACAGCGGGAAATGTTGGAATGTTATGAGCTAGTGAACAAAAATGAGTTGCTCTGTTTTGTTCAGTCGTTCTTTCAAAGCAGTGACTGATCTAAAAGTCTTATATTTTGATCTTTTTCTTTGTATACAAGTGAGCAACTGAGCATTTTGTATAAGTTGACGCACACTATTCAAGTGTCTCGGAGTGTACACCACACTTTATGAGTATGTATGGGAAAAAGCACTTGTCCGATCTTTTGTGGTACAACTTTTGAATGTTGCCGCATACAATTGGACGACGGAAATGTCTGGCATCCGATATAATGAGCTCGATTGGCCACTAACCGTCGACACATGGCAACCAAAGCCCAGCACCCAATCGCCCAACCATTATTTAATTAAGTCTGAATCCGAATCTGTGCATCTGTGTGGGTGTCTGCAAAAGAGGGTGCCCTCCAATGCAAAAATGCCAAGCACAATCAGTCGAACTAATCCTCCATGCATTCCACATCCATTTCCAGCGGCAGCAGCAGCTCCAGCTCTGGTAGCGCCGCTCGAGAGAAAACACCCATTGCCACGCTCAGCTATCAGGATGAACAGAAGCCACTGCCAGTGACCAGCCAGCCGCGTCCGCACTTTACGAGCAGCCATCATCATTACCATCTGCCGCATCAGTTCCAGCATCCGCATCATCAGAACCATCATACGCACAGTGTGCGAGTACCCACACCCACAGTGCCCAGCAGCTATGCACCGCCACAGCCACAGTCAGTTCCTGCTGCAGCTGCTACTGTCGATGAGGATGCCAGCAGTCGACGTGCAGCGCCCATTTTATTGAGCACCACAGGTGAGACCTCAATGGCGGCCGTATCACCGGGTCGCGCCTCGGCCCGCTCGGGTTCACACCATCATGTGACCATCGATGAGTCGAGTTTGCCGCGCAAGAGCAGCATGGAGAATGCGGGACCAAGTGGTTTGATTGTGGGCGGTGGCGATGGTGATGGGGATACAGATATTGGAGGTGGTGGAGGCGGCGGCGGAGGTGCCGGCACTGGAGATAGTTCGGAGCCACCCTCCTCACCAGGTAGCTCGCAGCATCAGCCGGAGGGCCAATTGGCTCTGATGTATCACTCACATCAGTTGACCAACTATCCGGTAATGCCGGCCATTAAACGTACACATCGCCCCTCATTTGTGTATCCGCCCATGCCGCGGGTAAAGGCGTAAGTCTAGTCAACATGATCGAAAGGGATTTGCAATTGATGAAGCTTATTAACTTTTGCAGCGGCGATGCTTTGGCCACACTCTTCTCGGCCCTCTATGGGAAATTGCTGGTTGTCATGGGCGTGGCATTCCCCATGGCCGAGGTCATTTCCACCTACATACCACCCTCGTTCTATGAGGTAAGTTAAAAAAAAAAACAAGTAAGAAAGATTTTGAGCAGCAAAATCTCACTGAAATCTGACAAAAAACACGGAAGTTCAACTTGGTGGAGCGTTATCAGCGCTAAGAATCACCTTATGAGGGGAAGCTGGCATGAAGGCCAATCCAATCTAGGATTTTATTTGACCCTGCAGTAGAATATCCAGCAAGTCGTTGACTATGAATGAACTCTCTTGATTCTAGGACAGACAGTAAACGTCTCATGCTTAAACCTAAACAAGTAGGAACTAAAGCATACATGTCCCGTGTCCGGTGGTATCTGTCAAGTCCATTTATTGTTGCTAGCACTTTTCCATCTTGTCTCTTGGCAAGGGTCTCGTTCCGTTGGTCAAGAGAAGTGCTGTGAGTAGGTTTAATAAGGCCGTGCCTGCTAGGATCAGCGCTAGAACGTATATCAGTGCTTCTTAGTTCTCCTTTTGTCAAGTTGTGAAGTCGCAATTTGCCTCCCAGGACTAAATTGTCTTCAACCATATTTCCGCACATCACTTTGAATAGTTTCGTTCTTTTGGTAAACGTGTCTTCCCTTCCCAGAAAGGTTCTTCCTTGCTTCAAGTACACTCTTCGCTGTCAAAACTAAGTTAGGTGAACATTTACCATACCATGTCAGAGCAATAGGTTGGGTCCAGAGTGACGCTGTGTGAATTGGTCGCAGCGTTGTGGTCACTTCTTGATGCTTTTGTATTAGTTACTCAACCTGGAAGCCCTGTAGCCAGCTCACTAAGTGGTATCATCTCTCAACAATTACCAGAGCAGCATCTTCCTATAGCTTGAAAACGCCATGGATTGATGGCAAATTGGCCTTAGTGACGCTCGCCAAAAGGCGTCCTCATCTCCATAATTTAAGCTAGCGTGTAAGAAATGTGATTCTGGTCGCTGAATTGCTTAGCCATTGTCTCTGATCCTACGACTGCTAATTGGCAGCGTCTTCAGAATGAAATTCCTATGCAGTCCTGCCAAGCATTTCGCCTGCATTCGCGAAGCCCACTAAGATTACGACAGGTGCACGCCATCGTCCAAGGCGTTTCATAAAATGGGTGCAAGATCCTGCGGACACCACTAGAGTCTCTGATGTGAGTTACGTTATGATACTCTGTACCAAAGGTAGACCGAGTTTATTAAGTTTCTGCAAAAGTATGTAACAGTGGGAATCAGGAATCAGTTCCGACCCTATAAAGCAGCATCAACGGCCGTTTCGATATTGCCATGTCCGTGTGTAGAAACGCACAGATCTCAGAGATGGTAAGAGATAGAGGTTTGACATGTATGGGACATATGCTTCTTATACTTGCAGGCAGATTAAGTTTATTTTCAATTTTAGACATGCCCCCTCCCGCCCCCGTAATTTAGAAAAAACGTCATATCTTCCACAGTTTTGTAGATAGATGTTTTTTACCTTCTAGAGATATTTAGTAATCAATATTATTTATCGATTTGCCAAAGAAATGATAAAGATCGGATGAACGATACTTAAGTTATGACCAAAAGAAAGTTACTTCTACCGCCCTGGCAGTAATGGCGTCATCTATTGGTCAGCTTTGAAAATTCCTCATTGTTCAATGCAAGTAGTGGCGCCATCTATTGCTCAGCAACGCTGCTTTCAGCTGCTACTCCAGGTACAGAGTATATTACAGATTTTCTTACTGGTATTTCTACTGAAATAGGCAACAGCATCGTTTCCAGCTGACATGCTTAAAACCTAGAACTTCGGTCAATTGGGACCACCTTGAAGTTTAACCTGTGGTTCGACCTGATCTACCAGCTTCCTACTTCAACAATGTCAGATTTCATTTCCGTCTTGTGGGCTGGCAAGCTTCGCTCAGACAAAACTGGTTTCGGTTGAACCGAAGTGAGTGGCCGAATCGTTTAGGTGCGACAAGAGAAAAAGCGAAGGTTTTCCCCTAATTAAAGCTGGAAGAACATTTGCCGAGCTGTGTTTACTCGGTATCGAAGCCTTGAGTTCGTTAATAGTCTGAGGCTTTGCTTTTAAAATAACCCTACAAAAAAAGTGCGAAGGTGTCAAATTGGGAGATCCGCATGGCGTAACCCATCATGGAACGAAAGAAAAATAAACAAATTATGAGTCAACACCCACTGAAACCGATTCCCATTCACCGTCTCAACTTCTCTGAAGAAAACTGACCCATGTTCTTGGATCTTGTGTGCATTCTCCGTAACCCCATTTACCATTAAGTGTAAAATGGTCCTCGTCGGTCGTCGAGCGACTCTTTTGGCCGTTTACGAAGCGTATTCCAAGCGACACTGAATCTACTGTGACACATGTGGGCTCTCGGCATTTAAAATGTGAACAATCTCTCGCTGACATGCCCAAAGCTTTTCAGTTTTCACTCTGCTACTCCAAGCAGGACTCTACAATTAAATTTACCATTCCCATTCCTTACTTTTACAGGTTTACTATCTGTACTTGTATATAGGCAGCATGATCTTTCTGTTCTTCATGTACGCCACTCTACTCTGGGGACGTCCCAAGCTGCCAGTACCCTTAGGTAAGACTCCAGATATATCCCCCCTTTTAGGCCCTCAAAACCTAACACTTTTTGTACGCCCAGCCACTTCCCCCAATAAATCGTCAACCACCAAGGTAAGCGCCTCCGATAGCATGGATGAATCGGATACGGATAGTACTTCCACACATCGACGTTTACCGCCGGTAATACCCGCACGTCGTCCCTCACTATTATCGCCGCTGGGCAGGCAGCATCATTATGGTAGCTTCTATTTACGCATGGGTGCTGTGGGTAAGTGTTTCACTCAAATCATTTTCATCTAAGCTCAAACTTACCCCACATACTTCCAGCTTTTGGCATTGGCAGCATGATCTATTCGGGTTTGGAATTTGGACAGTATTTCGAGCTAAATCCGGATACCAAATGTCACAATGTGTTGCTGGCTCTGACACCGGCCACCCGCATGGCCTTCATCTTCATCCAGATGTATTTCATCTTTCTCAATAACGAACAGATCAAGGTATATCGCTACAAAATAATAGCACGTTTCGGTCTGATGCACATGATTGGCACCAATTTGGCAGTGTGGCTGAATGTGCTCATACAGGAGACCAAACACGAGATATTGACGTTCTACAATCCGGAGAATCGCACTCTACGCATATCACATCGTATACCCGGACACTCGCGTGGACATGCCATCATACCGCACGATCCGACGGCACACTTGAGGGTGGTGCGTGGTCTCAAGGGACCGTATCAAATATTTGAATGCCGACGTACCAACATAATAGGCACTTTGGTGCAGGACGCCTCACCGTTTCTGTTTCCCTGCACCATTGAGTACTCACTGATCTGTGCGGCCATATTGTATGTCATGTGGCGTAGCATTTCGAGGCCACAGTCCACACAGACACCCCAGAGACCGGATATGATTAGTTCGCCCATGAAGAGATCGCCGCATCACTATTCGGTGGATTGTGCTCGAGCGCACAAGGGTCTGTTTGTGGGCATATTGATTTTGGTGCTCACCATCATCTCACTGATCATCTTCTTTGTGCTCATTTCGAGGCCCGAGTTCGTGGCCTTGGCCGTCACCGAGGTGACCATATGCGAGCTGTTAATCTATGGCACGGCCACCATAGCCACCTTGCTGGGCATGATACAGATACGACACCTGCAGTACGATGCTTATCGTAGTTTCTCACTGGACGATATACTCCTGGTGGGGGCGCAGACGGGTTCGTTTCTGTACAACATTTTCACGGTTATAGCCGGACATTTCACTTTACGCAGTGATGACATGCTGGTGCCCATCAACGCCTTGGCCTCCATTGTGCAGACCGCCTGCCAGACCATGTTCATACTTGATGCCAGCCGTCGGCAGGCCGTCAGTCCGGAGCATATACGCAAGAAGCCCGGACGTGAGATTGTCACATTTATGCTGGTGGTGAATCTCGCCATGTGGGCCATTAGCACTTTGGAGAAGTCACGTGCCGAGTCCCATCCCATACAGCTGAATTTCTATGGTCTGTGGGCCTGGACCATTATCACGCATGTGTCGATGCCCCTGGCCATTTTCTATCGCTTCCACTCGACGGTGTGCCTGTGCGAGATCTGGAAACGGGCCTATAAGCTTAAACCCACGTATATGTGAGAATTCGCCCGCTCGCGCATACAAAGTATTGCGCAGCAGCAACAATTCTGTGAGGATCTCAAAACGAATCTTTCATACTGCTATTGCTCCACCACGTTGGCCGGCGGTGAGCTGGAGACCGTTGAGGAGGTGGACAGTGGCGGCGGTGGTACTGGTTCCACAGAGCAAGATGAGACTGGCGAAGCCATTACCGAAGGGGAGCAGGGCGGCGACAGAGCTCCCGCACGAGCGCTGTCGCCGCAAAGCCTCAACACCGAGAAGGCCTTCTGTCCGGTGTATGTCATAAATGGTGAATGAGTTTACGCTCACTTTGAGTTCATCGATGCCCTAAGTGGTCATGAGCTCAGCTTTGTTTAAAGCAGCATCATCCCCCCCAACACCCCCCCACCCCCACCAAAGAGCCCACCCCATCCAACAAAAAAAAAAACATTCACCAAAAACGAGGAAATTGACGAAAAAAAAAAAAAAAAAACATATCCGCTAGGGAAACGAATCCCAAGGAACTTAACTAAAGGAATAATCGCAATTATGGGAATTATGGTAATCGTGTTGTAGTCCTCCCACTCCTGCTCCTCCTGATACCCAAATTAGTTTCGTGTTTAAAGATATGATAAAATAGTTGTTTAAGAAACTAATAAGCCACAGGTTGTCTGTATAGCTGTTCCAAAGACCTACCAACAAATGTGAACGAGCATCCTAATGCTACTCAATCAAAATCTAATCAGTAAACATATGAACACCAAAACCACACCAAAAACGTTTTCCCATTGTGAAAAGAGCGTGATCCAAAAAATGTTGAATCAACTATTCTATGCACTGACTAATGATTATAAGTCAACCTTAGTATACAGTCCTGTATAGGGACATTTATGCATGCGGCTATCAGATTTGTTTCCGTTTTCGATTTCATTCAAATTAAGCGGAATCCAAATGGGTAAATGTTTTTGTTTCCAAGAACCGAAAGTTTCGATTCGACTAACTTAATGGAAAAACGTATTCACCGATTTCTTGTTCCGATCGTTTGAATTCGGCAACGTTAACAGATCAGTATAACTTCTGAATGAGGCAAGCAATCGAAACTTTACAAAAAAATATGAAAGACTGTCTGTTTTTTTTTTTTAAATATGATGTCAAGGTGGCCTAACTTAATCCATAAACACGCACAAATTTGCAACAATCCGGGAAATTGTTGTACCAATCGAAAAAAATTTGGTCACACTGCACTTTTTGCTTTCCAAACAATCATAGGAAAAGCTGCACCCATTTTAATGTCGTTGGTTTTGGTCTCACTGCAACTACTGTACATTCCTAGCTGTGTTTTTATATATTAAACGAGGCATCAACAACTCAGCAGCATGAAAAGAGCGTGACTAAAATTCGCTCTTTGTTTAATTGTGTGCGAACGAATGTAGAAAGTTCTGGTGGTCTTCTCTACAGCGTATCTCGCGCTGAGATAGCGGCAGCTCAGCAGTATCATAAAAGAGGAAACCTTGGGTGGTGGACCTCAGCTCTGCTTCTTTACCTTTCCTTTGCCAAATTCATGAAATTCTCTTGATTGAGAGAAGCTCGGCTTATGGCCCTTTTCTGGGCTGTATATAGCCATTTTACATTTACAAATTCATGAAAGTAATATATCAAACGAGGCAGCAGCAGTTCAGCAGCATGAAAAGAGAAATCTTTATAGAGAGAGCTTGTTTCAGTTTTCGAAATAATGTGGAAACATTAAGCAGATAAGCCCAGAGTGGACTTCTTTACTTTTCTACTCTCTTCGAGTTTTGCTAGTCTTGTTTACATAAGTATTAAACGAGGCAGCATGAGAAGAGAGGTTTTTATGTTCTTCTTGAGTGGCTAGAGTACGTTCTTTGTCTTAAACAAGTGAACCTCTGCACTGCTTCTCTTCTGGTTGAATTAAAGTGAACAAAAAACTGAAAACTTGCTTGATTGTGGCTTTCAAAACCATATAATTTTAACGATACAACCAAAAAAACAAAGCAAACTTTTAATCTATGATAGTTTTTGCAAGATTAAAAAGCTGTTGTAAAACAAAAAAAAATCATAAAATCAACCCAAACGCGTTATATGCATGTACACAATCTTTGGCAACATTTGTTAGCTGCAAAATAAAGGCAGCGATATTCCAACTTGTTTGTCATTGGGGGAAAGTGCCCTACTAATCCATTTTCCTGTACAGATGTCAGAATTTGTCAAGCGCCTAGGTAGCTTATATTGTTGGGATGTGAGCTACACCAAAAAAAAGAATAATAATCTTAAAAATGACACTATTCCTAGTCATCAATTTGAAACTATTTAGTATCGAATTCTCTTTAATACTCCAAGTATCAAATTGATATTTTCGAAAGTATTAAAATGATATTTCGAGAATATCAAATTAATACTAACTTGTATCAGGTTGACACTTTTTTGTATAAATTTCGTAGTATCAATTTGATACTAGGTCTTATCTATGTGATATCAGTTTGATACTAGCTTGTATCAATTTAATATTTTTTATTATCAAAATCCCCTTAAACTGAAATTTAGATTGATACATAATGAATTACACTAATGAAATGAAATCGTCAAAAGTGGGCACTTCACAATGGGAAACATTGTTCGCTCACTCTTCATGTTCCGTGTTTACGCTGATGTGGTTTAAGCTAAAGTCACTGGAATGAGGTGCCGGTGCCTCAAGCAAAACCCCATACATGCAGATCTTTACGCATTCGCAAAGAACCGCAGTGAAACACGCCTCCTCTGCAGATGTCTTCATTTCGTACCTTTCACTTTGGGCATCGTCTTGCAATGCGCAGAAACAATCAAAGCTGCATTGTGGCGTGGTATATGTCCTGTCTAAAGAGTTACATTTGTTATTTACATATGTTTGCAAAAAACGACCACAGCAACATATATTTAAACTTACCTTGTTAATATAGAAGTCCGTGCTCCATATTGAAAACCATTAATTTATCTTCAACACGTCGTCTGGGAAAGTGTCCTCCATAGCATTTACTTTTAATTAAGTATAGACATGTTTGCAATCAAATCAAACACCTAAATGTGCCATCTGAGACATTCGGCATGTTTCGTTTCACATAAGCACGACTTTTCGAACTACTATAAAAACTATTTAGTTTCAAATGAATACTTTTGCGTATCAAATGAATATTCGAAGTTTCAAATCAGGGCTGCAAACCTGTTTGGAACCCAACCGGTTCGAACCTGGAATTCCGAAATATTCTTCGAAGCGAACCGAACCTTAAACCGAACCAAGTGTGTCAAAATATTTGAACCTGAACCTGCTCAGAACCTTAGTAATCGGTTCGGTTCAACAAAAATTATATTTTAAAATATTTGAAGTATTGGTAAGCAATTTTCTTGTTATCTGGTCATAATAGTGCGACAGTTTAACCATATAGCCATTCAAGTACAATTACGTCTTTTTAAAAATTATGGATAGAATGATAGATAGTCGTATAGTTGTTATAGTCGGCACCCACCATATGTTTATAAATCCTTCATTCAAGTTTACTAAATGATTACAAAAGGCAATATTTGTCGTAGGCTACAAAGCTTAAATATGCCTTCAATTTCATGTTTAGAAGACGACGAGATAGCAATGTTATCTCTGAAATGTTAACTTAGACATGACTTTCAAAAGATAAAACTATAAATTATATTATTTTAGCCTTCGGATCTAGGCTTAACAGGCTTTTTCAAATATTAAGAAATTCGATATACTATTTTGTAAATTGATTTTTTATTGAAATTGGGTAAAACTTAAGCTAATCCAAGGTTTGAACCAAAACCTTCACCTAAAAACCTCGAACCTTAAAATTTCAAACATTAAACATTGGTAAATTTTGGTTCGAACCCGCGAATCGGAGCTCCGAAAAAAATAATGTGATTTGCAGCCCAGTTTCAAATTAAAACCCAAAATATTAATTTGATAATATCTAGTTTTATATTGATACAAAAAAAATTATACTATTTTCAGTTTCAATTTGAGACAATGTGTATCAAATTGATATTGATACAAATTTTTGTGGGTGTAGGTTTCCCAAAGCTTCTCTAGAGGAGTCCTCCTTCGCTTCACAGTATCTACATAGTTGACAGACTTTATAATGAGAGTTATCGCTTGAAATATGCTTGCTCTCTTTTCGTTTTCAGTCTAACTACCCCAAGTCCAGTTCCTTTACGTTGTTAAAGACCCGTCAAAGCGTCAATGCATTTTCCCAAGTCTCTTTTAGTGAGATTCATTCTCTCTTATTTCTTTGAATCTTGTCCAAGTGTCACTCTGCCTGCATTTGTGATATAGGAACTTCCCTCTCCAACTTTTCAGTGTCTCTTTTGAGCTTGCTGCAAACAAAAACCAAAAATACTGCTGTACTGCTGCAGCCTCGTTGAGTTAGCACAGATTGCTTGACTTCATTCAGTTGAAAAACAAAAATAAATAAATAATAAAAAATCGAACTATACTCGTACTTTATAATGATATATCGAGATAATATTCAATAATGTAGCAACTGTTAAACAATTTCCCCACACACACACTAATCAAGCACTTTTATATATTTATATATATATATATAGAAAGACTGAATGTGTGTTCTTGTTCAATCCACCTCCCCTTCAACCTGCCCAACTCACTAAAAAGAAAACAAAATCGAAATTCGTCAAAACGAGTTGTGACAAAAATAAACAAAAAAAAAAACGAACAACTTTAACCTAACGATTTAGTATTAACCTTGATAATGAATATACTCTTACACACACACTCACATATATATCCATATACTGAAGTTGATATTATATAATATATAGTATGGCATACTCGTGAAATCAAAAATCAAAAGAACAAGAAACCCCACCAAAATATGAGCGATATGGAAAAAAATGAAAGTATTAACTACACTGGTCTACATAGTAGAGACAGCAGAAGCAGCACTAGAAAGAATGTGTAAACATTTAACCCACCCCTTTGTTATGGGAGTTTCGCAACCCCCAACCCTTAATACAAGTTTTGTGATAATTTGTTTGTTTTTTTTTTCCCCTAATTTCTTTCTTAATTGATATTCCAGTATTAGAAATCACCGCAAAAAGTAAAAAAAAAAATCAAAAAAAAACTATAATCTAAGACGCACAAAGCAACTACATTTTATAAATTCCATTCTCAATGCCAAAGAGCTCTAAGTTATGTCTTGCGCTTTGTTAAATGACCAAACTAATGATTTAGGTTTGAAAAATTTTGAAGTTTTTAATACGCAAACTACATAAACACATACATAGATTGTACTATATGCCAGTTAAAAAAAAAAAAAAAAAAGAACACATATATATGCTATATATGGACTTAGTTATTTCAATTTTATACTCGTACTAAATTTTTAACTAGAATAAACTGTAACTTTGTATGCATTTTCTTATAAAACGCTCAAAAATTTTGAAAAACAATTTGTATTTCGGGATTAATGGATCTTAAGTAGTTACGCAAAATCGAAAAATCCGAAAATCGAGACTCCTAAAAAGTAAACGAAAACCAAAAATAAAAAAAAAAACAAAAGCAAAACAGTAGGCAAGTAATCAAAATATTTTCTTCTGACTTGAATTTTTTTTGTTCATTTCTCTTAAGTGTTAAAATTAAAACTAACTTAACATAACAAATATATAGAGTCATAAATGTTCTGTGTTCCCCCAAACCAAATATAAAAAAAAAAAACACACAAAAATACCCAATAAAAAATGGAAAATTCGATTACATTGAAAAGCAAACACAATTTGTTGAATTATTTTGGGTGGGCAAAAAGTTTGAAGTTGTTACAGGTGTAAATGTGCTTAGAATAATTTATTAATGGGATTGATGATGGTGTAAAGATAATCTATTAAGCCTTGACAGTTCCAAGTGTAAGGTTATGACATTTTACAGAAGCTTGCCACAATACTTCACTTTATATGCTTGATAATGTGGGACATATATTGAGTGCTTACATGATTCAGGCAATGAGGTAAATGATCTAGAGGTAATTCTTGATCACCGACTTAAATTTGACGCTCATGTTACTGCAACTGTTTGTAAGGCCAGGAGTGTTCTTGGGTTTGGAAGGAATTTGATGATCCCTATACGACGAAGATTTTGTACACTTCTCGAGTATGGATCATGTGTGTGGTCTCCGCAATATTCGACCCATCAAGATAGAATTAAATCTGTGCAAAAACAGTTTTTATTGTTTGCTCTTCGTGGTCTGGGCTGGAATCCTGAGGTCCGTTTATCATCGTACTCTAGCAGACTTCTTTTGATTAACCTTCCCTCCCTTATTAACCGTAGAGTTATGCTTAGAGTAATCTTTCAACATAGACTAAATTATGGTGAAATCGACTCCACTGAGTTGGTTGGTCAAATTAACCTCAACGTTCCTATTACACCGACTCGTAATTTTATCCCCCTATCACTAAATCGTTGTAATACTAACTACGCCTTGCATGAACCGTTTCGTGTCCTCTGTGCTGATTACAATAAACTCTTCCGAAAAATTAACTCTGAAGCTTCTCTTCCGGCTATTAAAATTTATATTTTAACTTATTTAGCCCGTAGCTAACATTACTTTACGTTCTTCCTACGCGATTTCGTGTCACACGTTAGTGGCTGCGCCGCTCGGTCGGTTGGGCGGGAGGTGGGCTGCTATTTTGCCTGGGGTTCGCGCGTAACAAGCTTTTGGCTTGGTGTCGCATGGGCCACTTGAACGTACGTCACAAAGAAAGGAAAGTCATTCCCATGTCTCGAGAATTATAGTGGAACTTACTTAAACTGCGAACCAGAACCGAAACCGGAATCAAAATGTTTAATTTTAATAAAATTGGTTGTTTATAATTCAATAATCAACACAAATCAACAATGATTTTGAAATATAACATATGGATAGCATAGTTTCTCTGTACAGTACTGTTTCGAGGGCCTCCCAGTCCTGTCATCAGACTACAATGAACGCAAATTCCTGTAAAAACCACTGCATGCTTTTTTGTGCCTTAAGGAAAAGCTGAAAAGTAAGCAATGTCTTTGTTGTTACATGGCTGAATGCTAAAAACTGTAGACATCGTCACAGAGTTCATTTTATTATACAATGGGTATACTTTCTTTATAAATACCAAGGGGTTTTTGAGGGAATTTTTTGAGAACTGCCAGTCGAAATGCAATATTTTTCTAACCGAAAAGACTGAAAAGTACCAAAACATCGTACCGCCTGTGCTGAGATAAGTCCACTTCTGTCTTAAATTTTCCGCAAGCCACGCACTCGTTGTTGTTTTGCGCATATACGAGGCACGCGCGCCCTGAACCTACATAAAGCCACAACAAATTCATATGCGAGCTCTCCTCTCTTTCTTTTCGAGCTAAGGTTTTGTTGTTGGCTCGTCCAGACCAAGATATACTTAACAAGGTAGCCGCACTCGCTCTCTCACAACTTCTTAAATAAGAAGCTGAACACAAAAAAATTCGTCGGCGGAGATGCGTCGCTCACAAGGGTTGTTTACAGAGTGACATTTAAGAAGTAAGCAAAGAGAGCGAGAGAGCGAGTTCGGCTACCTTGTTAAGTATATCTTGGTCCAGACTGTGACTCTCTTCTCTCTGTCCTATGTCTCTGGTGAATTAAAAAGCAACAACAATGTGGCTTATGCCTTGGTCGCAGACACACACACATACACAAACAAAGATCGGGTTTCTCTTTCTATTTCTTGTTGTTGTTGTTATTGCTTGAGATATATTTTGTGCATTTGTATTTGTATTCACGCGGCCGTAAGCTCATTCTGGGCACCTCTGGTGTAAGGTTAATTTGCAATAAGTTGACGTACTCGGTTGTGGTGAGGGGCCATCATTTCTGTCCACTCGCTCTTTTGGCTCTCTGAGACAGATGACCGCTGCTCTGACAGGCATATGCTAGAAGGGGCATGAAGAATGAGTATAAGAGATCAAATTTTGCGCTGCCTGTCAATTTTGATGGTGCTAAACGATAGTGCCCAAAAAGATACTTTATAGTGCCATATTCCCAAATTTATCCAGAGAGCGTACACTGCTCGCCACTTGAACAGGACACCCTGCATGATCTCTTTAAAACTGCTCGTAACTCGAAAACGAAATGGTAGAATAACGGTACTGTTTGCATATTATCTTTGTGCAAGCATTTTTCGCTCTTTCTGGTATATTCCAAGTTTTGGAATAGAACCGTTATAAAGTTGTTTGCACTTTATGTGAGCATTCGCAAAAGTTCAATGGAATTTTTGCGCCACTTGAATAGAACATGCATTTTATTTGGTCGGTATCGTTGACACGTGCACACAAAGTGTGGTTTACTTAAACTTTTTGCTTTAATTGAAGTGTATATAAAATTTAAAAAAATTCAAATGGGGCGTGGCACTTCATTATCTGAGTCGGAGAAAAGAAAAATCAAAGCTTACAAGGATTCTGGCCTTTCTATTGCCGAAATAGCAAAAAAATAAGTCGACAGGAGCCGTCACGCCATAACAAATTTTTTAAATAATGAGGCTAATTATGGTAAAAACATGAAGGGCTGCACCCACAGTGTGCTTACCATCGCGGACAAGCGACTTATATTAAGAGAAGCTTCCAATTCGCACGACTCTTTGGCCAAGATAAGGGAAAAATGCAACGTTAAAGCAAGTTTGACAACCATGCGTCGTGTTATTAATAATGCTACGCACCTGAAGAGACTAAAAATCAAGAAGAAGCCACCTCTTAACCCGGCTCGGAAGTTACAACGCCTTGATTTCGCGCGCGCACATGTCACCTGGACTTCGGAGTGGCAACGTGTTGTCTTTTAGGACGAAAAACAGTTTAATTTGGAGGGCCCCGTTGGCTACAGCTACTATTTTCATGATCTTCGAAAAGAACCACACCATCTTGATAAGTTGCACAGCAGTGCTGGAGGTATTATGGTATGGGAGCCATTGGTCCTATTATGGCACCTGTGAGCTTAAATTTATTCCAACCACCATGAATAGCGTTGTGTTATAACTGGTCCCATATTGATATAGAGGCCTTTCAAACAGCTTCGCAAACTCTTTTTGCAAATCTAAAATCGGATTTATCATATCATGATAATGCCCCTATACATACGGCCCGGATTGGTCGAAATCGCATATAGCGAGCCAAAACGTGGAGTTATTAAACTGGCCACCCTATTCACCTGACTTGAATATCATTGAGAATGTGTGGGGATGGCTAACACGTGAAGTATATGGATCAGGTCAGCAATATTCGAGCGTTTCCGAACTAATTGCAGCTGTCAAATTAGCATGGGGCTCGAAATCAGTTGACTATATCTTGGGAAAATTGTATGCATCCCTTCCAGACCGAATGTGTGAGGTTTTGGAGAAAAAAGGAGGCTCAACACACTATTAAAAACTTTTTTTGGTTTAAAAACATGTTAGTAATTTCTTATTTAAGTAATATTGTTATTTGAAAAGCGATTGAAATATTCTAAAATGGTTTTTAGATAAAGATGTCGCTATTCAATGTGGTGCAAAATGAAGACTCCAAAATTTGTTCATCTGATTGGTTAACAATGTATTTTTGTATACTTACAACTTTTGAATAATTTTGTAATTTTCGTTTAATTACTACATTTAAATAAACTTTATAAGAAAACAAAAATTATTTTCCTAGATGGCTTGGTTTAGCAGCAATTAACTATAGAAAATCGACTTTAGAGGTGTCCTATTCAATTGGCGAGCAGTGTAAATGAGAGCAAACTGCTGATTAATTTCTGAAAGAATCGGTGTCGACTGAGCAATTTTGCAGTCTAGATATTGTAGTCTATGGAAGGAGATAGCAATCGAATAAGGTCCCTTTAAAGATTTATTTATTTATTCGCCAATTGAACAATGCTCTTAACTGTCTACTCTATTTTTAACTTAAATTAAATAACTTAAATTAGTTTCTAAAAGAAGAAAAGTATTCAGCTAACAAAATTTTGATTATCGATTTATTGGAGTCGAATTCAAATCTCATGCTAACGGGGGATAAGGAGTTAAAGTTTTTAAGAGCCCTAGATATAGGTCCATTAAGGGAATAATTAGTTCGGGAAAATTGGTTGGAAAAGGGTTGGAAGGTTCTAAGATTTCTGCCTGGTACATTTAAATTAATCTTCCCTAACATGGCAGGACAATCAATGCAGCCAAAAACAAGGTCGTTCAAAAACAATAAAGACGCAATAGTTCTTCTATCTTCTAGGGTGGATAGATGCACCAAGGCACATCTACTAAAATAAGGCGGCAAAAAATCAGAAAAATTGAGCGGAAGGAGCGCGATTTTTTGAAATTTGTTCTGCACTCTTTCAAGCCTCTCTGTATGAACTTTACTCCAACTTGGAACGCACAAATGCAGAGTAAAGGCTCAACCTAGTGCCAACTCAACCTGACAAAGCCAAACATTGAATAAGCCTATGGCAAAATATGATTTATGTGCTCATTAAAGGTAAATTTTTTGTCGAACTTCACTCCCAAATCAATGGCCTCAACCCGGCTCGATAAAGTTTGATTAGAAATCGAGTAAGTAGCCGTAATATTGTAGAAGCATTTGCTATATCTAACAATAAAGCATTTGTAGAGATTAAGAGGGAGTAAGTTGAGAGCACACCATGCACTGACCCTATCTAGATCAGATTGCAACAATCGACTATAACTTAAGGATTTAATTGATCGTTAAATTTTAAGATCATCAGCATATAACAGAAACTTTGAGTTACGAAAATGCAAATGAAAAGTAAAGGACCAAGGGCACTCCCCTGTGGAAGTCCTGAAGTAGCCACATATGGAGTTGAAAGCGACTTGTTTATTTTGACTTTGTAAGTCCGGCGGTCCAAGTAAGATTGAATCCAGCACAATAAAGAGGAATGAAACCCTAGCTTAAAAAGCTTGGCGAGTAGAGCGTTATGACAAACTTTATCAAATGCCTTGGAAAAAATTTGTATAAATAACATCAAGTTGACAGCGTTTGTCAAAGGAACTGATACAATAATTACTGAAGACCGCTAAATTAGATGTGGTCGAGCGACCTGGCATTAAACCATGTTAATTTGGGTTAATGTACATCTTAAAAAAAAATGAAATCTGCTCTAAGAGCTTAGATATATTGCTAAGCTTAGCAATAGGTCGGTAGCTAGGCACCTCCCATTTGACACCAGACTTGAACACAGGTGTAACCGTAGCAATCTTCCACTTGTCAACAAATCGGCCAGCTAAGAGTGACATTGAGAATATTGTTATTAGTGGCTCACATAGCTCCCCAAATGCATTGTTTCAGAAAAAACGAAGAAATTCCATCACAATCTGGGTAATTAGAGGTCATCACAGCCCACCACAGCTTGGAAGATGTCATCCTCAGAAATGGATAAAGTGCCAATGTTCAGGAGGTGGGGAATTGCACTCAGACTAAACAGATTATTCCATGAAGCAGAGGGTTCAAAGTTGGAGCTGAAAAATCTAGCGAACAAATTTGAAATGCCAGTGTCTGAAGTTGCTACTAAGTCTTCCAGTCATTGCAGCTGTGCTGAGAACGTCACCTTATAGTGAATTCACTTTGCCCAGGTGTAGATGGTAAGCTCATTCCCCTGATGGGATTTTCTAGCTTTCCGTTTTATTTTTTTGGGAAAAAGTTTTTCAAATTATCATTATATTTCTGAGCCGCTAAACATTAGTCACTTCCTTTGGTCTTTACATTTAGGTAGGATGTGGTGAACTGAAGTAGATTTCTTGAGCGCTTTCCCTGCGGCATACTTTAGGAAAGTGTCTACTTGGTTTCAGGTTCAGAACTACCTCCAAACCCTGGGGATCCTGTTATACACAGACAAGCTGTTCTTGGAATTTGGTGTTGGCTGCCTTTCACCACAGCAGCGCTCCTTAGGTGAGAATTGGTCTGAGAACTGTTTTATATAAACAGTGCATGATATCTTTCTTTTTCCACCTAGTGACAGTGGCGTCTTCCTTCTTTCCTTAGAATTTCTCTTCCCAAAGTGTTTCGAACCAGAATGCTATTAAGATACTTCGCTTCTTCTTTAGTGTTGTGTTCTCTCAAAGGATAGGACACCAAAAAGCTTACGAACCGAAATATCCGAACACCACCGAATGGTCTGACAAAACAAAATAAGCAGCTAGTTCATTGGCTGTGGGCAACTCTGGTGCTGCATTTTAAGAGCTCTTACTTTTGGACTTGCCGCATGGAAAAAGATGTTCGGTTGCAAAATAAAAATGATATTTGTTAATGATTAATTGAGTGATTTTGGTATCCATTTGGACTGGATAATTTTAATATCGTAAGAAAGATATGAATAATATCCATTTAATGCTAAATTGATCTTAGATTTTCATCCAATGAAGCTGAAAATTGTCCAAAGGATATGAAAAATATAAATATATGATATATGATCAAACTATCCATTGCAAATTGACCTATTTTTCTGTCCATGCAATATGCAATATCCCAGGGGTCGGCCCAAAACACAATCACACTTTGGCATTACATATGTCTGTGTAGCCACTGAACGAAGTCAATTTTGCTCGCAGCGCAGCACAGTAAGCACAGTAGATAGCGGCGCGCCAAAAAGGAGTTTCGATTCAGGAGGTCGTTTATTTGTTTGTTTCGGAGACCTAAAATTCGCTGAACCGAAACGGTTCTAATTATAATTTTGTTTATTTATCATTTTAGTGCTACAAGTAATTAATTACTTATTTTTATAACACTAATCACAACGATTCACAATTTCTTATCATTTAGTTTAGTTACTAATAATGGGTCTGCAAACAAAGAAATTATAATCAGTTCAGTTACATATGATCACGACTGAAACAGAAACATCAAGTTTTTCATATTCGTTTATATTAAGTTAAGTACTATTAATTTCGAAAACCCTTTTAAACTCTAAAAACACCCCCATTCACAAATTCGTCAAAACCCACAAACCTAGAAAGAAACTCATTTCAATAATAGATCGTACAATTCAATACTGCCAACAATACAACATCCCCTACTTACCTCAAAGAATTCGTAATCTAGAACCTCCCTGGTCTCTACCCACAAACTTAACAAACACAACTCTCCGGACCCACAAAAAGAATGCTACAGCACCAGACATATACCAAAAGCTCTTTAAGGACATACAAAATCAACTAACAAATCATACTTTCATTTACACTGACGGCTCAAAACAAAACTCAATTACAACATACGCTATAACGACAGAAACAGAGCCTCTAAAATACGGGAGTCTACCTCTTTTCTCCTTAATACAAACAGCAGAAATTATAGGAATTTTAGAAGCGATTGAGCTTATAAGAAAGAAAAGAGGCAAATTTGCCATATGTTCTGACTCACTTTCTGCTGTGGACGCAATCCTCAACACAAACAATAACAGCACATACCCAGCAATCATTATATCGATATTAACCTCACTAGCCCCGAAAATAAAAATCCTATGGATACCAGAACATAGTGACATAGCTGGCAATGAACTGGCTGATAAATCAGCAAAGACTGCATTAAAAATGCCACTGATTTTCACCCCAAACTTAAACTCATCAGACATAAACAGACACCTAAAACAGCAAATACTAAGGCATAACGGACACACCCTCCTAGATTGCAATATATGGTACCAAAACATCAACAAAAACAACACCTATATAGCCAACTATCTAAATATATCCCAAGAAAAATACAACAGACTTGACCAAATCAAGATAACCAGACTTCGCCTTGGGCATAGCAAACTGACACACAATTACTTCCCAGACTCTAACGCCTCTCCAATCTGCCCGCTTTGCCAATCTAATAACCCAATTAGCATGGACCACATTTTAAACCAATGCACAGCACTGTCACAAATAAAAAAAAACATTTTCGATAATACAAGCCCCATCCATTGTCTAACAAACCCAAATCCAGAAAACATTCACAAAATCTTAAAATTCTTATAAGACGCCAATATATACCACAAAGTTTAACAAAATATATCTCTAAAACTACATCTGTAAATAATAAATATTACTATTAACCCTACCGTTAAAAACACATAAACATGTACATATATCACTTGAGTTTCCATACACACCTTATTTACCAAATATCTAATAATCTTATATACGCACTTATGCTCACTTATTATATACATACTACATACATACAACATAGTCTCTTACATAATTAATACCCCACACCACACCACTGTACATAGCCGAGGGCCTCTGTAGCTAGTGCTATAATTCTTAAGTTAGACTTAGTTTTGTAAACTTGTCTATCTGTAAATAATAATAATAATAATAATTTAATTTAATATAGTTAAGCTTAAGTAAAAGTACAATTGAATTAATTTTTTGTTCTTTAAATGCTTGAATTTTGTTATTGTTGTTGTAAGTGGCTTGTGAGTTTTTCCCTAAATGTCTGTGCGTTCCTAATTGTCTTAAGATCGTGTGGAAGATAATTCCAAAGTCGAATAGCATGCGGAAAGAATTGTCGATCAGAAGTGGAAAGCTTATATAATATTTCGTGCTAATTATGTTTTTGGTCCTTAGCGATGACGCAAACCTTAACTTATCAAATAGAAATGAGGGATGTCCAGAGTTAATAATTTTGTGCAGAAATATTAAGACCCGTAGACATATCCAGAAGTCAAGGTTGATATTATATATCTGTTTAGCAAAAGTTGATATGTGATCGGTCCTTTTTTTATTAAATATATACCTGGCTATATCATTAAATGCAACATTTAATTTATGTTTGTAGCTTGAGTTGCAGTTGCCAAAAACCTCTATGCCATAAAATAGCTTAGGTAGAAGGTAAGACTTAGCGATAAGGGTATAAACTGCTTTGTTAAATTTAATTGCCTTAAAACTCCATATGTTTTTCCAAGTGCTTGGTTAATATGGTCATCCCATGTTATTGTATTGTTAAATGTAAATCCTAAATTAGCAGTCTTTTCCACATATTCAATATAAGTACTATCAATTTCAAGATTTTGCAATGTGTCTGTTTTATAACCTTTCTCATATATAACTAAGCACTTTGATTCTTTTAGAATAATCTTTAATCCATTTTTCTTAGCCCAGTCACTAATTATACTTAGTTCGCTATTACAAATGCTAATACACTCAGAAATTTGGGCTAACGGACGACTAACATACATTTGCACATCATCGGCATACATTTGGACTTCACTTTTAGACAAAACACTGGGGAGGTCATTGATAAAAAGACTAAACAATAATGGTCCAAGGACAGAGCCTTGTGGAACGCCCGATTTTACTTCGAGAAAAGTTGAAGATTCCAATTGGGTAACAACAGCTTGGCTTCTATCGTTAAGGTACGACTTTATTAATTTAACTGCAGTATTTTTTTTATTTAGATTTTATAAGATTTTATGCTTTTTACATAGTACTTCGTGGTTTACTGTGTCAAATGCTTTGCTATAGTCAAGGAGAGTTAAAAAAGTAATTTGGTCACTGTCAAGTTTGTCCCGTATGTCCTCTGCATTTTTAGTGACTAATGTAGTGCAACTTCGGTTTTTTCTAAACCCGGACTGTCTATCGTTTAATAAAAAATTCTTTTCTATAAAACCATTTATTTGGGATGCCATAATTTGCTCTAACGCTTTGGAAAGGAAGGGCAGTATAGAGATAGGTCTGTATAGACCTATAATGGGATCCCAACTGATGCTGGCAATTTGCATCATGGAGTGGCAAGTACTTAGCAATTAAAGGTAAACATTTTCTGAAGAAGTCTGAAATCGAGCATTAGTCGAGCAAAAAAAAATATTTGAATTAGAGTTTGATGCCCATTTCTCATCTTCTTTATAGTTACATAAACTTTCAAATAGCAATGTAAATTTCATGTTTCTCTGTCAACTATCAGCTATACGGAAGATGAGAAATCCGCCCTTAGTGGTAATTCTTGGAAAATGTTCCATCACGTTGTAAAAACTCAAATTTTCCCAACTTGTGGACTTGCATAATCGGAAACCCACTTATTTTATTAACTTTTTATGAATTGTATATGGGGTTTAGTGACTTGTTTTTGAGTTTAGTCAAAGTTGTAGCTGGCTAGCTCAAGGTCTTTGGTTGAGTATAAATTTTTATGACCAACACAGATCAACAGATATTAATTACAACATTTTGGAATAGCAGTTGGGTATGTCCGTACAATGATCGCTGTTTCGAGAATAACCAAATTCTCTCATCAGCGGACTTGTTTTGCTGTTCACACTTCAATTTTTTATGAATTATGTATTTCTTTGTATTAAAAAAAATCATCCCAAACTATTCTACGATTTCTTTAAAGCGACGATATATCATTTCTAACCTACATGGGCTGGAAATGGCAAAACTGTCCACTGCCCAAAGATATGCAATGCAAAATGAGTCCAGTGAGCTAGTCATTTGTATAGAATTCTAATAACAATTTTTAACATCACTCGTTGCATACTTATGGTTGGTAGAAAATTTTGTCATTTCGAAACCATGTAACTGAAAATGGTATATCGTTACTTAAAACAAGTAAGAAAGTCGGTCAAGACCGACTGTAATATACTCTGTATCTGGAGTAGCAGCTGAAAGCAGCGCACCACTATTTGCATTGCACAATGAGGCATTTTCAAAGTTGACCAATAGATGACGCCACTACAGACAGGGCGAAGTAAGTAACTTTCATTTGGTCTTAACCCGAGTATAGTTCATCCGATCTTTATCATTTCTTCGGCAAATCGATAAATAATATTGATGACTTAAAGTCTCTAGAAGGTAAGAAATATCTATCTACGAAACTGTGGGAGATATGATGTTTTTTCCAAATTGCGGAGGCGGCAGGGGGCGTGGCAAAAATTGAAAATAAACTTAATCTGCCTGCAAGTATAAGAAGTATATGTCCCATACATGTCAAACCTCTATCTCTTACCATCTCTTAGAACTGTGTTTTCATACAGACGGACAGACAGCCCGACGGACTTGGCTATATCGACTCGGCTGTTAATGCTTATCAAGAATATAAATACTTTATAAAGTAGGTAATGATTCCTTCTCCCTACACATACTTTTGCACGAACTTAATATACTCTGTGTTCCTTTGGTACAGAGTATAGGAATCCTAGAATTGTTAAGGGTAACTTATTGTGAAGCTTACTATGATTTCATGTAAAGTTCTTAACAAAATGCAGGTCCCACAAATTATATCAAAAAAAAAGGATAAAAAAAATGTATTCTTTGCGAACTTTAAGCTCAGATTACCAAAAATGTCCACGTGTTGGAACATTTCCTAAAAGCATATTTGTATTTAGCAGACGAAAATGATCAGTTTTTCATAAAATAAAGTTTTGAAAATACCTTAACTTTAACTTTAGCTAAATGGAATATCTTTGTAGATTCTGTGATGGTTGACTGTGGGTTTGAAATGAACAAAACTGATCTAATAAATCATCGTCAGCACATCTCGGACCACCGATTATCGCTTACCAACGCCTAAAGTATCAATTGTTGCAACGACAATTTAATTGGCAACCCGCGTAGCCTGCTTTTAGGCCTCAACACTCGAGGGCTCGCTGCCAAATCAAGGCATACAGAAAGAGCCACACAAAAAAAAAAAAAATAGAAAAAAAACCTGGAATTGTTTTGTAAGGTACTCGCATTTGTATACATATGTACGAGTACATCTGGGGTTGAAGGCAGATCTCAATGGCTTGTCAGAGAGCAAGAGTCTGAGCCTTTCCCCAGCATCAGCTCTCTCGTTTTCTCTTAGTTTGTGGATGCTGTTTGCCCCTGATTTGTATTGCACTTGTGTGTGGAAGTTATCTACTTATATACCAAATACACATGTACAAAGCTATATACTTGATGCTTACCCGGGATTTGAACCACGCCCTAACCTAAAAACTAGGTTAGCTCTGCCCTACGCATTCGAAATACAAATAAAATCATTCGATTTGATATGTTTGTGCCTGTCCAGGAGGCGCTTTAATTCAATTAGCATTTTATGCCAGCGGGTAGAAAGGACCATCCAACTCCCCCCCCGTTGGAGTTTTTCACTGCAGAACTGCACCCCGCTTTTGGCGACGGCTGACTTCGCCTGGCTCGCACAAAAAGGTGAATGTCCTTTCATAGAAATGTACACGCATGCGCTCCCAACAAATCCCAGCCAGAATTTCGCCCTCTCTCTCTCTCGTTGACTCCTTGACTCTGTTTATGTCTACGCCTTAGTTGCATCTTTTCGTGTTCTATGTGCGTTTAAGTGTGTACATACGGGAGCAATGGGAGTCCTCCAAGGAGTGACCAACTCCCAGAGTTCCGCACATAAAAATAAAAAAAGCAAATGAGGAATAAAAAAAAGAGGAGGCCAAAGCAAATACAAATAATGAAATGGGAAAAGCCTGTTCATGGTATTTACACATTCATGATCTAGATATTTTGGGGTGGGCTATGGGAGATATGGTGATATGTATAGGTATATAGAAGAAAAGTATGGATATTTGGGGTTAAAATACGAGCACTAGAAACACAACTGTTGTTGTAAAGCAGGCAGATATAGACACAATTGTAGCCAACAGCACTTCCTTGTGGTGGTTGCTATTTGACAAATGTGACTTACTTTATATATCCCTATCCCTACCACAATAACATCATCGACGTAGAACCAAAGCCATACAACTGTTTCAGTTCCTTATTCACAATTGTTTTTGTAAACCACTTAGGCATAGGCTGCGCTTACTAACAAACCAATGCAAAATACACAAACAATTTAGTCCAATTTCTATACCAAAGTCCTAAGCACTACTACAATGTCGAATGCTTTGTTGGTAGACATGGGCGATCCTTAATCGTGGACTTTTGTTGTTGTCTGACAAATAATTTTTGTTTCGAAAAGAATGAGCTATGAAGTTCACTTTAGACCAGCGGTGGGCACGCCTTTTTTTCGGCAACTGGTTCCACTCTAGAGCACAGACAACTATAACTTCCGAAAAGGAAAGAAGAAAAGAAGCTCAACCTACTGGCTCATAATAATATACAATGAAGACAAGGTAGTGCAAACACTAACTCCATTTCGCTTGCGCAAAACCTTGTAAGTCTGCTACGTCATTTGACTTCGAAAGTTTGAGTTTTGTTGTTTTTGCTTGATTCCATTTTATTGTTAATATAATTTTAAATTCCTTTCATTTTGGGATTCGCAGCTCACATTTTAAAAAATTTTAACAAATACAAAATTGTGAGTCTGTTACGTCTATTTTTTTGTATCATGCTACTGCCTGGCCATCGAATGCGGACGACAATGAATTTAAGGCACGGTTGTTCACCACAAATGATTTCTGAGAAGCTTAAAGTATTGCATAAAGCAATGGAAAACCACATAAAAAAAACTCCAATACGTAAACAAGCTCGATATTCAATTTTAGAATAAAATAGAATGTTTATAAAAACCAAACAAATTATAAAACTATTTTCCCTATAGGGCTCTTGATCAAAAACTACTTAATCCTGGATATCTCTAGAGATTTTCGTATAAGCGATTGCACTTCGAACTAAACTTGGACAACTTTATTTGTAAAGCGGCAAGAATAAGACCGACAACTAGATCATATGAAAGAAAAACCGTACACATTAAATCTACTTAGCTTTGAACAAACGGTTTCAAACCGCTCAACTTTTGCCAAATTTTCTTGTATCCGGGCATTTTTGTGACCCTTCACTTATAAAGTTTTAACGAAAAACTCCAGAGATTTCTGGGACACACCCGATTAAGTCTTTTCAAAATTGTTAAGATTTTTGTTAAGGGACATTAAAAAGAGTTATTAGTAAAATATTTCCTAATATATTTACAAACAATACATTTCAGGTATTGTTACAGGGTCCACTGGCTGGTGCATTGCGTACAACCCCCAACAGATGCACTTAACATAATGTTACACCTTATGCCTCTAGATCTTCTGGGTAGAGAAATCGCCAGTAACGCCGCTCTCAGGCTGAAAGAAATCGATACCTGGAAAGATAGTAACTCTGGCCACTCCTCTATACTTCTGCATCAAGTGGCGGTACCGCCAACGCTTGACTACTGCATCCCAACAATAACGTTTACCACCATGTGTAAAGTCACCATACCGAGTCGACTTGCCTGGAACTCAATACCTCACTGCAAACCGAATGCCATAAATTTCTACACTGATGGCTCCAAACTGGGTGGACAGGTAGGAGGAGGAGGAGTCTTCAGTCCAGAGCTCGGGATCGAAACTTCATTTCGGCTTCCTGACCATTGTAGTGTTTTCCAAGCAGAGGTTGTAGCCATCCAGGAGGCTACCAACCTTCTGGGAACCCTCGCAATCCAAGGAAGTAAAGTATTCATTTTTTCAGATAGTCAAGCTGCATTAAAATCCCTTGACGGTTATATTAACAATACCAAAACTCTTACGGAGTGCCGAAAATCTCTTAATGAAATGCCTCAGCACTTTGAAATTAATCTCGTTTGGGTGCCTGGACACTGCAACATTGAAGGCAACGAGGTGGCCGACCACCTCGCCAGACTTGGCACCACCACTCAGCTCTTACCGGATAAGAGCAACATAGGGGTGCCTCTTGCGACCTTTAAGCTACAAACAAAGGAAACTACTCATCGAATAACCATGAATCGATGGCAAACAATTCACACATGTGAAGTATCTAGGCTTACATGGCCTACTCTTAGTATTAAAAAATCAAAGGCGTTACTCCGTCTAGAAAGACTGCATATTTCCCTACTAATAGGGGCCCTTACTGGACACTGCCTAATAGGAAGACACGCCACTAGGCTCGGCATCAGACACAATGACTTCTGTAGAAGCTGCAATTCAGTGGACGAGGAGGAGAGTGTACAACACCTCTTCTGTCATTGCCCAGCTCTTAGCAGAAGGCGACTCACAGTTTTGGGTCGTCCTTTTCTAAACGATCTGTCAGACATCTCTGAAATAGATCTAGCCTCTCTACTCAAATTTATGATATTTTCTAAATGGTATAACGGGAAAGACCCTCCCTCTACGATTGCAGCGTAGAAAGGGTTATATTGTAACACAACGGGCCTTCATTGGCCTAAGTGATGAAATGGGATTCTCACCCATTTCAACCATTGCAGCCTAACCTACAGGGTCCACAGACAGATGGATGGAGCTTTAGAAGCATCTTTGTGAAATGGGGGATATCTAATTCCCAGCAAACAATATGTGCGTTTCCTGACACTTTTCTGACACTTTTTTTATGAGCATTCACCGTCATAATGTGCACAAAAAAGAGTCCGGAATGAGCGTTTTTATACCCGTTACTCGTAGAGTAAAAGGGTATACTAAAGTCGTGAAAATGTATGTAACAGGCAGAAGGAATCATTTCCGACCATATAAAGTATATATATTCTTGATCAGCATCAACAGCCGAGTCGATATAGCCATGTCCGTCTGTCCGTCTGTCCGTCTGTCTGTATGAACACCTAGATCTCAGAGACTAGAAGAGCTAGAGCAACCAATTTTGAAATGTAGACTCCTATTGTCTGCACGCAGATCAAGTTTATTTCAAATTTTTGCAACGCCCACCCCCGCCCCCACAATAAAAAATGTTGAATAACTCCCACAATTTTTGAGGTATCGATCTCAAATTTAAAACTTACATTTATATTCGCAACATCTATAAGCCCTCCAATTTCATCAAGATCGGATGATAAATAGCCGAGTTAAAAAAATGTTGCATACTTTCCGGCTGCCCCATCTCAGGCATACAGGAAGGCTATTAAACATTTGTTTTCATGAGTAACGGGAATATCGAAGTCGGTTAGAGCCGACTTTAACTTACGCTCTCGTTTTCTATGAAACCGGTCGCACTTAATGTGGAAGATTTCAGAGTCCAATCTGACTCTTTTCTGACACAGATATAAGTGCTTTCACCCTCCCAATGAAGCATAAAAAAACCTCATAAAATACACATAAAAGTTACTTTTCTAGGCACTTGAAGGGCTACTGAAAGGCTTTTTCCAGAGGCATAGTGGAGTGCAGATCCGAAAATGCTCAGACATAAGTGCTTTTTATGAGCCCGTGCTTAGATAGCACTGAATATGCTCCGAAAACCCTCAAATTAATGTGTTTACTCCAAAAACGCTCTTAAGCTCGGCTCTTTATAGACACATAATTTGGAGCGCTCCGAACTTTTTTTGGTGGGTTGCTGCAATCCTTCACACTGTCCTGTTTTTGTATGTTGATACCTTTCTGTCTTATTAGAATGATAACACTATGCAACAGGCGAAACACTCCTTGGGCGAAACCAATTTTTTCTGATCCATGAGGTCAAGTTCTAAATTCAGTACGATAAATTATGTTTGTTTGACAGTGACTGAACAGTGACTTGATATGGACTTAACAGTGACATGATAGTGACTAATCAGTGACTAAACTGTGATGAAACAGTGATTAAAAAGTGACTACACAGCGAATAAACAGTGACAGTGATTAAACAGTGACTTAACAGTGACTGAATAGTGACTTAACAGTGACTAAAGAGTGACTTAAATGTGGCTTTACAATGACTTAACAGTGACTAGACAGTGACTTAACAGTAACTTAACAGTGACTTAACAGTGACCTAAGAGTGACTTAACAGTGACTTAACCTTGACTTAACAGTGACGTAACTCTGAGTTAACAGTTAAATTTACAATCAGACATCGTAAAGAGCTTCGCTCGTACCGGGCGTCACATGACACCCGCTCTTTTTTTAAATTTTTGCCACGCCCACTGCCGCCCCCGCAATTTGGAAAAAAAACCGTTATATCTGCCACAGTTTTGTAGATAGATGGTTTGTACCTTATTATATTTATAGTATATATAGAAATCAAGATTACTTGTCTGTCGATCGAAGGAATAATAAAGATCGGATGAACTCAAGTTATGACCAAAAGTCAGTTCCATCAAAGATCTGTTTTGATTTCGTTATAGTAGTGGCGCCATCTGTATGTCAGTTTTGAAAATCAAGTAAAGTAAAAAATCAAGTCTATTAGTCAAGGTCTTACCATAAGAGATGAGTTTCGAACAGCTTAACCGATTTTAAAAAGGAAGGGTACCGCAATATATTGAAGAAAAGGTAATAAAAACGTTATTTCATAAAGATTAAGTTAATGGCTTGGGAGTTATTGAATTTTGAATCAAGTAGGTATGGATTTTTCTACGATATTCGGACTAAAAAACTCGCGAAAATTAAAAAGAAATTATTCTCATCAGTTTACTGTCATGATCGTAAAGTTACATTAATTAGGCGTCGTACAAGCTATTTTTCGTTCAAATCTGTGATTGGGGTCATGTAAATGCAAATGGGATATAAAAACATCAATGATTGAAAAAAATCATCGATGTCTGCAGCTTAGATAAGAACATCGATGTATCGATGTTGCCAGCTCTAATCAGTTACCCAGCTGATATAGCCTTGATGTCCGCCTGTTCGTCTGAGATCTTAGAAAAGGTAAACATTTTTTTAAAAAAAGGAGAAGGCAGCAAAGAAAAAAGTTTTAAGATGGATTAAAGTAATTACCAAATCCTTGTTTTCATTATATGAAAACTATCTTTGAGAGTCATCAAATGGGTTTCAAAACTTATGGGTGAGATTCTCAATCAGAATATATCCAGTGCTTTTGGTTTCGGTTTGGTTGCTTTGAAACCCATCTGGTGGGGTCAGTTGAGCGCTGTTCAATATCAACTATCAACAATACCCACAGGAAGACACTGAGGAAAACATCGTTAATGTTGGACCACATTTAGCTAAGGTCGTTCAATTTGGAAACTCTGAACTGAACCGACTACCACTTGCTTCGGTCAATTACTTATGGTCAATTATTACTTATTACTTATCTTTCTTAGGAGAAAAGTCCATCGAGGAGATGGAATTTTCACATTTTTCGTATTGTATGTTGATCAGTTAAGGGTGATAGTCCCAAGTCTGTGAATCAGTTCGAAAGCTGTTTAAAATGCACTTCAAATACAAATTTGGATAAAAGTCGTAAGATAGTTTTCGAACCAGATGTAATTGGTTTAAAAGTGGTTCAGAGACATATTTTACAAATTATTTGAGAAATGAACTCCATACCCAAATTAAACTGCTTAAAACGTGGTTCAGGCGCTATTTTTCAGAAATTATTTTAGCTAAGGACTTAAAAATTTTCTGTTTGGCTTGGTACTGTGGAGTTAGGTTAATGGTTAAGACCAGATTAAGCCGGTTGAACAGCGGTTCAGAGACATGTATCAGAAATTACTTAAGGTTGAAATTTTGTTATGTGAAGTACCAGAATGGTTCCGAAACAGTTTAAAAAAGTAGTTTAAATTCATGTCTCTGAAATTTTTTTACTCTGTACCAAAGGTACACAGAGTATGTTAAGTTTGGGAGAATTAATCATTTCCGACCATAAAAAGTATATATATATTCTTGATCAGCATCAACAGCCGTGTCGATATAGCCATGTCCGTCTGTCTACCTGTATGTGTGTCTGTCTGTCCGTCCGTATTAGCGAAGAGATCTCAGAGATGGTAAGAGATAAAGGTTTGACATGTATGGGATATACAGGGTTGGCCATATTCTACTGACCCATCTGGCAACACTATCACTTTTGACCAGATCGACTAATTACATAGCGCGTTTGAAGCGTCAGTCTAAGTACATTTTTACCATAGAAAAGTACACGCCACGCGAACGCTCTCCGATTGTTGAAATTTACATTCAACTAAACAAGCCAATTGTGAAAACTCAAAAAGCAAAATCATCATGACCGATTTACGAGATATCATATTCAAAAAGTGATGTAAACCAGGGAATCAAACCGAATCGTATTTCGGTTCCGGTTCCAGTTCTGGTACGTACCGAAACATGTTATTCGGTAAAAGGTTCTGTTTTGGTTCTAATAATATTTCGGTATTCGGTTCCGTACCGGTACCTGCTTTCTTATTTCGGTATACCGGTATGAACCTGTAAAATATGAGGAAGGAGCGGTCATTGGTTATACATTCATTCGATTTCTTAGCGAAGACTTAATAAAAGTTAAACGCTTACTTGCCCTTCTCAAAGGACACACAATTGTGGAAACTTTGTAGAGTTTTCTTTATTTTTATAAACGAGAGTTTTTTCGGGTTTCACTATTTAAACACGATTATCTATTTACAAAGTCTCTATACGTGTTTTTCTCTTCACGGTTTGTCGATATGGACTTTTCTTTCTGTCTCTCTGTCTGTCTGCTTGTCATTTTAATTACAGCTTCTGTCTTCGTCTATCTTCTACTATCTACTGCGTTCTACTCTCGGTTTCGTCATCGTCCATTCTCTATACAGTGTGACCATCATTCGATTTTTTACCAATGCCTTAACACTAAAATAGCGATACATTTATACATCTTGGAGGTCATTTTCAAATAATTCCAAGGACATAAATTTGGAAAACGTTTTAAGCTCAGAAAAATTGATCACCATTGAAGCCATTAATCAGTTTTGTGAAAATACTGATCTATTTGTAGTGTCCTGCTTCTAAAGTATTTGTGCTGCTTTCCTCATTAAGTTTTAAGTTGAACAGAAATGGATACTTTTCAGTTTCGAGGTTACCATTAGCATGACATAATGTGGGCTTAAGAATAAAGGATGCAATATTTTTCAAGAGATTGGTCTCGTGTTTTTCTATTTTACAATACAAAAGTTTTGAAAAACCAAACTCCTTTTTGTTGGAAATTGCTTAAAAGTCCCGGAACTGTACCGGTACAATGTTTAGGTTCTTTTCGGTCTTTTAGGTTCCAAAAATATCGGTACTCGTATACCGGTACACAATCAATTTCAAATATCGGTTCTAGTTCCGGTTCTGGTTCTGAGTTTTAATTGGTTCTTTTCGGTATACGGTTCCGGTTTGATTCCCTGATGTCTGCTTAAACCCAATTAAATGATTTTTATCACGAACGAAAACAAAATTGTGTTTTTTCTTCGATCTTTTTATATAAAAAAACATGTATCCGTCGAATATGGCTAACCCTGTATACTTTTTATACTTGCAGGCAGATCAAGTTTAGTTTCAATTTTTGGGTGGCTTCAGTTTAAAAAAAATGCCTATTTTGACCCTGTTAAGACGCGTTTTGTGGGGAACCTATACTTTTGTTTTGATTGTCTTCAATATACTGGAATTTGCTGCCTAGTGAAATCAAAGAAAACTTTCAAACATTTGAGTGCATCAGATTTATTTCGATTGTCTGACTAATGGCATTAATTACAAATAAATAATACTAATAACTTGATTGTCATCATCTCGTTGCAATTACTCTTTAAATGCTTAGGGCATTCTCCACATCTATTCGATATTTAATTATTCAAACTGTCGCATAGACGCACACACACATTCACATTCACATTCACGTGCTGAAATAATCATAAGAATTAATTGTGGTGTTTCGAGTCACAGTCAACAAGGGAATATCGTAAATGCTTACGTGATTCGCTGCTGTCGACGTCGACGTCGTGACATCGTTGCCTTTGTACGTTTTGGTTTTGCTTTTGAGTTGTTAGCTGCATTCGAGAACTCAGTCAGAAACGAACTGTTACGAGTGATGGAAGAGTCCGAACCGGTGGCTGCCACATAAAAAAAAAACACAACCAATTCATAAAAAAAAAAACAAAAAAAAAACAACAAAACGCAACAATTAAACAACAAGTGAAGTTTTTGTTTTGGTTTTTGTTTGGGTTTAGTTTTTTTTTTATTTATATATTATATATATTTCCCCAAGTTGTTGTTGTTGTTGTTGCTAATGTTGTCGCTAGTTAATTGCCCAAACTAAATGTTTAAATTTCTGTTATTGTTGTTGTCAGTGCTAAAATAAACTATTTTTGATACGAAAACAGAACATCAATGTTTTTTGTTTGAGTGCGCCATTTTGTCTGAGTGTGTGTGTGTGAGTGATTCCATTCAAAAAAGAAGAAGAAGAGAAAATCAAATTCCGTTTCCGGCATTCGCAACAAATTTTTGGCCAAGGCAGGCGAAACGTAATAGCAAATTTTTTTTGCCAACGCGCGCGCAACAGACAGCCACCCCCCGTTGCCGCATCCGCCTACACTTAAGCCATCACGGGGCAGGACACGACGAAGTGCGTAACAAAACAAAACCGAAGAGAAGAAACCCATAAACGTAAGTGACATCAGAGCTCATCCCCCTCCCCACCGGCTCATCAGCTACCTTTTCTAACAATCAAAACTTGGGCCCTACTCAAGTTACACAAAGACACAGACACACAGACACACACACACTTCTTGGTCTTCCACCTTAGAAAGACATTGGGAATTGCTTTTGTTGTTACCTTCGCCCAAGTCAACCCATAGAAATGCAACAATACAACAACAACAACAACAAAAAAGAAATGTTAATTGCACAAGAAAGCTAGAAAAACCGCACAACCAACAACCCAAGGAATAGCACTACCAAGCCAAAACTGGGTCATCAATGTTATCAAAGTAGGTTAAGCCAGACAAAACCAAAAGCAGGAAGAGAAAGGAACCTAAGATGTTCAGTGTGAATGCTTTAGAAAAAGAAAAGAAGAACCGCACGGATCACAATTAAACAGAGAATTCATTGCTTGAACTGGAATCCTGTGGTCTGTAATCGTTATCTCATTTCGTTTGCACTGTGTTGATTACAATAAACTCTACCGAGTAATCAGCTTGAAAGAAACTCTTTCCAAGGTTGCAAACCGGTCCAGAACCGAACCTGCACTTAAGCTGCACCATGAATCGAACCTGCTATATATAATATATGATCTCCAAAGTCTGAACCCGAACCCATCTGTTTGGAAAAAAGGTTAGGCTCAAACAATTAAGAAAGTCGGTCAAGCCGAAGCTGCTGCTGCGCTGCGGCAGCGAATTCTCTTAAAGTCATAGCTTGAGTATCGTTCATCCGATCCTTATCATTCCTTCTATAGAAGGTACCAGCCATAGCTACCAGGAGCCGAAGTCAGTCGTGTTTTTACGCAAACGCGAGACAAACTCATGATTCTGTAAATCGGTGAACACTGAATTACAATTAAAACGGCTGTAGTCTGAAGAGAGCTCTTTTGCTCACCAACACAAGCACACTTTTTTGTCCTGTCCATTTGGCCGGCACTGATTTAAAGTTCTTGTTGCGCTTGACCAGATGCTTTGAAAGAAAGAGTAGAAAAAACTCATATGAAGTTGTTGTTGCTCTCTGATTCCCATAAGCTATGCGTGATGCCTATATCCCTGGGTCTCCCTTTGCGTAAAACAACAACGAATGTGCTGCGTGCGCAATAGGCTTGGGCACCCCTGCTTTATAGGGTCGGAAACAATTCCTTCTCCCTGTTACATAGTTTTGCACAAACTTAATATACTCTGTGTACCTTTGGTACAGAGTTTAATAATATCTAAATTCTGTTTAGCACGTGTTCGTGAAGGAAAATGCAGCAAACGTTAAGCTAATAAAGTTGCTATACTAACGTTGAATTCGACTATGGATTGATGTATCAAAAAGCTTTTTTTTTAATTTTTTAAAAGATATTTTTTACCGATTCGCTCAAATTCACCAAAAGTAGGGGAAACTGTCCATGAAACAACAATCAAGGTATGGCGCTCTCTCAGAGCGCTCTCAGCTCGGTCCACAAAACTTCGGTGTGCTGCTGACACTTGATGCGAAAGGTTTTTATACTCTGTACCGAAGGTACATAGAGTATGTTAAGATTGTGCAAAAGTATGTAACAGGGAGAAGGAATCGTTTCCGACCCTATAAAGTATATATATTCTTGATCAGCATCAACAGCCGAGTTGATATAGCCATGTCCGTCTGTCCGTCCGTCCGTCTGTATGAACGCACAGATCTCAGAGATGGTAAGAGATAGAGGTTTGACATGTATGGGACATATATTTCTTATACTTGCAGGCAGATCAAGTTTATTTTCAATTTTTTCCACGCCCCCGCAATTTGGAAAAAACGTCATATCTCCCACAGTTTTGATGATAGATTGTTCGTTCCTTCTGGAGATATCTAGTAATTAAAAGTATTTATCGATTTGCTGAAGGAATGATAAAGATCGGATGAACGATACACAAGTTATAAGCAAAAATATATATAGAGCGATGAGCGTAGAGATGAGAGTATAATAAAAATATTGCACGATGAACGCGTGACTCCTTGGATGTGTTATAATATTAAAGTCGGCGGCAAATGAACAGAGTATGTTATAGTCGAGCTTGGTCGGGCTATAGGTCGGTTTTTACTTGTTTTTTTTTTTTGTGTTGCCGACGGGATTTCAAAGGGGTGGATTTCTGTTGCACTGATCGCTTTGTTGTTTCTGCATTGCTTTTTTGTTCTACACCCATACTAAATTTTTGTTTATGTGCGTCGTTCATTCTCACGCTCACTCTCTCTCTCGCGCTCTTAGCAAAACCGCTTACTCCACAATGTTGGCTGAGCGCCATACCTTGCTGTGTCATGAAACTGTCCAAACGATCTAAGAAGCTTGAAACTGGTTCGCACCTTCAGACCAAACCTTCTGTACAACAAGTTTTTTTTTAGTATCGCTTGGCAATGGTTTGATTCGCTCATTTCAGTGCTGATTCAATAATGACCCGAACTGAAATTAAGATTGTGATGTCGTTAAAATTAAGATTAGCTTAGGTTAACTCGAACATATTCTAAAATTGATACTTAGCTAATAGAGAAAGAGGTTGTATTTAGAAGTCGTTTCAGTTGTTGTAGACATCGTTCAGCCATTCTAGCACTGATGCCTCAAGGTACCTAAGCCTCGCGCGTGAAAGGGCCGAGCATTTGAATAAGAGGTGTTCCAGGGTTTGTCTTATTTCATGGAGTTCTTGTCGTTGGCGATATCCAAGCTGGGCCAAACCTATAACGGAGCACAAAAAAACTAGAAATGGATGGGTTTTAAACCAAAAAACGTTCTGTTTTCGGTTTACCTTTGGTACTTTTGGAACACACTTCGTATGGGCAAAGCAAATCAATTTGTTATCGATCAAATCAATCTTAGAAATTCATTTCGACCAAAAAATTCTACCCAAAATATGTGAAATGGGGTTGCAAATTTCTAACGGTGGTGAGTCTACCACCCACACTAGCTGCCACTCATTCAGTGGGTGACACGCCACTTGGGTGGTTGGTTAAGCCAGAACAACAACAACAACAACAGAAAATATCTGCATATTCTGGCGCATATTAACTAATGAGCCGACGACCTCGCCTATGGCCGGCCACTGAGGGTGGTTGGCCAACCCTCTCCACCCCGCCCCGTAACAAAAGGAAGGCATAGACATGCACCCACACCCCAAAAACGTCAACTTTGGATCACATTGAGAATTGTATTTTCTGTTTATAAGGTCACCCTATTTCCTGGCCTGCATCTGTGTCCATCTGCTTGTAGTTCTCATGCTCATTCACATTTCCATTTCCATTCGCATTTTGTGCTGTTTTTGTTTCTCCTTCTGTACACAATTGCATATCCGGTTCTCAATGTGGGCGCCGTCTCTTGCCATGTTTCACACACACACACACAGATCTGCATAGATCAGCTTTTTGTGTTGTTGCTATTTTTGTGGGCGGGTGTGGTCGTTTGTTCTTGTGTTTGTAATCTGTCATCGGACACTATGCTGGAGCTGTCATAAAGTCAGATCATCACCCAGTTCAAGTGGATCTTTGTTTATAATAATTTATTAACAACTGCCAGTTGAAACATTTCAATGGGAAAGGAAGGAGTTTTGTGGTATGATTTCTTGATGGATAAAATTGATGAAAACAAGAATCTAAGATCCGGGAAGAGTCATTGGATATGTCTCAAGTCTGTGAACCGGTTCGAAAGCGGAAAACGGCTATAAATTGACAGAGCCAAATCTTATAAGCTATTTAAGCTATGATCTTGAATTCTGGTCCTTCGGTTGGTAATATGGAATTGGATATTTTACTGGATCAGGACCGGCATCGAACCTGTTAAACAGTGGATCAAAGCCATATATCAGAAGTTATTTGAGATATGAATTTGAATCTTAGACCAAAGGTTGGTAAAATTGGTGTAGGATATTTTAATAGATCAGAAAAGTTCAAAAGTGGTTCAGTTATATCTCAGACGCTATTTAAGGTATAAACTTAAAACTTAGTTTGTACACAGAAAACTCAGAAATTATTTAGGCTGTGATCTGGAAAATTGGTCTGCAAGTTGACAATGTGACAACATTTTTAAGAAATTATTTAAGCTATGAACTAAAATTTTATGTATGGGTTCAAATGTTAATATCAACTTGCACCCAGTTCAAACTTGAATAAAAACGGTCTCATAAAAAACATTACCACTCAATGCGAAAGTGCCGGGTATACAGCTAGTTGAGTGAAAATCAAGTTTTTGCGTACTCAAAGAATTATTCTTGAAGTATGAATGAGAAAAACCGTTGATTTTGACAACGTTTGTGCTCACCAATGATCTCAGTTCATTCCCTCTGTGCAGTAATGGAAAATTAAACGATAATTATAATAGTAATGGAATCTTTAGAATTGATGTGGAAGTCTTAACCTGAGCTGCAAACAACTAAAAAAAATTAAGGGGGTTCAAACTGGGGCTAGAAACTGCGATACTTTTGAGGCTCAGAATCAATGAGCGGGTTCATAAGGTCGGTGAACCTAAGTTCTGGTTCGAGTTCAGTTACTTTTTATTTTCTTGCAAAGGTTTTATAATTTTGCCCAGAAGTTTGCAACGCATAGAAATATTCATTTCCGACCCCATAAACTATATATATTATTGATCAGGGCGACGAGCTGAGTTGACTGCACTCTGCTAATATGTAAGTATATGTTATAGCTGCCATTGGTCGGAAAATAGGTCTTAGTGAGAAAAAATTTGATGTTTTCAATGTCAGCGTTATCAATCACGGAAATTACTAATATTAAATGCTTTTAAACAAATTCGCAACATTTGGTCAAAATCGGATTACTCTATCTTCTAGCTGTCATATGAACCATCGGTCGGAAAATGGGTCTTAGTAAGAAAAACTTTTTTGTTTTCAATGTTAGAGTCCCCAAACTCTACCATTAATAATTTCATAGGCTTTTAAACAGATTTACAAAATTGGGTCAAAATCGGATGACTATATCTTATAGCTGCCAAAGAAACCATTCATCGGAAAATGGGTCCTAGTGAAAAAAAATTTTTGTTTTAAATGTTAGCGTCCTCAAACTCGTCCATTATTAATATTATATGCTTTCAAACGGATTTCGAAATTTTGGTCAAAATCGGATGACTATATCTTATAGCTGCCATAGGACCGATCGGTCGGAAAATGGGTCTTAGTAAGAAAAACTTTTTTGTTTTAAATGTTAGAGTCCCCAAACTCGGTCATTACTATTATTATAAGCGTTTAAGCAGATTTGCAAAATTTTGTCAAAATCGGATGACTATATCCTATAGCTGCCATAGAAACCATCGCACAGTGGGCCATCTTGTATGGAGACTGCGGCCAAAAATACTTTCAGTAGATATATCTACTTGAAACTTTGTTTACGGCTTTATAAAACCGTTAGATATGAGATTTAATTAAATGGGTGTGACTAAGCTCTCTCACTCGTACCCCTACCATACAATTATACCAAGTCTAAGAAAAAAGTTATATTACAATTTTTTATTTGTGTTTAAATTTTGATTTATTTTGTTTTGTTATGTTAGTTTTTGTATTAAAAGCCTTCACTTAACATAAAAAAAAAATTAAAAAATAAAATTAATTGATAAATTCTCAAAAAAAAAAAATTCAAATTCATTATAAAACATACTATATATCGCTGCAATCTCAGATTTTAAAGTAAATCCAGTAAATAAAGTACAGATTTTAGTCGAATTGACTTGTGCTTTGATGAAACACTCAATAAAGAATCAAACACAACAGCAACAGAGACCAGGAATGTAACAGTTGCACCGCAGTAACAAATAGCAAAAAAAAACATGCATACTCTAGACTTCGGGATTTAACACAATTTCCGGAACTTTCCGGGAGCTTAACTTTGTAGTTTTAGAATCTTGGAAGGTTGGCCAATTTTGTCAAATAAGTCCAATTGGGGGAATCAGGGGGGATCATCACTATTACATTACATAAAGACTATTACATTTATAAAAGAACTCAACAAACCAAAAACATTAAATTTATTAAAAAACGAGAGGGCCAAGCTAACTTCGTCTGTGCCGAAGAGTTTATACCCTTGCAAATGCTGTTTTTGAAATGTCAGAGTTTAAGAACGCTTACATAAAAATCAAAAATTTTTCTAACTAAAATGCATTTTCCGACAGATAAAAATCTGATTTCGACCAAATTTCGAGAATCTTTTTGAAAACATATCAAAATAAAAAAATCGGCGAGCTTAAGAACGATAAAATTTAAAACAAAAAAGTTATTCTCACTAAAACTCATTTTCCGACCGATCGGTCCTATGGCAGCCTTTAGATATAGTCATCCGATTTCGACCAAATTTTGCGAATATATTTGAAAGCATACAGAATTATTAATCAGTGAGTTTAAAGACGCTAACAAAATAAAAAAAATTATTTTTTACTAAGACTCATTTTCGACCGATCGGTCCTATGGCAACCATAAGATATAGTCACCCGATGTCGATCAACTTTTTCAAATTAGTTTGAAAGCGTTTAATATTAATAATCACCGACCTTAAGAACGATTTACCTAAAACAAAAAAGTTTTTTTTCACTAAGACCCATTTTCCGACCGATCGGTCCTATGGTAGTTATAAGATATAGTCATCCGATTTTAACCAAAATTTGCAAATCTCTTTGAAAGCATATAATATTAATAATAGCCGAGCTTGAGGACGCTAACATTGAAAACAAAAAAGTTTTTCTCACTAAGACCCATTTTTCGACCGATGGTTCCTATGGCAGCTATAATATATAGTCATCCGATCCGGTCGGTTCCGACATATTAGCAGCGTGCAGTAAATAGAAGACTCTGTGCAAAATTTCAGTTCGGTAGCTTTAAAACTGAGAGACCAGATTGCGTAGAAACAGACGGAAAGACAGACAGAATGACGGACAAAGCTCAATCGACTCAGCTCGTCGCCCTGATCAAGAATATATATAGTTTATGGGGTCGGAAATGAATATTTCTATGCGTTGCAAACTTCTGGGCAAAATTATAATACCCTTTGCAAGGGTATAATAAAGTTAGCACCTTTCCTTTGACGATTCAGTTTAAGTTTCTTTAATATTAGTTTGATTTAATATTGTTTTAATTGTTGTAATTTTAACTTAAATCTCAAAAAGCTCTCACAGTAAGAACTAATATATTTCATGCTCTCTCTTTTGGGGCCACTTTTATAGAGTACGGTTGTAATGAAACAAAATCAACTATACAATTAAAAAGCTCATTCTTTTGCGAGATAGATACAACACGTTTGAAGCTAAAACTCTCACTTTGCATTTTTTATTTTTGTTGTCAAAGCTAGCATCCCCAAACTCGGTCTTTAATAATTTTAAATGCTTTCAAAGAGATTTGCTAAATTTGGTCAGAATCGGATTTCTTTATTCTATAGCTGCCATAGGAACCCACCGGTCGGAAAATGGATCTTAGTGAGAAAAACTTGTTGGTTGTCAAAGTTAGCGTCCCCAAACTCGGTCTTTATTAATTTTAAGTGCTTTCAAACAGATTTGCTAAATTTGGTCAGAATCGGATGACTATATCTTATAGCTGCCATAGGACCGATCGGTCGGAAAACGGATCCTTGTGAGAAAAATATTTTTTTCATTTTGAGGTTCTCGAAATTTGGTCGAAATCGGATGAGTATCTGTCGGTAAATGGGTTTTAGTTAGAACAATTTTTTGATTTTTATGCTAGCGTTCCTAAAATCTGTTATTTCAAAACCAGCATTTGCAGGGATATAAAAACTTCGGCAAAACTTTTGGATAATTAGTTTCGGTTCGGACTTCCCAAAAGTTTCTAAATAACTGATCTAACTAAGCTTGACAATAATTTCACTAAACCAAGCAAGTGAACATATTCTTTATTAATTGCTCTTGTTTGTTCAGTTGCTCACTTAATAGTGAGCATCTTATTTTTTGATCAAAAAAATATGTAAAAATTGTGTTCATGATTTTTCCATATAATCGTTCCACTCGAGTGGCATGTGACGCGTGTGGCATATTTTAGTTAAGAATTGCCCTTGAAAAATTTGAATTAAGCAGACCCCTTGCAAGCAACAAGTGGAAATGCGTACAACAGTTTTATAACCAACCAAATGTGTATGTGTGTGTGTGTGCGTGTGTGTGGTGAACGCCTCGTTGGGATTGACCATGCCCGATTAAAGTTTATGGCAGCCAAAACAAAAAATACAAAATTTTAAAAATTTTCATACGATCTTGATGGATGGTGGATTTAGATTGAGAGATCGCTGCTTGAAAATATCTTTAGAGTCATTTGTTTTGATTATGTGCCACACTTTGGCTTTGGCTGTGGGCCAAATGTGGAAATTGCATATTGCAGAATATTTGTTTGGTTTTTATGTATTTTTATATGGAAAATTCACTAGCAAGTAAGGTCGTGTGCCATATTCCCCCACCAAATGGCTAGCATGGGAGGGGGGGCACAGGGGCCAGAAATGCGTATCAAAACAAACATAGAAGTCTGGGAGGAAATACACTCAGAAAAAAATAAAAAAAATGTATAAAATTTTACTCTATTTGGTTTTTTGAAGTGAGAAAACAGTTCTCTATTTGTTGTCTCTCGGTGTATGTATGTAGTATGCTTATTTTATTTAGCCCTCGTAATATTCCTTTAAATCCAGGTCAACTTAGCGTATGTTTCTAAAAATTCACATCAGAAAACCACAACTTTTAATTAACAACTTGGCGCTTTTTTGTTGTTGGCTGTGTGTGTACCAGTTTTTGAATTGTACGCGTGGGTCAGGCCTAATATGAACCAACTGCCACACACTCGCACACCAGTTAGCCATCAACCGTTAATGGTATTAGCCAAGCAAACGACCAAATAGGCGACAATTCTAAGCTTGGAAATGGCCCTCGTGTGGTAATTTAAGACAAAACTGCAAAGAATGAATGATTTGTGTCTACCGCGAGGTTTTGTTTTTTTTTTATACCAAAAGGTGATTTTCGGATTGAAACATTAATCCGGTCAACTACAACTGTTAATACTCTGCAGATGTGTCATAGTGTTTGACAACCTCGTGAATTGCAAAGATATTAGAAACCTGAGAAAGACTTGAGACAAGCCCAACTTTATTTTCCATGCTTAATAATAATGGATTACCAAATATCGAAAGATAATTTAATTTCACTTGATACGATCTGGCAAAGTTTGAGATTGCTTGTCCGTTTCCCATACTGTTAAAATAAGCTTTAAATGAGTTGACCGAAACCGACATTCGATTTGGTTTTAATCCCAAATTTTTACTACATCTTACTTAGAACTTTTTGTTGTACGGTCACTCTATCTATTGATTTACCACACAGAAGAATCTCTGGTGTCGAAAAACAAAGACCTCGTAAATGTTCATTTGTTGAGTGAGAGTAAAAATGAATCATTGGGTCCCAAGTGAGGAGTTTAAGTCGATTGATAGAGCCAAGGATGATTCGACATCTACACTGAGAAAAAAATCAATCTAAAACCAAGATTATAATCTTGAAACTAGACGAAACGGTGTCAGAATTCGACAGAGACGAGATAATCTTAACCCAAGATAATATTCTCAATTTAAATGTAAATCCAACAATATTGAATTAAGATCGTTTATCCTCGACTTTAAGATGAAACAATCTCATTTTTTAATATGAAAAATAGAGGAAAGCTAACTTCGGCTCGACCGAAGTTTATATACCCTTGTAACTTGATGGCGCCACTACTTTGAGCATTTGCTTCCCAGTTTGTTATATGGCAGCTATACAATATATTCATCCGATTTTGACCGAACTCCCCAAAATTATGTGGAAACTGATAATATTCACAACTGGAAGGTATAAAGACGCTACCATTGAAAACAAAAAAGTTTTGTTCACTAGAACTTCTTTTTCGACCGATAGTTCCTATGGCAGCTATATGCTATAGTTATCCGATTTGGATCAATCTTGGTAGAATTGTGTAGTAGCATACAATATAGATAAGTGACAAGTTTGGAAGCGATAGCATTGAAAACAATAAAGTTTTTTCCACTTAGACTTTTTTTCAGACATATCTTTTGTATGGCAGCTATACTATATAGTTGTCTGATTTTCATAAAACTTGGTGGAATTATGTAAAAGCATAGAAAACTTAGAAGTACGAGGATTTGGGACGTTTGCGTTGAAGACAAAAAAGTTTTTCTCACTAAAACTACTTTTTCGACCGATGGTTCCTATGGCAGCTATATGATATAGTCATCCGATCCGGCCGAATCCCACAAATGTGCAGCGTATTTGTATTAAAAGGCTTCGTGAAAAGTTTAGTAAAGATAGCTTTAAGACTGACAGACGGACATTGCTAAATCAACTCAGCTCGTCATGCTGATCAAGAATATATATACTTTGTGTGGTCGGAGATGCTTCCTTCTATGCGTTACAAACATCTGGACAATTTTAATATACCCTCTACAAGGATATAAAAAAAAGACAAAAATAAATTAATCATTTTTTATTTTTAGGTGATGGGTGGGAAAGGGGTGTGGTGTGATTGGTTGGTCTAGTTATTAACATTTTCTTCTTTCTGAAAAACTTATATAAATTGTAAATTATTAATCCGCAGATACTGGGGCTTGAGCTCAGTACCTTCTGCGCACTGACACACTAACACCACCGCTTTACCACCGAGCATCAACTGTTAGGTCCAACCAGTTGCACTATAAAAGCAGAGATTTTTGCAGCATGCGTTCTTATGCTGCAACTGGCAGCGCCTAACAATTGACCCCCTACGGCAAAATCGACTAATCGGCCGTGCCAATGTGTTATTGAACAAAGAGGTCGTGGTTCGAGTCCCAGTGGGTTGCATTGCAACCGAAAATAAGCATAATAAATCTATATCAGCGGTGTCACAGAAATCTCTAGAGATTTCATCTTCGGTTGGTTTGCAAATCGCTCGAAAAATTCATCGGTGTCACAGAACTTCAAGAGATTTCATTTTCTTATTTGAAAATCTAGCTAGAACAGAAGCGTTTCCAATTGAACTATGTATCATCTCTAAAAACAGGGCTTCATCTCTCGCAAAAAAATTTTCCTTTTATTAGTTAACGGGTAATTTGATGTTCAAGTGATATTTATTGATTGTGTTATATGTTTTATGATGCATTTTTAAATTATAGTTCAAATTTATATATATTCATTCCAAAAATTCATTCATTCTTCAAAAATGAAATGCGAAATTTAAAAATGTGTTCGCGCCACTCATGAAGTGTAACTTGCAAGCCCTTAGTCAGCTTGCTTTTACATAGATGGCGATCAAGCTGTAGATGGCGCCACTTGAGGTGGCTGCTTTTGACAAATACGAAAGACTTTAGTTGCTTTGGCGAATAATTATTAAAACGCAAATTGCAATGTTTAAACTAATCAAATAATTTATTCATTTGATGCAACATATCCAGAAAAATAATAATAATTTTGTTTATTTATTCCGGACTAAACCCGGACTGTCTATCGTTTAATAAGAAATTCTTTTCCATAAAACCATTAATTTGGGATGCCATAATTTGCTCTAACGCTTTGGAAAGGAAGGGCAGTATAGAGATAGGTCTGTATTCGTTATTTCCTTTCGGAATTGGTAGGACTTTAGCCATCTTCCAAGCCATTGGAAAACAAGAAGTTGTCAAAGCCGTATTGAATATATGCGTAACATGTAATAAGATTTGTGGGAGAACGATTTTTACAAATTTTGAGTCAATGTTATCTAGCCCTGTTGCATTTGATTTTATTTTGAGAATTGATTCCAAGACATCACACTGACTGACACACACGAAACTAAAACTACTATCACAGCTGTTATTTATCAGGGGGTTCAGGTACGTTGTATCTTTATTATCAGGTACTAGTGGCTGTACGAATTTATTATTATGTTTATTCAAATTAATTCTCTTAGTCACTCCTGATCTCTGTCTGCCAATTCCTAGCTGTTTTATGTTTCTCCATACATTTTGAGAAGATTGCTCAGATAGTGCAAGAGTAAACTTTGAAGTATAGTATCTACGCTTTGATGCATCACATAGACTCGTTACCATTCTTCTAAATTCATGTTACTCGTTACCATTCTTTGGTATTCATGAAGTAAGTAATCCGTCCTATACGCCTTGTCACGCTTGCTGATCGCCCTTTTAATGTCATTATTAAAACCATGGTTTTGAGCCGGGGTAGATTTTTTTATTAGTTGGCAATATTCGAATTCAATACTTCTACATGGACGTCTACAGATGGTTGAGAATAGATTAGATCCCATGGACATGAGTTTAGTTTGTTACCAAGGTCTACGTAGTTTATGTTCTTAAAGTCACGATATATAAACGAATGTTCAGTGTATTCCAGCGATACAGCATATGTGAGAAAAATAAGATCGTGTTTTGAAAATGCAGGCACGGAGATTCCCTTACGGGAATCATCAATAACGAATATGTCATGTAGGGTATCTGTCGTGTAATGTTGTTTACATTTCCAAAACTAATTTTAGTTGTCAAAATTTTTTGGGTGGTGAATTTTGCAAAATCTCCTGACAAAACACGAGAGATTTGAAACCAACCGAAAGAGATTTTTGGGACACCGAGAATTGGTTTTGGGTTGGAATTTGGTTGGAAGAGATTTCTGTGACACCGCTGGAGATTAAAAAAAAAATTATAACAATGGTTGACAAGTTGCGAGATGATAAATCTTGTTTTCAATATTTCTAAGCTTATTTCAAGGTTTTCTATCTTACTTTTATAAGATTGCAAGGTTCTTGAAAACGAGATTTTTAATCTAGATTTATTTTTTTTTCTCAGTGTACAGTTAAGTTTTGTAAGTGATGAACCATGCTTTATAATTTAAAAGTACCTTTTTTGTACCTTTACCTAGGTACTGAAAATTCCGGATACCTTTTACCTTACCTAGGTATATTTTTTGACATTTACCTTGTCCCTTACCTAGGTAAGAAAATTGGATACCTTTCCAATCACTGCAAATAGATAATAATTCATGAACATAATGTTTGAGTACTTTGAAGCGCATTTATTATGAAATTTTTATTCTCTGTACCAAAGGTGCTCAGAGTATATTCGGCTCAATTTGTGGAATCTCAGTAGCCTGCTCTAAAACATTCCATTGCTTTTTACAGTCTGAAAATTCAGTGATAAGAAGTCGATTGTATAAAAATATTAATTTTTTCTCTTCAAGAATCTATAACAAAATAAAATGGCACATAACCAAATCAAACTTTACGAAGACATTCTTCTGTACATATGCACTATGTTGGGCTGTTGGGGCATCTTGCTGTGTCCAAAGTTGCAAATATATTACGATGACGAACTTGGCAATACCTTTGTGGGTATTTATATTGGCAGCAATTTGACGACTGTGGTAATGGCAAATGTATATACTATTATCACCATGATGGCATACAGAGTACCCAAGACATTTAAATACAAATATGTCCCATCTTTGATATTTTTGATGCACTACTCGCTGAACTACTTTTTGAATATGAAAAATTACTTTGAATCCCTGACAGTCTTAGAGACCATGAAAGCGCAAAACAATGGATCAATTGAAGAGGAGTTTATAATGTTTATGACGATGCAACAGTTGAGCTGTATAGAGATTATGTTTGCTATGTTATATGTCCTGGAGGATGATCAATAACTTAAAAGTGGGAACAGGGTCGGCAACAACTACATGAGGCTTATTGGATTAGAGACCGCTAATTGCCGTGTACTTCACTCAAAAATAAATTTGCACAACATTTTACTTCTTGTTAGCAGGATTCCTTTTTCCCTTCCCTTTAGTTCTGATCAGTGCTGAATCAGCCCTAATTTGTAAGAGGTACAGGTACCGAGTTGATGTAAATGGAAAAAGAAAAGCTGTGTCAGCTGCTTTGCAAGATAGCGTTGGGCTGCGCTGCATGTGAAAGTTTACCAAAACAACCGATAGAAGGCGCTGTTCATCGTTCGAATATCATTTTTGGCGTGAGGTTTAAATGAAGTTGAAACGAAATCAATTAAATTTAGAAAATATCTATTTACACTTTAAAATAAGAACAACTCTTGCAAATTTAAAATAAATGCCTAATTAATTGTAAATTTAACATTGACAAACAGTAGTTTTTTGGTAGTTATAAGAATATGATAGTTTTAACGACCTTAATGGTATTCAAACTAGCAATTCATAATAGTTATGTTCGCTCATAACTATATTAAGCAAGGCAGGAGGTTCTTGAAACAGTCTCCTTTGTGGTTTAAGCAACTTTTGGTATTTTTGAGCACAATTCGTCTACCATTCAAGATGATCAGCCTTGTTCTAAGTTCCATTTCTTAAAAAATGTTGTAATATCTGAATATTTTATCTTAAATGAGAAATAGTCCCCTCTTCCCTTTTCTTTCGTTAATTGGCACTGTAGTCTTCGCTTTATACATATTAATAATCCATCAACCATCTTCCATTTTCTCTTTGCAGAAACGACCAATTTGCTAACCAAAAGTCTTAAACTTCAACTGCTGCTGCAAACTGTATGACTGATTTTTCTGAATATCAAAAACCAAAACTAAACTAAACAAATTTAATTAAAAAAGAAAAAAACAAAAAGCGATTACCTCCTAATAATAAACTTTATAAGCATCTGCCCAGTATATTGCAATGGCAAATCATTTACTACTATTACTCTAAGCTTACAAGTATTTACGACGCTAGAATTGAAGCAAACCCCATTTAAAAACTATTAGCTAGTCAAACAATATACAAAATATACCATATACAGAGCGAAACAAAAAAACGAACAAATCAATTGATTTAGCAGATTGAGAGAGCTGAAAAGGAATGCAGCGCTGTCCCTACATACATGAGATGCGTGAACGTCTATTGGATCAACCGAGGGAAACATTACAATTGGAAAATATGGAACGAGCCAATTTGCTGGACAATCGCCAATCGGCATCCGAGTCGAATCAGGTCGGCACTGTGGTCAAGGTAGGGGCTGCTTCGATATACTCATCACAAGGATTCCAGTTCACATCATATGCAATATATAAATACTCGTACAAACATACACTCATACATACTGAGGGATTTAGGTGTAATTAAAGAGGGAAAGATGATGGGTAATGTGACAATTCTAGGTCTAGCGTCACGTTACGCATAAGCAACAACGTAATAACAGAAGAAGAAGTAAGAAAACACGGTAGGAAAAAGGATAGAAGAAGGAAGGAAGGAAGAAGAAAGTAAGCAGGAAGAAGAAAGAAGGAAAACAGAAGGAAGGAGAGGAATGAGAAAGAAGGAAGGAAGGGAAGAGTAAGGAAAAAGGAAGGAAGAAAGTAAGCAGGAAGAAGGAAGAAGAGGAATGAGAAAGAAGGAAGGAAGAGAAGAGTAAGGAAAAAGGTAGTAAGAAGGAGAAAGGAAGGAAGGATAGAGAAAAAAGGAAAAAGGAAGGGAGGAAGTATAAAGGAAGAAGGAAGGAATAAGTGAGCAAAATGGTAAAAGAATCTCTTGCGTAAGCAACAACGTAATAACAGAAGAAGAAGTAAGAAAAAACGGAAGGAAATAGGATAGAAGAAGGAAGGAAGAAAGTAAGCTGGAAGAAGAAAGAAGGAAAAAAGAAGGAAGGAGAGAAATGAGAAAGAAGGAAGGAAGGGAAGAGTAAGGAAAAAGGAAGTAAGAACAAGATAGTAAGGAAGAAAAGAGAAAAAGGGAAAAGGAAGGGAGGAAGGAAGAAGAAAGGAAGAAGTGAGCAAAATGGTAAACGAAACTCTTGCGTAAGCAACAACGTAATAACAGAAGAAGAAGTAAGAAAAAACGGAAGAAATAAGTATAGAAGAAGGAACGAAGAAAGTAAGCAGGAAGAAGAAAGAATGAAAAAAGAAGGAAGGAGAGAAATGAGAAAGAAGGAAGGAAGGGAAGAGTAAGGAAAAAGGAAGGAACAAGGAGAAAGGAAGGAAGAAAAGAGAAAAAGGGAAAAGGAAGGGAGGAAGGAAGAAGGAAAAAGGAAGGAAGAAGTGAGCAAAATGTTAAAAGAAACTCTGGAAAGAATAAAAATTGTAAAATGAAAGAAATAGATTGAGAAACAGAAGAAAAACTATAACAGAAACAAAAAGAAATTTGCAAGTAAAAACAAAAATTAAGTATATAAAAAGTAGAATAAGACAGAAACAGCAAGAATGAAACTGTTCAAAACCAAACGGAAGAATGAAACCATTAACAAAGTGCATTAAGCCAACAAACCTAAGTGCAATAAACCAGAAAATAAAGAGTTAGATGCAAAATTTGACCTATGGTACAATACGATACCACTTCATATTGCCCATCATCTCCTCTCTGGTCACTAACACCCATCCAAAACATGAAGATCATACCCAATTCTCATCCCAAATGCCTTGTAAATATTGCATATGAATTTAAATAATTTCCATTTTATTGTGTTTTCAAATTAAAATCTCTTATAATTTGAAAGCTTTTCCATTATAGATTGAATTGAATTGAACCAGATGATGTGACTCCTTGCATGAGTAACGATTCGCCCTTGACTTTATGTTCCTCAAAATCAAAGAATTCGTCTTCTTCTATTGATTCCTTTTTTGCAATAAATTGGATATATAATTTTACTTTAAGTCATACATACACCACTATATACATGTACATTTGTATATATGTTTATACTATTTCCAATTTATTGTGATGCGAGAGTGCCTTAAACTAATCCATGACTTTCTATATAGCTTCAAGGCGATGGCTATCACACAAGTCCCGCCCATCAGCGCACACCCCTAGTTCCGCACGATTTGGGTGAAGATTTCAATTTGGATTTCGATGATGATTTTCCCATCGATGCGAGACGACCAAAAAATGCCAAGTAAGTGTGTTCCATTATCATTTTAGTTAGTTACAAAACCCTTCCAGCCTTGTGTTTTGTCCTAACATACCATACAGTTCGATATCATAACACAAACCCCCCCCTCCCTTTTAAGAGCTCTCTCCGTCTCCCTATCTCTGTCTTTCGAAACGCTGTTCTGTAGTAAAATAAAAAACCTTGTGTAGAATTCCTTATGAAAAATTGCAAATTTAATAAGCAAGAACAACCCGTTACAGCGGCAACCATCCCACGGTTCTGACGCAACCACAGAAAAGGTCAGATTTGGTTTATGAAAAAAAAAATATCCAAAAATTTTACAAATATTTATTAAGATTAACATTATTTCGAAATTTTTCTTATTTTTATGTGTTCTCAGACTGAAAAAAAAACATTTTTTAATCATATTCAGTATTTAATACAAATTAGAAAATTAGTTTTATTTAAAATCAGTAGGTAAACTTCTGATGTTAAAAACCATAAAACAAAAAAACAATTCAGTCTGAGAACATTTTTGCTGTTGCATAGTGTAATTTTTATTTTAAAAATGAAAAACAAATCCCCACTAATCCCCCTACACACTTAGATTTTGGTAGTAGAGGCACCAACTGCTCGATTATATACCAACTCCCCCGCCAATTTAGGATTTCTGTACACACCCAAATCCAGGCATTGTACCTTCCACCCACATACACAAAGACACACCAGAGATTATCATGTCAATGAACTGTTTTGCCTTACATTTCCGATTATGGGCCCATTGTCTCTCTCACCATGCGATTCGGAAGTAGAGAGTCATCCAAATTTGTACAAAGAAGTTGCAAACAAATTACGCAACAAAAAAAATACAAAAAAATACAGCATATTCCACTTGGCTGACTGCCAGCGAAGCATGCCAAGATCTTAGCTTTCATTGTCTCTATAAACCTTTGGCCCAGCCCTAAAACCCCTTCCCACCCCACCCGGTTGCAACTCTATCTGCATATCTGGCTGTGTCTCTGGCATAAAGTGTCATTGTACGAATATGACTTACATTCGTGAGTTTTAGCAATAAACAATAAAAAAAAGGGCCAAACACGTACTTAGAAATATCTCTGCTTGACTTCGGCCCTTGCACTTACACACGAAGAGTTCAGAGAACATGGATTTGTACTTATTAAAAAAAATAACAAGATGGGGAGGGAGGTACTTGAAACAGCCTCCAATGAGGTGTTGTTTGTGTGCCTTGTTTAAAAGTTTCCCAGCAAACATTTTTTATCGCAGAAGAAAAGAATTCGATTCTTCCAGTAGGTATCGCTTTACTCTAGCGATATCGCATGGCAATCGCATTCTCATTTTCCTTCGGGAAGAATTGTGCCACTCTGCGACACTTCTTGGAGGAAAGAAAGCGTTTCTTCTGGGAGATAGGAAAATGTCTCTTCTCAGCAACAAGAAAGCGTTTCATCCTGCGGATAAGAAAAAGTCCCTTCGAAGCGATAAGAAAAAGTGTCGTCTAAGGGATAAAAATAGAGGAAAGTTAATTTCGGCTCGACCGAAGTTTATATACCCTTGCAGCTTGATGGAGCCACTACTTTGCTCATTTGCTTGCCAGTTTGTTATATGACAGCCATACGATATATTCATTCGATTTTTACCAAACTCCTCATAGTTGTGTGGAAACTGATAATATTAACAACTGGAAGGTATAAAGACGCTACCATTGAAAAAAAAAAGTTTTTCTCACTAGAACTTCTTTTTCGACCGATAGTTCCTATGGCAGCGATATGCTATAGTCATCCGATTTGGATCAAACTTGGTATAATTATGTGGTAGCTTATAATATTGATCAGTAACAAGATTGGAGGCGATAGCATTGAAAACAAAAAAGTTTTTCCTACTAAGACTTTTTCCAGACATATCTTTTGTATGACAGCTATGCTATTTAGTTGGCCGATTTTCATAAAACTTGGTGGAATTATGTAAAAGCATAGAAAACTTAGAAATACTAGGTTTTAGCACGTTTGCGTTGAAGACAAAAAAAGTTTTTTTAACTAAAACTGCTTTTTGGACCGATAGTTCCTATGGCAACTATATGATATAGTGATTCGATTCGGTCGATTGGCTATATCAACTCAGCTCGTCATGATTAAGAATATATATACTTCCTTTTATGCGTTACAAACATCTGGATAATTTTAATATACCCTCTGCAAGGGTATAAAAAAGCAATTCTTGCTGTAGATCAGAAAAAGTATCTTCTGGGGATTCGAAATCGTTTCTTTCTGAAGATATGAATGTGTCTCCTATGTGAAAGGATACGATTTTTTATTTTTATTGTTCCGAAAAACAACAAATTAAACAAACTTAAATTTCTATACACTTGAAAAGTGTATTATAATTTTGCCCAGAAGTGTGCAACGCATAGAAGGAGTCATCTTCGACCATATAAAGTATATATATTATTGATCAGCATGACGAGCTGAGTCGATTAAGCTTTTTCCGTCCATCTGTCTGTTTCGAACTAGTCCCTCAGTTTTGAAGCTATCTAGCTGAAATTTTGCACAGAGTTTTCGTTTTACTGTCGGAGCCGACCGGATCGGATGACTACATTTTGTAGCTGCCATAGAAATGTTCGGTCGGAGAATGGGGTTTAGTGAGAAAAACTTTGTTTTGTTTTTAATATTAGCGCTCTTAAACTTGGTCATTGTTAATTTTATTGTTTTTAAGCTGCTCTGCAAAGTTTGGTCGAAGTCGCTAACCGTTGAAGCGAACTTTTTCAAGTATATTAAAAACTTCGGCACAGACGAAGTTAGCTTTGCTTTCTCGTTTATATTAAAAATGTTTACTTAGTCTGCGGCGATTATACTGAAACTCGATAGGAACGACGTTTTAGAAGGCAGCACCACTATGCACGTTTAAGGCAAGGCATCTAAGATGTTACTTGTATTAAATCTACCTAAAAACATTCATTAATAATTGCTTGCTTGTAATTCTCAAGCTCAAATTCTTTTCTAAGCTAATATAAATAGGGCAATTGAAATTTGCGAAGCAGAATCAAAAGTGTCAGCAGATTGAAATCAAAGGGACGCACAGTTGACTTTAAATGTCTTTCATCTTGTTTATACATTTAAATTGGTAAAATTAACAAGGAAAATCTACCATTTTTAGCCAAAGAAGGAAAATGTTGGACTTACAAATTAACTTTTCTTGTGTGTTATAGCTATTTCAGTCGATTTTGCATGATTTGTATTCAAATCTAAAGTGTGGGGTCTTAGCTTCAAATATACACTCCAAGTATCTTTGACATGTTTCCGGTTTTGTGCCAATTGCTTGGGCATTTAGGTCTTCTTATTGATTGTTAAGCGACAATTCGACAATGCACAGATTGGATGATGAAAATGCGAGATTCAAGGCGATTTTTTTAGGAATATATCGCCAATTTACCGATTGGATGAATAAAAGCGATACCACATATCGCTAATTTATATGTTGAAAATGCTATACCTTATGTATTTGTAAAATCGCCAAACTATCACCAAACTCTCTTCTTAAACTATCGCCAAACTCTCTTTTTGACGAGAGAGATAAGAAACACGACAAAATGTTTGCAGGGTTATGACAATGTAAGAATCACAAACTTTTTCCTTATATGTTTGAATGTTATTACTCCATACCAGTGGTGTTCAAATTGTCAAAAGCCTATCCCATGGGATAGGAACTTATAATTCTGCCGGCGTCGCAGCCGACACACGTATAGAGAGAGAGAATTCGTGTGTTCTATAAATAACACGCTCGGCGGCTTGCTCTCTTACGATGCGCGTGTTCGGCTTTTGGTTTTACTTCACGAGGCATTTGTTTGTAGTGACGTCTACTTCGTGTTTCGCTGCTAAGCACACAAGCGCAATATTTGATTGTGTGAGTTTGCACACCCCTGCTCTATACACACACATAAAATTGTACAAGATTTGGTTTGTAATTAAGGGCTCTAAATCGGTTCTTATCACAGTGGTCCTTCGTGCCGGACCATGAACGTTTGCAAAAGATTCGCTTCAAAAAGAACCCTTGTTACTTTTTCAGAAACTTAAATAACTTTCTTAAACTAATTGCGACTTTTTAGTTTGTTTTGGAAATCACATCAAATTTTGGCTTATTAAGAATTTCAGAAGGAAAATATAGAGTACAATCCAAGATTGATAGATAATCCTTGGGTTTGTTAAATTTAGAAACCAGTTCACTGACCAAAACTTTGACTTTACGATGGGCTCGATTATTCGATTACTAACCTGGATAAGCTGCGAATTTCTTGATCGCTTCAAGCCCATAAGCCAGTAGGGTCTTTGATTGGTGTCAATGCTAAGCTGCCTTTACACTTGTCATATAACTCTAAAGAGACTCTCTGACGATAGTGTAATAGCAAAGCAAATGACTCTAAATATTTGGAAATTTCAATTTGATAAGCGATTCTCCTTAGAGAAGTTTGACAACCTACTATTTAGAGATATATGAAAAGTGTAAGGGCTGCTTTAGAGTTGAAGGTCTTTTTGGTTGGGGTGGGCTTTCCAACTGTGAGCATAGCGTCATTGACTAGTACATTGTGCCGGCGGAATCATGTCGTTTTTTTTTCTGGCAGAGCTAGGTCGTTTTATTGCGAGGCTATGTCGGCTTATAACGCAGAGCTAATTCAGCTGTGGATCCCAGCTAGATAATTTCGCTTTGAGCTAGCTTATTGTTGTCCTTGAGGGTTTTTCAAAGCTTCCGCGGTGCTGGTTTAAGGAGTAGATTCGCTGCCATATGTCCGTACAGCGGTGTTTTGAGAATCACCGCAATCCTCTCATCAGCAGACTTGTGGCTTTTCACGCTTCAACAACTTGCATATTTCTTTGTATATACAATTATATTGGCGAATAAACCCTTGGGAACTCCAATGGTATAAAATTCCAGGCCGAAATTATGCTATGGGTTTTTTTAAGTTTTTTGTTTACCAATTTTTGTAATTAAATCTTATCTTATGTGATAAATCTTAGCATTGGCTGGTGCTAGTGCCTGGAGAATCTCTCCAGCCATCAGTTTAGCAGGGCCAAGAGATCTTGTTCTTTATATAAAGAGGGAAAAGAGGGTATATTTTGTATTTGGCTTAACACTAATTCTGATAACCATCAAATGCTCCGAAAATCTGAGTAACTGTAAAGTATGGACTATCGAAGATAGACATATTAAAGGAAATTAATATTGCATACTTTAGAGGGCATTTATCATGATACTTTTTTGTGTATAAAAGCCTTTTGTACCTGATTCAAATAAAAGCACATGGCTTTGACAGTTCTTGAACCCAGGTTTCTTTACCGTTGACAACTCGTAGCAAACATTTTTAGAGATATTACTTAAACTTGTCTGTTTCGAGGGAGTTGCCAGTCTAACGTAAGCAATTGCGGCACCCATTGCGAGATTGTCGACTAAATGTGAAACTACATAAAAGTGTGTTCCTCGTAGCTTGCGACTCTGTTGTCTCTACGAATCCAGTTTTAAAGGATTCAAAGAATTAAATACCCATATTCCATTTTACCTAGAACCCATTATTGATATGTAACCTTCGTTTGAAAGCAAGACAGGTCTATTTATGTTGTACCCTTGTAACCTACGCCTGATTAGGCAAATAATATTTATAAAAAATTCAATGTTTCAAAAAGGGGGAAGCACAGGCCATAAAGCTAAATATAAATAACATTAATGGAGGGAGTTTTTAACCCTTTCAGGTAAATGGATTTACATATGTCCAGGGCCATCAACTGGCTGGGGGGTTAAATCTGACCAGACCACAACAAAGGCACGGCCAATTATGGACATATCAAAGGGGTCGAAACTTCCGAGTTTTTCTTTTTTTTTTCATTCTGCAAAGCGGTGGCAATTTTTCAAGAAGATTTTCATGTTTCTGTTTTTTTCATTTTATCTGCCAACTGGGCCACAACTTAATGTGACTGGGGATCAGGGTGCGGTTGGCAACTCACCCTTCAGCTTCATCATCATCGTTGTCGTCGCCTTCGTCATCATGTGTTCATTCATTCAGATGCAACTACGACGCAGTTGGTAAAGTCGCGACGCAAATCCTTATATCCGGCCATACCCATACCCATACCCATCTCATACCCATCCCCTCTCATCTCCCTTACACACGCGAGTCACGAACCAATGCAGCAGTTAGCCTGGGGCCCGGCATGGTTGGGTCAGACGAATGCGCAACCAAAACAGAATGCGATGTTGGTTGTTGTGAAACGTGGACACAAAACAGAAAACCGAAAAGCCGAACGTCAAATTTACGATATCCCACGACAGGATGTGAATTCAGTAGACAGCTTGGCGACTGCGCTGCTGGGTTTATCGTAAGGCGGATAGGGGCATAGTGGATTCTAGTCGTTGAAATCTTTTCTAAAATTAAATATCAAGCTGCACCTTTTTTTTCAACAAAACTTAGGTTCTGTATCAATTTTTCTATAGCAGCTATATGGTACATTCTTACGATGCCGATCAAATTTAAAAGAATTACTTCAAAGTTTATAATAATGATATTTGTTGAGTTTCAAGCTGCTAACATTTTTACTAAAAAGGACTTCTTTTTTGTACCTTTTTTTGCTATAGCAGCTATATGATATATTTAACCGATTTAGCTTGGTACGGAGATACTTGCGAAATGTGTGCGAAGTCTCTGCACATTATTTCGCCGATAGCAAGTGCGACATAAGGCGCTCATCTCTAGTTGTTTTGTTTACAAATTTAACTTAAATAACAGGGTTCAGTTCAGGTTAAGGTAACCTTCAATGATGCAATAGTTTCTACAATAGCTTTCTGTAAGAAGCGTTAATGAAGACACCTAGGACTCGACAGAGTTCGGTTAATCCTTTTTTGCAAATAATTAAATGGTTTTTAGGTCCATCGTGACTTTTGTTTTTAATAGGCAAATGGTGCTCTATGGACATGACTGGGGAAGGGGCTAAATCGACTGTTTGGGCCATGGCATCTCGTTATAATGTACTTATAATGCAACGTCAAAGATTAGGAGATGTCGTCTACGACTTCCAGCGACAAAGAAGTCCCAAGTCCGACCATTGCAAAGTTGTGCAGCTCATTCGTTCGACATACAGAATCGCCGTCGTTCACAAATGGACCAAAGCTCCTCATCCTCAGCCATCTCTAAAAAAAAAGAGGAGCTATGCACAGAAAAAAAACCGAGATATTTTTAATCTTTTAATCTTGGAGTAAGCCCGGGATGAGCTTAAAAATTCAATCTCGACTTAAAGGATATTCTACAAAATTCAAGCTTTCAGGGATTGGCCCAAGCCGATTCCAAATGTGCTTATTTCAATCCCCTTCAACATCACATGATTATAAATAAGAGAACGAGAGCGACAAAATTTAGGTAGCATTTTTAGCACCTTTACTTTCCCAGATGATTTTTTTCAAGCCGCTATCATAATGCTGCCACAGCACAATTTCCCCTTTTATTACACCAATGAAAAGTTGCCCATTAATTAATCATTTTTAAACACCGCGTCACACACTTGTTTGGATTTGTGGACACGCCCTTGTGTGGCGCTACAACGAAAAATATGATTTACATATATTTCACACCTTCGAAATAATCACTCATCGCGTGACTATCGCGTGACACGTTGACGTCGGTTGGCAGCGCTGTGATATCGATATGACTATTTCGCTCGTGAACTCTAGACCAACTTATGAAATAGCAACCTGCGAAATCATTGCGAAATCATTTTTTTTATATTGAGTTTTTGATTTCGCGGGTATCTCCGTAACAAGCTTTTTAGTGAAACTTAAGCAATATGTTTAGAAAACTTAAAAAAATGATAATTTTTAAATGTCAAGACCAGACCTAAGAAAATACACTGTTTTATCTACAAGAAACTTTTTTTTGTACCATTTTTCCCCAAGCAGCTATATGATATTCTCTACCGATTTTGATCAAATTTAGCGGAATTATTTCAAAGCTTATAATAACGATAAATACTATGTTTCCAGACGCTTATTAAGAAAATAAAAAGTTTTTTTTTACAAAACTTTCTTTTTGGACCAATCAGAGCTTAATCCCGAAACGAATTTCGGTTCCGGTACCAATTCCGGTACGTCCCGAAATGAATCTTTCGGTTAAAGGTTCTGTTTCGGTTTTCAATTAATTTCGGTTTATGGTTTCGATACGATACCCGAATTTTAATTTCGGTATACCGGTACGTACCGGTATAAGTACTAATAGCTGGAACAGAAAGCACGACTTTTGAAATCTCCTACAATTCTGGGAACTTTATGAAGGATTCTGACCACCATTTAAGAATGTTTTCATGGTGCGTTAAGTCGTAACAAAATCCAGTAGCTGTTTTGTTGACACAATTGATGTGTTTTTTCACAAAGTTTCTTTTCCTGCAATATAATCTACGTTACATCAACTGACCAAAACAACGAAGCGCTCTACAAAGGTATAAAAAACCGAAACTGTACCGGTACCAACGTTTTGGTTTCGTTCCGGTGCTATCGGGTCCAATAATAACGGTAAACAGTTTTCGGTTTAAAAAAAAAACAATTTTATTGGTTCCGGTTCCGGTGCGTAAAGTGAAACGGTTTATTTCGGTTAACGGTTCCGGTTCCTGTTCCGGTACTAAGCCCGGGTACCAATTTTTCTATCGCAGATGTATAAAAGGCTTAACCGATTTGAATTAAACTTAGCAGATTTACTTAAAAGCTTAAAATAATGATAATTTCTTAGTTTCCAGACGCTACCTTAGATATTAGGTGGAATTATTTAATTAAACTCAATTTTTGATACAATTTTTTCCAAAGCAGCATTTTTTTAAAACGTTTAATAATTATAATTGACGAGTTTTAGCAGCTGTGTATGATAGGCTCAAGCGATTTAGTTCAAACTTTTTAGAACATTTTGATATCATATCATAACATAAATACAATTGCAGAGTTTGAAGACGCTATCATAAATAAAACTAAGATTTTCCAAAGCACACTTTTTGTACCATTTTTTCTATAGCAGCTATATGTTATATTTAGCTGATTTGAATCAACCGTGGCAGAACTAACTGAAAACATTTTAAAATGATATATCAAATTTTTTGTACCATTCATTGGAAAAGATGTCAGGGGCTCAGTTATATTCAGATAATTCTAAAACTAAAATTTAAAAGACAAAGCTCTATTCTAAATGCATTTTGAATGGCATTTGCCCCACCGTATCTGACGTCTGTCGCCGCTGCCGGCCTTATCGTACACTTACACTGTGCACATTGACTGCCTTTGGGGGTAGAATATAGCGTTTTTGTGTGACTCGTGGCCGGCGCATCATCGACAACCCAAACGTGGGTAATTGAGTTTTGGGCTGTTGCTTTTCGATGACTGACAGTTCGCCCGGTTTTTTTTTTTTATTTTTCCACCCATTTGATTTGTGCTGCTGGATTTTGCCTGCATCTTTGCATCATTCGTTGTGGCTTTTGTCCTGGGAATATGTTTTTTGCTTCGGGCGCTGTCAAGTGACCCATTTTCTGGGGTTGCATTGTTGAAATTCTTTTCAATAACGTAAAGAAAACTATAAATATTAAATTGGCTTAAGTATATTTCCCAATTTATGAGTTTGGGATTAAGAATTCAAACAATTTAAGCTTCCGTATTTTACTACTAGCTCATAAGTTTTCTTTACTTTGAACCCTGCGCGTTTCTCTAAAATCTTGCAAACTACGAGAACCAAGCAAAGGAAAGTTTTATATTTTACCGCCGGAAGATCCGATATCAAATATTTTTTGGTAAAATTTTTGACAATCTTTGTGTTGGCTTCTCCTACAAAAAAGGAAAGTTTAAAATGGGTTTTAGTGAGAACAATTTATCTTAAACTCTGCAATTATCAATATCAATTAAACAGCTTTACTAAATACGATCAAAATCGAATATATGTATGAAACATAGCAATAATCGGTTTAGTGAAAACAATTTTTATGCTCTGTACCAAGGGTAAAAGTATGTAACAGGGAGAAGGAATCATTTCTGACCCTATAAAGTATATATATTCTTAATCAGCATTAACAGCCGAGTCGATATATCCATGTCCGTCCTTATGAACTAACAGATCTCAGAGTTGGTAAGAAATAGATAAATGATAAAGGTCGGATGAACTATACCAAATGAAAGTGGTGCCTACAAATGGTCACAGTAGTGGCGCCATCCATGATGAACGATACTCAAGCTATGACCAAAAGAAAGTAATGCATTTAGCTGCCATAGGAACGATCGGTCGAAAAAGTAGTTCTAGTATGAAAAACTTTTTTGTTTTCAATGGTATAGTCTTTATACTTTGCAGTTATGAATATTATCGGATTAATATATCGTGTAGCTGCTATATAACAAACTGGCAAGCATATTTCACTCGACTGTGATGATAAAAGCAAAATCGCAGAAGGCTTTAAAGGCGGAAAGGGATAATTATGAAGGGGATAAAATAGCTTTGATTAGAAACTTCACCTTTCAATTTGAACACAGTAGTAGCTGTCATAGGAATGATTGATTCGAATATATTCGAATTCGCGGATTTGTTCGCTTATTAAGCCTATTTTATTAAATTGTTGATTTTAAAGAAGCCTTAAGTTGGGAAAATACGGAATACAAAGTTCATTTGCGCAAAATGGTTCTAAATTTTGACATTTACAAAGTTGCATTTGCGATTCAGAGTACAATAATAAAAATTCCAAAAAAGCGCATTGTCTATATAGCATAGTCATAAGTAGATAGTCAGTTGCTATCTACTTTTGAAATATCCACTTGCACATTTTACTTTTCGCTTATCCCCTAGATAAAGGCGTTTCGGAATTTTTTTTTCGGTCACACTGCATTGTCACCTCTGATGTTATTTATTTGTTTTCAATATTCAGTAATACTTAGAGGATGTATGGAATGCAGAAGTCATGGGCAATGCAAAATCTTACCATTGGTTTTAAATTACGCCAATCGATGATTTTTGTCGTACTTTTGCTGCTGACATTCCGACGGGTACACAGAGTGAAAAAACCTGTTAAGAAAATAAGTTGCCTTCAACTTAAAAAAAAAAAAAAAACGAGAATGGAAAGCTAACTTCGTCTGAGCCGAAGTGTTAATACATTTAAAAAAGCTCACTCCAAAGGTTAGCGATTTCGACCAAACTTCGCAAATCATTTCGAAAACATATAATTTTGATAATGACTGGGTTTTAGAACGTTAACATTGAAAACAAAAAAGTTTTTCTCACAAAAACCCATTTTCCGAACGATCGTTTCTATGGCAGCTACAAGAAGTACTTATCCGATCAGCCAGAGGAACTCTGTGTAAAATTTCAGCTATAGCTTCAAAACTGAGGAACTAGTTCGCGTAGAAACAAACAGCTCGTCATGTTGATCAAGAATATATATACTTTATGTGGTCGGAGATGATTCCTTCTATGCGTTGCACACTCCTGGGCAAAATTATAATACACTTTTCTAGTGTATAACAAAATGTGGTCAAAATTCGTAAGAAATGTTCCAAATGTTCCTGGAATAAGTAAAGTTTTTCTCAATCGGATAATTTTTGCTTTATACCACACAGAGAGAGAGCGAGTTAGCCCTCTTTTTTATCTCTCTCTTGTCTTGTACAGGGTGGTCCATTTAAAATTTGGAATTTAATTTTGCTATAAAAAAACGGCTCGATATTTTTTAAAGATTGAACATTTATGGGAAAGGTTGGTTCATGCCATTTTTTTATGGAAAACAATTTCGGTCAAATGACCACCACGGCTGACTTGGCAGTAGCCCATTCGATCCACCCAATTTTTGAGAATTTTTCAATTGTTTTGGCACGTGTGTCAGCAATAGCAACTCGAATCTCGTTCTTCAACTCATCAATAATTTCAGGATTGTTTGCTTAACATTATACATTATGCTCCCCAAAGATAATAGTCTAACGGTGTCAGATCACAGCTTCTTGGCGGCCAATTCACATCTCCATATTTGCTGATTATTCGATTTTCGAAGATAGGGCGCAAAGGTCGATTGTGAAAACCAAATATCGTCCAAGTCTTCCGCTTCAATTTCCTCGAAAAACCAATCACTTAACATTCACCATTCACGGTCACGGTGGCTCCTTCTTCATTTTCAAAGCAAAATGGACCAAAGATGCCTCGAGACCAAAATCCGCATCAAACAGTGACACGTGGTGCGTGCATTGGCTTCTCGACGACGATATGCGGATTTTCTGTGCCCCAGATGCGACAATTTTGTTTATTAACATAACCACCGAGGTGGAAATGTGCTTCATCCGAAAAGATGATTTTTCGGTAAAATTTACCATCTTCGGCCAAACGATCTTCCGCCCAATTGGCGAACTGTAGACGATTCGGATGATCAATTGGCTTTAGCTGCTGCACTAATTGAACTTTGTATGGCTTCATGGCAAGGTCTTTATGCAAAATTCGCATCAAAGAAATGCGCGAAATGTCCAATTGTTGTTCAGGCACATTTTCAGCAACCGCATCAATGTTTTCGGTCGAGCGCACCGCACGAGTACGTACACGAGTTGGTTTATCCACCAACATTCCAGTTTCACGAACTCACTTCACGAATTGATCCACCAATTAAGTTTTCGGAACAATTTTTTTGTTAAATGTTTTTTTCAAATTTCTCACAATTTGAGTCGAGGACTCACCACTTTGGAAATATGTTTTTAATATTTCTCAACTTTCTTCAAGCGAATAGCGACCCATTTCGTAAATGTCAAAGTTTTTACTAAGTATTGGTCGCTTTCCGAATGACATTTGACGTTTTTAAAGTCAAATTATGAATAGTTCAAATTTCCAACACTAGATGGACCACCCTGTATAAGTACCCTCTAGATGTGAGTCTGCGAAAGTGTGCAACGGCTGAATGTGCTGGCGCGTCATTCCATGCGTTAAGTGCAGAAGGTACCGGTCAAGCCCGAAACAATTTTTCTGTGTTTTCTGAAAGACAAATAAAACAAGTTGGGGGTGGGGAAAGGATAGTGGTCGAGTCGAGTCGGTACTGTACAGCCAGCCAATGATGTCTCTGTGATCCTATGGAATTACATATATGTGTGGAGAAGCAGCAGCATATTATCTATCCTCCAGCGCGCTTGTAAATATGATTAGTTGACGTCTCCTTCGCTTCCAATCTAATGAGGTATGTCCTGTTCTGTTCACCTATTCCTCCGAAGACCTCAAAATGTGAGAAATCCGCTCCCCCACACCTGATCTAAAATCAATCAAATTTTTTTCCCAGTCGAGTTCTTGAAAACGGTACAGTATTAATTCAAATCAAGTTCTTAAAAACGGAACAATATCAACTTGACTTGAGTTTTTTAGCGCGCCATGAGATTTCCGATGGATACGAACGGAAATTATAGTTTGTCTGAGTTCGATTCAGCGTCGAAATTTTACGAAAGCTTTCCGACATCCTTTTTTAATATGGAGTTAACATCCATTGGAATCGATTAACTTTGTCTGAGTACTAAAAGCTTTAAGCAGAACTGTTCTATTGATAACATAGAATCTTTTAATCATATTTTCTAACAACTGGCTAACGCAAATGCAGAATTTGAAATGTATTATAGCTTCAAAATTTCTCGATGGTATCTTATACAATTGGAATTTTATGCGTCTGGGATTTAGACGGTAAGCCATTAGATTCATTAATCGCTTTTCTATATTCAGAAACAAAAAACTTGCTGTTGTTGCTGTTGACGCCCTTCCGTTAGATTTTGATCCGAACCATGGCTGTGTATAAAAACTTCAACACATTGGCTTTTCTTCATATGAATTTTCTTCAACAAAAAACCTGTTGTTGTTGCTGCGCCCTTTCGTTAAATTTTGATGCCCACCGCTGCTCTGCAGAGCTGGCCCCCAACATAAGCCACTCATTCAATTCATATGCGAACCAAGTCGAAATCCCAAATGTAAACTGCAATACCATTTTCAAGCTTTGTCAACAAGCTGGACAATGGACGATGGATGTGGATGTGGCAATCACAGATCCAACGAGCCGTTAACATTCCAATCAAGTAGGAATACAAGTGCGAGTATATTTTTCTAACGTACTTCCTCTGCATGCAAATAAAAGACAACAATGTGTCCTACTTTTTATTGGCATACAACAATTTCCCCTACCAGGAGAGCAGCGCACAGCATCCTGTGAGAGGATTCGGCGCAGACAGGGCGGCTGCTGCTGCTGCTGCTGAGGACCTTTTGGCTCTGTGAGCCGAGCCTTGCCTTTTCAGTTGTAGTTGGATAGTAAAGGGTCTTGGACGTGTTCTGTTTTATGTGTGGTGCAGCGTGTACCTAAAAGAAAAGGTAGCCCAAGACCAAAAGTTCTTCAAAATGGAAAATTGCAAATTAATTTTTTTGTATTTTTTGTTCAACATGGAAATGGTTGCACGAATTATTGTTGCTTTCAAGTGAAAAATTGAAGTGTGTGAAACCGAAAAGTGAAAAGTGCGAATTTTGTACAATTTTGAATTTGGAAAAAATATTGCTTACAAATTCGAAATGAAACAATTTGCCAAATGAAGTAAATTTTGCCAGATTTTGTATGGCACCGGGAAAGCTAGAAAATCCAATGCATACAGCCAAAAAACAAAAAAAAAAAAAAAAAAGTGGGCTCCAATGCTTAACACGCTCTCTGGCCCGCTCTCTCTCTCGCTCTCTCTCTATCTCAGCCAGCTACCCCTCCAGCATTAAACAGCATCCATCTTTCCATTTTTGAGGGTTGTTGGTCACTAGGTCGCTCCGGGACGCATTCCAAAGCAAATCAAAACAAGTCCAAAGTAAGGCTTAAAATCATTTTGGGCCACGCCCCAAACTTTTTGCCCACTTTTCGTATGCATTTCAGCAAATGCGTTCCACATAACAAGAGAGAGAGAGAGAGAGAGCGCACGGGAGAGCGAGACCGCAAATTTGTTGCATACCAGAAAATAATACTAAAAAAATACTGCAAATTGTTTCATTTCGCCTTCAAAAATCAGCAAATCGCCAAAAATTAAATAATAAAACAAAAACTCAAATCAAATCCAAGCGTTAAAGAAGCATATCAGGCACAACGGAGACCGACACGGAAACCATGGGCGGCGGCGAAGTGAAGGTCGCTACCGTCGATGTGGAGGGCGGTGATAATATGGCCACTTTGCCGGTATCCCGTTCCCATACGACAGGCAGCACTGACAGTGCTGAGAAAAACAATGCGGCCAATAAGGAAATGGAGCTGAAGAATGTGATGCCGCAGCCCTTGCAAAGGTGTGACCTGTGGTGGGGGTGGGGGTGTACTCTCTCTCTCTCTCTCTCACTCTCTGAACTCAAGGCCGTCCCTCTCCCTTGCACATACATAGAAAACCAGATACACACACTCACACACACATTGTATATAAAACTCACTACGCTAAGCCCCCAACTAATCACTTAACACTAATCCCGGTCCCATAGATGTTTAGCTAGTTGCAAAATCTAAAATATCTTTTCTCAAAACTGTACGTTTTTGTAGGGTTTGCTACACATTCAAGCCAAATCCAAATAAATACAGTTTTATGCCAGCGAAAATAACGGTACAGGGCACATATGAAACAAATCCAATTACAGGACCAATCGAACTATGGTAATATATGGATACCTAAATGAACCTCCTGATAATCCTAAAATCATGTTCCTGTTTCCTTAACCACATTTTGACAGGGAAGGATAGCAATTAGCCAGAGCTATTGTAGTAGGTGCCATATCACATTGTCCTGGGAAGCAAAACTAGTTTTCTAAGGAAGATAAGGGTTTTGAAGGCAGTACACTGACTTCGTTTGAGCGATATATTTGAATCATATACATTTTAGCTAGGAACTGACCTACCACTGAAATACTCACGAAATCAAAAACTCCTTCTCAAAATATGTAAGGAGGTTGCTCAAGCCCGACTTTAATATACCGTGCTAAAGTTAATATATGTATTACACTTTACTTTTAAAAGTGGCGCCACCCTAACAGTGTAAAGTCCGGCCCATTCAGACAGTGCCAACTTTTAACTAAAACAAGTAAGAAAGTCGGTCAAGCCCGACTGTAATATACTCTGTACCTGGAACTCTGTAGCTGAAAGCACCACTGCTGAACAATAGATGGCGCCACTACTTGCATTGAACAATGAGGGATTTTCAAAACTGACCAAGAGATGACGCCACTACAGCCAGGGCGGGCGAAGCAACTTTCTTTTGGTCATAACTTGAATATCGTTCATCCTATCTTTATCATTTCTGGGGCAAATCGATAAATAATGTTGATAACTAAATATCTCTAGAAGGTCCGAACAATCTATCTACAAAACTGTGGGAGATATAACGTTTTTTCCAAATTGCGGGGGCGATAGGGGGCGTGGCTAAAATTGAAAATAAACTTGATCTGACTGCAAGTATAATAAGCTTATGTCCCATACATGTCAATCGATTACCTCTTACCATCACTGAGATCTGTGCGTTCATACTGACGGACATGGCTATATCGACTCGGCTGTTGATGCTGATCAACAATATATATACTTTATAGGTTCGTAAATGATTCCTTCTCCCTGTTACACACTTTTGCGCAAACTTAATATACTCTATGTTCCTTTGGTACAGAGTATAATTACCAAAAATATTGTCGGGTTGAACATTTCCCAAAAAAAAACTCACACAAAGATCATCTAGAATCAGTACCATCTCTTCTATAAACTGAACCTTGCAGAGTATTGTAATTTTAAAGATAGCTATATAAAATAGTCACCCAATATTCAACAATTTTTGTCACTTCGTACTATGGTACTTATAGTTTGATTACAATATCTTGTGAAGCGAAAATCGTTAACCAGCTAAGATAGATTTTTCATTCAATAGTTTCCAATTTTGATGAAATTTGGTTACACCATTTTAGCTAGTTTTTTTTGTTTTTTGCCTAAACTATCAGTTTTATAAATTGTATCACTTTGATATGAAAATAATGATATTTTCGAGTTGTACGTTAAATGGTAAACGTTAATACTTCGACTTATAACTGTAAAGTGACACAAATTTGCTAGATCAAGTTTCAAGTACATCTTACTTGTTTTATGTCACTTTACTTATAAAGTGATCCGAGTTTGGTTTAGAACTGCAATCGTTTATACAAATATCTGTAGAGATTTTCAGAACACCACCGTATATGGTAATATATCATATAGGACTAGGATAGTTGATCTCATTTTTTGTTCTTTATGAAGAACCTTGATCACCGTATCATAAAATTCTACACAATATTTATGAATTCAGCTTAAACTTGTTGGTTTCTCTTTAATTCAATTTAAGTCTAGACAATCAATTCAAAAATGCATAGGATTAACCAGAGTGGAGTTTTGATCTTTAAGAGGATGACAATGGCAGTGTTCAGCAGAACAAATTGCCCCCTGATCATTGATAAATTTGCAATAATCTTCCTACTGAACTCGAATGATGCGGCATTATAATAGCCAACTTAAGGTTTCATGCTACAGGAGCATGTATCAAAGAGTGCATACTGCTCCCTCCAACAGCAGAAACTATTCAATGCATTTTTTTATTAATACCTGCTCAGGGATCAATTATTCTGCTGAACACGCCCATTGATATTCTTCCGATCTTCCTAAAACTTTGCTTTTGATTAGATGCCAAAGTTTTCCGTCCGATTCTTATATAGGTACTCTGTACTAAAAGGTACATAGAGTTTATGAAGTTTGTCCAAAAGTAGGTAACACCCAGAAGGAATCAGCTCCGATAAATATTCTTGATCAGCATCTACAGCCTAGTCGATATGGGCATGTCCGTCTTTCTGTCCGTCTGTATGAACGCACAGATCTCAGAGATGATAAGAAATAGAGGTTTGACATGTATGGGACATATACTTCTTATACTTGCAGGCAGATAAAGTATATTTTTAAATTTTTGCTACGCTTCATAACGTCATATCTCCCACAGTTTTGTAGATAGTTTGTTCGTAATCAAGATTATTTATCGATTGGCCAAAGAAATGAAAAAGATCGAATGAACGATAGTCAAGTTACATAAATGGAAAACAAATAATTATGCCGGGTAGCACCAGTCGCAACTGCGATGGGCAGCACTTCACACACTTTGTATGGCTTCTAACTTAAATTCATCATATGTATACAAACCTTTAGAATGTACAGAGCAGGCATGCCCAAAAGCAGCATACGGCAGAGCGCTCACCAATACTCACAAAGAAAAGCAACAATACCAATAAGGGAACAATATGAAAATCACATTGAAATTGGGTAAGGCAACAAAAAAAACACATGAAATTGTTGCTGGTCAGTTTGCTTGCGCGCGCGCAAACACCAATCAAATAAGAGAACAAAGCCAGTTTTGTTCTACGCGTCGCATACACACGAAATCGTTTTGCATTCCTCGCGCTGCATGTATACGATCATTGATTTTCTATCTTCGGTGCAATTACAAAAACAAAACGTACCCAAAGAGCATACGGCTGGGCATCGCTGGTACAGAGTATCATAGTCGTGCGTGACCAACTTTCTTACTTGTTTAGTTGGATTTTGATCTTACTTTTAGCTATGCTCCCATTTTCACTTTCGCAAGAGTATCGCGATTTGGAGACTAAATTTGGTCCAAAAACCGGTTTTAAAACGCAAAATGTTTGCTAAAGTGAAAATGGGAAGCACATTAAAAATAGTTATGGAATTTTTCTTTAAAATCATTTTAACGATCGTTCATTTAAGTAAATAGAAAACAATTGAAAAGAAATTCAAATAAGTGATCATTTCTCTAAAACTCAGGGCTTAACCAAAGAGAACTTATGTAATATATATTGTAAAAGCATGAAATGGCGTTTTCTCCAGAGTTCTTTACTATTTGAATATCAAAAATCTCAGGCATTACCACTTCGCCATACTAAAGAAATATTACACAAGTCACCCTAAGCGATTCCAAAAGTCCAGCATTATTTTAAGAACCAACTAGCTATATGCTAAGAAAGCCGATTTAAACATAATACGGTGAACAAGAGCTGTAATTCTGATTCATCTCCAACCAAACCAAATTGAGAAAGGCTTAATTATTCAAGGAATAAGTGTGATAAACTGATTGCAAGTCTTAAATTCTATGTTTATCAAAGGTAGTAAAGAAAACGTTTTTCAATTCAGTTTCACAGAAAAACGCACCTCAAATGTTTCTAACTTTCATATTGCCTGTATCAAAAAGTGCTTCCATTTAGCGTAGTTCAACTGTACTTTTAATGATACAGCCTCCAAAATCAAAGCATATATACATATGTAGCTATCAACTTGCAAATATCCACTTGTATGTATGTTTGTGCATATATGCAAATAACTGTCTAAGTGCTTAACGGTGGGGGTAGTTGGTGGTGGTGCCTCATTTGCAGCAATGTTTGCCTCCTCTAACTGGGTCAAAGAACGCAAATGAGTTGCATATTCTGTACAATGGGCCCAGAGCTAAGCAGAAGGCAATGTATGTATATATGGGCACTTAAACCTGCCCTAAGTGAGTTACTTAGAATTTTATTTGCAAAATATGGCAAATTTAAGCAATCGTTGCCAAGAAGTTTTTAAGTGGTTATAACAAAAAAAAATAAAATGGAAAACATGTGAAAAACAATAAAGTTTCTGATTTTTCATTGCCCCATTTCATTGGGAGTTTTATTACAACTATATATTTTCATTAAACTTGGTGTAGTTCAGTATTGAATTAAACTCAATGGCAAGACTGACCCCTAAGTGGTTTTAAAATAAATTGGATAAATAAATAGAAAAACTGCAGCTGTCATTTTTTTTAGATGGATCGAATGAGCTCAAGCCGGCAAAGCCAAACATTCAGATTAATTTAATCATTTGAAAAATTAATAAAATATTTTTTACATTTGTTAAACTATTTCTCAATCGATCGACATACGTAAACCCTGTTTTTACTTAAATAAAATAACTTGATAAATGCCTTTTAAAGTATGCTATGATTACACAAGGCAACAAAATTAGACTTTTTCCAGTATATTAAAGGTTTGGGCGTGATTCGAGATGATTTCCGTATACTGAACACGAATCTGTTTTCAGGAAATGGTCCATCAGGTCGAGTTTTTTAGTAATTTGAGCTTCAAGTTGCAAAAAACGCCCATTTTTACCCTTTCTAGACTTTGTTGTAACTCTCTTTGATATTATTGGAAAGTACTACTCCTTATCCTTAAAATAAACAATCCCTAACAATTCTACGATTTTTTTTAATGCAGTAATTTTTAGTAATTGTATACTATTTCACAAAAAATCCTATATATTGTGGCTGCAGCAAAGTATGCAAAGGGAATTTTTTGAAAATTTCATTGAAAACTGTTTTTGCAAGGCATACATTTGGGCAGAAGACAATTTTGTTACTTTATTATTATCGAGCAAATGTATTCAAAATGATATATCTTCGCTAAAAATAATACCACAATTCTTTGGGATAGTTTTTTTTTTAAGTTAAGAAATAGTACTTTCCGGTAATATCAAAGACTGTCAAGGCAAAAGTATAGGTTCCCCGCAAAACTCTTCTAAAAAATGTCAAAATAGGCATTAAGATCAAATTACTAAAAATCTCGAAGTGATGGACCATTTCTGAAAACAGATTCGTCTAGAACAGTGGTGTCCAATATGCCAAAAGCCTATCCCTTGGGATAGGAAGTCATAATTCTGCCGGCGTCGCAGCCGACACACGCATAGAGAGAGAGAATTTGTGGGTTCTATAAATAGCACACTCGGCGGCTTGCTCTTTTAGGATGCGCGTGTTCGGCTTTGTGTTCTCTCACGAGACATGTTGTTTTGTGTGTTTGTTGCTCATGTTGAAATGTCCACATGCTTACTTCGTGTTTCGCTGCTACGCACACATGCGCATCTTGGCTTTGCTGGTGTGAGTTTGGACACCACTGGTCTAGAATCACCACCAACCCTTCAATATGCTGGACCTTGTTGCCGAGTGTTATAAATAACTAAAATTCAAGGGCTAATAATACTGCTTCCACAAGCTGAGTCACAACTGACTATTAATTTACTCGTTCAAATGGTTCTTTTAAGGGAATTTATTATGATATTTTATTGTTTGTAAAGAAAATAATAGGCATCTAATTTAAAACTTATTTTAATGTTAGCTTTTGCTCAAAATGAACAAAGCAAATTTGGTAAATCTATGTAAGATTCGCCAAAACAGAAATATGAGAAATCAGCACTTTCAATAGCCTGTTCCCATAGGATTAGGCAATTATATCTAAAGTGGCGACAATACTTCAACGGCCCTATTGTAAAATGCACATATGTATTTGTCAAAAAATTTGTTAGTTTCATTGCCACAGCATTTTAATATAATAAAATTTTGACAGCGTCTGTATTGTTTCATTTAAATTTTCTTTGCCATCAGATTTTCTTGAAAGTCTGTGTTCAGTAAACGTCCAAGTTACATGAAGTGATCCAGATTATTTATTTAATACTTTTGTACCTATACCGAGAAAAAAAATGATATTTTTATATCAATTTTACTCCGATATGACCATATATCAAATTAATATGTTAAAAATCTCAAATCGATATTTTCAGCCATGATCCCATTTTCGCTTTCGTACAAATTTTATGATTTTCAGTCCAAATTTGTTACCAAAACCGGTTCTAAGTCGCAAAACTTTTGCGAAAGTGAAAATGGGAGCATGGCTGTTTATAACATATTATTATTACGTTTTCGAGATCATTCAGAAACTATTTAATATCAATTTAAGAAAATGATATTATTCTCGATCAGAAAGATCGATATTTTTATTTTCTTGGCAAATGATATGAAAAATTTATGTTTTTGAAAAGTTCATTTTAATCTGGTAAATATCACAATGTGTTTTCCTCTGAGTATGGATCAACAGAAGTAAATTTTATATATTTATTTGCCTTAATAAGAAGATAAATGTGTTTTTGATCCCAGGAAGGAACTCAATAATTGTCGGCCTAAACAAGGTAGCGCCCATTTTTGCACTGGAAATCAATTATGTAATTTCTTAATATTTTTCAATGCATTTTTCAACAAATAGAATAAGTTAAGGTCTTCAAAATAAGCCGAATCTAAAGCTATTCACCAACTTGTCTTAGTTTTTTAACGGTAAAGATTAAATGCGGCACTAGTCAAGCAGCTGTAAAGTGGCCACCGTGCTTGAACTGCACAGGTGCTTAAACCACAAAAATTTGTTCGAAATTTGAATTCTACACATAAACTAACAAAAATTTCTAAGGCTGGAATGACACTTTCAATTTTTAGGGACAATATTTGTTGCAATTTTTTGTTAATGAACAGAAGTCGATGCTGTGTATCAGTCGATGCCTCTTTAAAAACATTGTGTGGCCAATTCAAGCATACTTTGATTCGCTCACACCAACGACTTTTCCTCATAGACGGAAAGCTGTGATTAGAATTGTCCCTAAAAATTGAAAGTGTCATTCCAGCCGTTGTGAAATAATGAGAAGTAATGTAAAAGTTGCATACAAAAAATTTTGAATTGTAAAATTGAACAATTTGTTGTATGAAAACTTGACATTACTTTTCATCACTTCGTAGAGGACTTAAGTGTTTTTTATTTTTTAATACAAGCTTAAAAAAAATCCGAAAAATATCTTGATTTTTTTAAGATTGTTAAAGATTCTGTAGAATAAGTCTTACTATTACTTCAGAGATGCGAAAAGCCCACATAATTAGCATTGCCCAGTCATTGGCACCCCTTTAATAGTGTGCGTAAAGCTACAAACAAGTTAACTTGCTCCAACAATTCCCACCAAAGTAAGTGGGACCAAACTAGACAAATATAGAAAAATATACAAAAGCTTGCACAACAAAGCGCTCAGTTTCACTAGAGTTTTTTGGTGTTTTAGGGTAAAAGAGAAACGTTTTCAGCTTGCTGAATGAACTTCTTCTTTCTAAACCTAAGAAGAGGAAGAATTTCATGATAAGTTCCCGAATTTCATAATCCTGTGGCGGTATAATTTCAAAATTAGCAAAGTATTATCCTTAAATTTAAAAAGAAAAGTTCTGTACCTAATATGTACCACAGTGCCTCAGTGCTTCTCCTTTCATCAAATATCGACAGTTTAGAACAGTTTTTACGGTTAACGGTTACACAAGTTAACCGGCTCTTGAGTTGCATGTTAACTACTCACTCACACACACACACTCACCTACTCACACTCTTGCGCACAGAGAAACACGGTGAACTATAGTGGGTCAACTTGACACACTTAGCTTCCACAGACACTCACAAACACACACACACAAAGCACCCAGAATAGTGTCAGCCATTAGGTATTTATTTCTTTAAAAAAAATACCCACTTAATTCATAAATATTTCTCCAACCCCACCCACAGGACTTCACTGTTCATTGTGACCAGTTTGGTTTATGCGATCCTTTTGATTGTTGTCTGCATTGCGTATGTGATCAGCGATGTGACCACACACCGTCTACCGGTGCTCTACTATGAGACATTCTTTACATATTTATACGGCACCAGCATACTCTTTCTGTTGTATGTGTTCTGTTTCCTGCTGCAGGGTAAGATTGAAGGCGTTTGTGGGTGAAACATTTCTATTCATTTCCCCCTCTTTTTCACAGAGAGCTCTTGCTGCAACGGTGGCAATGGCGGCAGCAAACCGAAACCCCAACCCAAAGAGAAGAAATCAAAGAAAACCAAGAATGCCGATCCAGCCGATTCGAAGGATGCGAAAGGGTCTAAGGATTCAGGCAAGGCGAGCAAAAGCGCCGCATATCAGGTGGGTTCATATTTATAATTTTGTTAATAGTTAGAAGTGAAACATCTTTCAAATTTTAATTTAAAAAGAAAAGATGAATGGGCAAAATTTAGCTATGCCAGAATAATACCAGAAAATTTCATAAAATATTTAGATATTTACAAAAACCAAAATAATTAAACTGAACGTTCAAAATAAATGTGAAACGGATAAATTTCAGAGATTAACAATTTTCTAAAATACTGAAAAATTGCCAAAATATTTTGAAGTTGTAGAACTTCAAAACCAAACCAAAAAAATTTACAAAATTTTAAAATACAACAAAAAAAATTACTGAATTTCAAAAAACTTTAAGAGCTTCAACATAAATTAACATGTCTCTAGGATACCTAAAATAAAATGTGTAAAAACATAAATTTCAAAATGATCAATGTTAATACCAAAAATACCAAAAAGGTGCGTAAAGTTTCGAAATTCCAATTAAAAAAGTTTCAGAAACACCATAAATTTACAAAAATACTCAACCTGAATATTCAAAAATTTGAAAAATTCCAACAAAAATCTAAAATGCATAAGCAGTTTCAAAAACAAAACCAACCGTTTTCAAAAGATACTTCGTCTATGCCTTACAAATGCTGGTTTTGAAATATCAGAGTTTTCTTACTTCCGACCTATTGTAATCGGATCTCGAACAAATTTTGCTAACCTGTTTGAAACCGGTCCTGGACCGAATCCCAAAGAAACGGCTCGGTTCGGGTTTTTCGGATCCGTCGAACTGAATTTATTGTTCGAACTTGAACATGATATTCAACTCGGCCCACACGTAGTGTTAATCTCATATTTAAATATGTAGCCTATGTCGCCATGTGTGTCATAAACATGTCACCTTATGTAATATTAATAGCCGCAGTGATGAGGATCAGCCCAGCCCAGCAGACAAACCACTTGAAAGGGTCATCCGCACTTAATATGCTTCGTGGGAAGCAATGTGTAGTCCTTCCGCGAATGCATTTCTATATTTATACAGACGCAGCTATCTTACAAATACTTCCTTAGTTAAGTTAGAAGATAAGGGATGATAAATTCTAAATAAAAGGAGCTCACTCACATTGAGCCAAGTCAGTACAATTGAAACCTGCAACAAGCGTGCTCATTAAAGGTGTATAAGTACATACATTTATTAAGATCTTCATTAACTTTCTCAATATTATGACAGCAAAAAACTAATTTATAGTACGGAATCGCTTAAATTGATAACACTAGTTTACAGCCAAAAAGACCCATTTCTACTGAAACTATTTTTAAGTGTAGTTTGGATTGGTGATCTCAAAAATCGATTTCAAAAATTTTTTCATGGCCAATTTTTTTAAATATGAATTTTTTCCATTTTTTCGGTCGGTGCACTTACATTTTATGCCATACCTCAATTTATAATGGTCAAATGGAGTCAAGCAAGATATGAATCGAAAGGTAATTGAATGGTCAATAATTGCTCAAAATACTATTGTAAAATCGGTTAATATGAATACAATAAAAAAAAATATTTCAAAAAAATCGATTTTTTGCTCGAAAACGCAATAAATTTCTTTTCCAAACGACTGGGAAAAATTTTTCAAAAATTTAAAAAAAACTATTTTTATTTTTTCTACTTAAGAACCGCACTTCTTCGAAGAAAATAAGATATCGATGAACAAAATATATAAATAAGTACAGGAGCAGTGAGCTATTGAGTGCTGAAAAAAGTGGTGTTTTTTAGATTTTTTTAATAATAAATTTTCGTTTGCTTCGACTTTTGTTCTGTTCTGGAATTTGTTTTTTGCTTTGGCTATTCGCCCACTTCTAATATTGACCAAAAAACAAAGCAAATAAAAAAAAAAATGTCTAAACACTTAAAATACTCTAATTTGACTGTTGGTTCCTTCACTTAAATTGATCCAGCTTCAATATTTATTCATAGATTTTCTTCATCAATACCTTATTATCTTTGTAGAAATACGATTCTTATATCAAAAGAATAAAAATAATTTTTTTGGTTTTTTTTATATTTTTTCTAGGCGATTCAAAATTAAATTTCTTCCATTTTCGAGCAAAAAATCGATTTTTTTGAAATATTTGTAAGCCGATTTAAAAACAATGCTCTACGTTATTTTTGACAATTTAATGACCTTTCGATTCATATCTTGCTTTACTCTATTTGACGATTATGAAGTCAGATATGGCTTAAAATGTAAGTGCACCTACCGAAAAAATGGAAAAAAGTCATATTTAAAAAAAGTTGCCATGAAAAAATTGTTGAAATCGATTTTGAGATCACCAATCCAAACTACTCTCATAAATAGTTTCAGTAGAAATGGGTCATTTAGTTTTTCTTTTTTGTAAACTAGTGTAATTAATGATTCTTTTTAGAAATCCAATCCATGTTGCGATTTCGAGAAGAAAGAAAAACATAAGTCAGGTTGGAAAAGGGGAAAGCAAATGTAGTACATTTACCAAGCTAGCACTTGGAAGATCTATTTAACAAGAATCACCGTGAGACTCATCATTTGAGCTCTTTTGAAGATTAAAGAGATTAATTGCATGTCCGATTTACAGAAGATTAGAAAATGAGCTTGAAATATAAGTCGAAACTGATCAGAAAAGCGGCCTATAAACACCCTATGTTCTCCTGACAAAAGTATATCATTTTTAATAAAAGGACTCGAAAAAGGCTTGATTGTGAACAAAAATTTAATTAAATGCTACATGGGTATGTACGTAGAAGGTATGTACGTAGAAGGTTAGGCTTCCAAAATTCAAAGATCAAGCATTTTTGAAACACTTTTTAGAGGATCTATGAATGATAACAATAAGGATAATGTGGTCCAGTCGTCTTGACAACGTAGGTTCATAGCTTGGTAGTCTGAACGCGTTCTCCTGAAAAAATTGATGTCTAAATTTCGACCGAATGTAGAGGTAAAAATCTGTCAACTATTTAACAATATATCAACCCAGATTCGAACTAAAACCTTAGGTTCGATTAAGGTCCGCGATCCGAACCTTATACTTTAACACTGTTTCGAACCTCCGGACCGAACCTTCACAAAAATCTTACAGGTTTACAGCCTTGAATCATGGCCAAGTTAAGGAACGCTAACTTTGAAAACAAAAAAGTTTTTCTCAATTTTAAATAATGAAAAGTAAACAAGAAATGGAAAAATTTTCAAGATTTTCAAAAAATAACGAAACACCTCTCGCAAAGTTGTAAAATACAAGATAACAGCTTTGGATTTCATATCATTATTTCATGACCATAACAATTTTGTTATGTAATGAAAATTTGCAACAAACCTCCTCTTTTTAACGCGAAAAACTGTCAGAGCCACAATTTTTAAGTTTGAACCTTGTATCAATCAAAGCCATAGGAACAACATTACTTGGTACAGTGTATTTTGCAGTCGGGGCACTCGACTGCAGCACTCTTACTTGTTTTTTTTTTTTATTACAAAAGAGTAAAGATCTTAAAAATTCCAATAAAATAAAGATAATTTCACATAAGCTCATAAAATCCAAAATATATGCTAAAATTTAAATAACAAAATCCAAAGAATTTCAACAAAAAACTTTTTTTTATTTTTAATAATGCGGAAACCTGCAAAGACAGAAAGTTATAAAGTTAAAACATATGTTGCACATCAAAGGTTTTTAGGTCCAAGTACCCACTCAGACTTGAATTTGTTCAATTATTTACCTAAACATGAGTCACTCATTTCTTTACTACATAATTTTTTTGTGTGCTACTTTTTGAGCATTTTGCCACCACTGTGTGTACGAGAGCTTCACAAAGCTGCGTTAATTATTGTAAACATTCACCCAAGTGATAAGGCCTTTTCAATTAGTTGACTAATGCAAAACCCCTGAACTTTGCTTAGGAAGCACCCGTGGATGCCGAGGTGGCTGTCACACCCAAAAACGTACGCAAACGGAAGACCACACACAGTGATCTCACACATGGCAGCTTCTTTCTGCGCGTTGGAGCCATTGGTAGGATCTAAATGGAAAGTATGTATCTGGTACAATAATTCTTGAATTCCTGTCGTTTAGCCTTTGGTCTGGGCGCCATGATCTACATTGGACTGGAGTTTGGTTCATTCTTTGAGATACCCTTCGATTCGCCGTGTCATCATATTTTGATTGGTGTCAATCCATTGCTGCAGATGATCTTTACGTTTATGCAAATGTATTTTATCTTCATGAATGCACGGGTAAGTGAAATAAGGACAACCACAACTGAGACTATCCACATACGTACCAACTACTCTACTACTAAAACTATCTACCTAAACTACTAGCTAAACTACTTTAAAAACTACGACTATGTTAAATGTTAGAGAAAACCTAAGTACATACACGAAACCAACAAATGCCCCGCCCTCTACCTTTTCCCTTTTAACGAAAGTGAGGTTAGTTAGCTTTAGTTTCATTTTAGTTTTGTTAGTGCGAAGGTGTAGGGTCGTTGACTTGTTCGAATTGGCGTGCTAATTGGCAGTTCCCTTGGTTCGGTTCTCTTTGAGTTCTCAGTTCATTCATTCATTCATTCATTCAACGCTAATCACGCTTTGTCATGCTTTCCCCCAAGAAAATCCTACCACTCACTCACTCACTCACTCACCCACTCACTCACTCGCTCATTCACTCATTCATGCCAGCCAGCCAAGTATTCATATTCTCTCACTCATTCTTGTTTAAACAAATTTCGAAATTCTTGCAACGTAGTTATTTAATGAACCATTTTTGTGTACATAATCCCAAACAACTCCGCCCCATTCGCGCGATCGCAGACTAGGCCGCCATTTCAGGTACGATATACAAATCATTTTCTAACTCTACTCTACTCTACTCTACTCTACCTACCTACATACTACGCTCATTTCACTCACCAAAAATATATGAATTGTATATAATATGATATAATAACCTCTAGCTTAGTTTTTAAGTTAAATAATATGTGTTTTAGGTGGTCGTGCAGTTTGCAGATGGAATCAGAGAGAAACCAAAGACACTAGATATGCTAGATGGCGCATCATCATAAAAAAAAACAAATTACTACTCAAGTGGTCGTCTTAAGAAAACATTTAAGCACAGAGGATGCAACTCTACTTTTGCAACAAACTGCAGAATTTATTCTTCTGTCACGTATGGTAGAATGATCTTTGTATTGATCCTTGGATTTGATGCTGATAGTTGAGTTGTTTTCCAAGTTTGAAGTAATTCCATGTAGCGCCGTTTGTCAACAATGTCTTGTGAAAAGATGGATCGTTCTGCTGCGATGTTGCCTGATTGGAAACTTCAGAGTGAGTGCTTATATAAGGCCCTTCGACGAAGTCGTGGTCACCAAAATGTTAACGACTAAAGTCAGTGCAGCTTCGATACATAGTAAAGCTCCTACTTACTTGTATAAGCACGAAATGATGTAGTTCCAAATAAAAAGTTAAAAATAACGAGAAGCGCAAAAAAACTAAGTTTTTTGAGAACGGCGAAATGTGTGGCTACGATAATATGCCGTTCTTCCAAAAGTACTTCATGCTCTTCCGCTAAATGCTACACTTGAATTCGGGTCGAAGATTCCCTATGTGTTACCGAATAATCATCTGGTCAGCTTCGTGCCTCTTTGGGCACTACACTCAAAAGACAACTCTCCCTAAAAAGCAACCAAGGGTAACATTACTAAATTCTAGGAAAAATTTCTTAAATACAGAGTTGGCTTTCTACATTTTACGGCGATTTCAATTCTGAGTGTACTATATTAGTTATCCAAAGAAAGAACAAGTAAGAAAGTTGGTAAAGTTCTGCAGTAGCATCGCTGCGGCAGCGATCGTTCATTTGGCTATAACTTGACCAATAGATGGCGCCCTTGCTTGCTTTGAACAATGCTGGTTGAGGGATTTTCAAAACTGACCACTGTGACCATTTGGAAACTTTCTTTTGGTCATAACTTGAGTATAGTTCATCCGATCTTTACCATTTCTTTGGATTACTTGATTACTAAATATCTCTAGAATCTACCTACCATCTATCTACAACACTGTGGGAGATATAAAGCTTGAGTATAATGACGTCTGAAAGCGTGTCTTTCACCCAAAAGTACTTGCACCGAGAAAAATATGATTTTTTTTATATCAATTTTACTCCGATGTGAAAATATATCAAATTGATATGTAAAAAATTTCAAATCGATATTTTTAACATATCATAATTACATTTTTAGTATCATTCTGAATCTATTTAATATCAATTTAAGTAAATGATATTAATTTGGATTAGAAACATATTATTTTCTTGCCAAATGAAATGAAAAATTTGATATTTTTGAAAAGTTCATTTTAATCAGGTGAATATCAACATGAATCTGATCTTTTTTTTCTCTGTGTGTAAATCTTTCAAGGAACGCAACTTTTGTGGTTCCTACCGTAACTCTTTGGTACTAGATATATCCTCTGGTTAGGAAAAGTAGTCTTTGACGATCCGTAGTTAGAAATAAGGATATTCTTGTAATTGCGCCATCTAGTTTATTCAACAGTCTTTGATTTGGATTTGACTTAGACTATGTAACAGTTTTTAACTTGAACGAAACGCATTTTTTTTATAAATTTGGACTGGACTTAAAAATCGATTAAGTTTTAAGCAAGCTATAATGTTTTATGCATAAAGACCCCAAAATTAAAGCAGATTTTCAGCACAAAAAAATTTTTTAAAAATATATTTTGTCTATTAAATCATGTGATCTTACCGGTTGGGTTTTAGGGGGAAAAAAAATTGGTTTCGTTCTTAAGTTTGTTTGTTGACTGTTGCCTAGTGTTATCATAGATCGATTCCATTTGCAAATTTACCTAGTGACTGCGGTTTATCCTGGAGGTACCCAATTTTCTATTACCTTCCCCTAGTCAGTCACATTTTTTAGCGCCATCTTGCGTGCCGCTCTCCAATGTTTCTTCTTCTCTCTCTCTTTCTCTCTCGGCGTTTCCAGTTGAACATACATCGCTTCAAGGTGATTGCTCGTTTTGGCCTGATGCATGTGGTGGCCACCAATATTTGTGTCTGGATACGTACTTTGGTGAAGGAATCTCTACTGGAGATCACCATCTATCATCAGAAGCGTGAAGCTGATCCGAGTGCCTCCTCCATTTCGCATTCAATACGTCAGCATGCTTTGCGACATGCCGGGACTGTACTCCGTACCCATGCCGGACCGAACAGTGAATTCGAGGTGCTCGATGGCGAGGATCTGTTGCCCAAGAATGTGTACAAAAGTGATAATGTTCTATCCAAGCTGGTGAGGAACACAGTTGATGGGATTTCCAAGAGTCTGGGCATGGGTGGTGCCATAACGACCAGTAGCACCACCACCACCAGCACCACACGAGCTCCCTACACCACGCCCGGCTATCAATGGCACAGCACTACTATGGCACGCAAGCTGAAGAAGTTTATCACCAGCGCCACCACGGCGGCCACTACTACCGGAGGTAGTACTAGCACCGGCATGCCCACCACTAGCCCCACCATTTCCACCACCACCAGCAGCACAACCGCCAGCAGCTACCTGACCGATGGCACTACCAGTGAATCGCCCTTCGGCAGCCTGCAGCGCTTGTTCTCCAGTGCTGTTCCGAGTCCCACGGCAGTCGATGTATCCGCCTCCACGTTGCCCGCTGTAGCCACTGGCAGTGCGCTGCTGAACCAGCTGGCCAGCTCGACGCACAGCCCGAGCACCACGGAGAGTGCCGTGAATATTATGAACAATCTGTTTGGGCCCGGCATGGAGAACAGCTTTCAAACCTATTCGGATCTCTCGCACGAGGAGTCCACCGGTTTGGTGTCGCTCGAGAATCTAGAGAGCCTGGACAATATCTACCCGGCGGCCTTGTCCTCCAACATTGGCACACTGAACTCCACTGCCTGTGGACGCATTGATATAATGGGTACCATTGTGTACGACTCTGCTCCGTATCTCTATCCGTTTATCATTGAGTACTCCCTGATTGGCGCTGTGGTTTTGTATGTCATGTGGAAGCACATTGGACGCTATCCGGGTCGCATGAATGATGAGGACTTGGAGCATCGGCTGGAGGTGATGTTGTCGCGTCGGGCGGTGGCCATGGCACAGCAGGCACGTTCCGGACGCGTCGATTGTGTGGGCTCGTCGAAGGGTCTGTTCTTTGGTCTTTTGCTATTGGTGGGGGCGCTCATCTGCTTGATACTCTTCTTCGTCTTGGTGCGTCATCAGCAGTTCTCGCTGTTGGCCATTTATCTGGCCGATGCCAGTCATTGCATTCTGATGGCCTTTGCCATCTTGGCCATTATAGTGGGCTTCATCAGGTAAGAGCCGGAAAAAAAACGAAAAGGAAATTCAATTTGACACTCTCTTGCTCCACAGGGTCAAGAACCTGAAGTTCCGCTGCGAGGAGCAATCCAATCTCAATGACATCTTGTTGCGCATCTCGGCCTTTGGCCTCTTCACCTATTCCGTGTTCAGCATCATTGCCGGCAGCCTCAAGGTGCTGGAGAGCGAGCCCAGCTTGCTGGTCACAACCACGGGCGGTGTGGCCGTCTTCCAGGTCATCCTCCAGTTGCTCTTCATTGCCGATGTGTCGCGTCGTCGTGTCCATTTGCCAGAGCATGATCGCAGCAAGCCGGGACGTCAGATTGTCACTTTCCTACTCATCTGCAATGTGGCCATGTTCGCCATTTACACATTCGAAGCTCAAAAAGTATTCGCCAATCCTGTAAGTAGATATGTACGTAAGCGAGAGACTGAGTTAAGTAAGACGTTTAACGATCTCGTTCTCAAATCGTTCGTTTTGTTCTACATATAAATATATATATATATATAGTGTGATTCTTCATTTGTTTGCTTTAATGTACAAACTGCATGGTTTAATTGTTAAATCTTTAAGAATGTAGAAAAAAGGTAAATGTAAGAATCGAACCCCTTGGTACCGATTTGGTTCAGGTTTTTTGGATCTCAATGTGCACCTGAATCGTAAAACCTAATTTTGGAATAGCTATTCTTTTTCATCAAGGCTGCAATCCGCTCCAGAACGGAAGCCCTTTAGAACCGCCTCAGTTCAAGCTTTGTTTTTGGGACTCTGGAACCGTACCATGAATCCAAACTTATAAATAACATTCCGCATCTGAACCCGAAACTAACCGCCTTAACTTTAAAATATAATAACTTTTTTGCACCGTCTTTATAAAGGCTGCAAGGCTGGTCGCGGTCCAGAACCAAACCCCCTAGAACCGCTTCGTTCGAGGTTTCTGGGGTCTCTTGAACTAGACCTTGAACTAAATCTTGTAATCTAATGAAAATAGGAAAATAAATATTTTTCCCAACAATTTTCCAGTCAAAATAATTATATACCCATATTAGATCGGTGCCTTATCGAAAATGATTTCTGAATTCGAGATGGAGTTCAATATTTTAAATAACTAAGAACAGAACTAACAATTTTCTCTTACGACTTCGAAAAGTGCTCGTATTTGAACTAACAAAAGTTTCGAATCCAATTGACAATTGATTGCCATGTTATTTAGTTAAAAAATTGGACCAATCCTTTGCTTTAAAGCAGGGGTGCCGAAGCCTGTTCCGCAAGCCACGCACTCGTTGTTGTTTTGGGCAAAGGAATAGCTCGCGCGTATACATGGCACGGCCGCCATAAGCCTACATAAAGCAACAACAAAATCATATGCGTGCTCTCCTCTCTTTCTTTCCGAGCTAAGGTTTTGTTGTTGGCGCGGCCAGACCTGCAACGACAACATCATTTGTGACTCTCTTCTCTCTCTCTCTCTCCTATGTCTCTGGCAAATTAAAAAGCAACAACAATATAGCTTATGCATAGTTAGCGCTCACCTCGCTCGCAGTGGCCAAACGATTTTCGCTACTCACCGTGGCACACACATACTCAAACGAAACTCGGGTTTCTCTTTCGATTTCTTGTTGTTGTTATTGCTTGATATATATTTTGTTCATTTGTATTTGTATTCACTCGGCCGTAAGCACTCTGCTTTAAAGCAAAGTATCTGAAATTATTTGAAAATATTTTACCGATCCCATAAGTTATGAACTAAAGTTCGATCCAAATCCTTGCATGAACCAAAGCTTTTAATTTACGATGAGTTGAAAGAACTTTAGTCAGCTTTGCCCTAAATAATTTAGAGCAAAGGTGTCCAGAGCCACCTAACGTTGGCGTGACACAACAACAACCACGAGAAATAGAAAGAGAAACCCGATTATTGTTTGTGTTTTGGTGTGCGGGCACGTGGCTATCCGATGCACACGAAATCATTCGTCGCCAACAACAAAATCTACGCTGATGACGATGAATACATCTTTTATGCTTCGTTTTGCGAAGGACATTTTAGAGAAAAAGAAGAGAAAAGACATACAAAGTTGTTGTTGCAATATTCTTTGCTTTCTGGTGTGCATGAGCGCAGTGCTTCAGTCGAAGAAGCAAAAGTCCCAGAAATTTTTGCTTTTCACAGCTTTAACATTTTTCAACTGATCAATCAGCCATGCTCCCATTTTCGCTTTCGTAAAAATTTTCCGATTTAGAGTACAAATTTGGTACAAAAACCGGTTTGAAATCGTAAAAGTTTTGCGAAAGCGAAAATGGGAGCATGGCTGAATATGAACTCTTGCTTCTGCCTCTGTATTTGAGAAAAACAGAAGCCGCAGTGGAAGGCAGCAGCACAAAGCGAATATTGAGAAAAGGCAAACAGCATTTTTGATTTTGATTCTGCTTTTGTGCAGTGGCTTAAGTCGAAGCAGCAGCGCATGTTTGCTTCCACAATTCGACGACAGCGCAAGCGCAACAGAAGTCTCTCACACCTATTTCCTGCTTTTCCATTTCGCTTTGTGCCCGGATCGTATGTTCTCTCAACACACACAACATAACATTTACAGTTACTCGTCTCGACTCTCTTAAAGGTAACAACAACAGCGCGGTGAAAAAAAAAAAATGTTGCGTTGCTTTAAATTTTGGTGGTCTTGATAATTCCGAGAAAATTTGCGCTGCCGTCGACTAGCAGAAGCGAACACATGCTGATATAATGGAGAGAGAATTTTTTTTGCCAAAGATTGGAATAACTTTTGAAGGGTAAGGTTAGGTTAGAATAACTCAAACAGTCCTCAAACAGACCCTTAGCAGATCCAACGAGAGGCTGTATTTAGAAGTCCATTCAGATCATAGCCTTTTTGAAGGATAAAATTTGTGGGTAATTTTTATGATACAGCATTATTTTACACCAGACTTTGAATGTTCTTCACCAAACTATTTTTTTGGCGAATGAGAGTTTACTAACGAGGTGAGAGTTGGTGAGGCACTCAATTTTTAAGTAATAAACCAAGTCATATAGTTTTATACAAAGTGAGATATTTATGCCACATTTGTTACCACCTTTCTATAGTTTGGCGTATTATTGTAAGTTAGGGAGAAATTTCAAGGGGTGTTTCCAATTTAAAACTACGCACAGAAAAAAAGGCCAGTAAAAAAACGTTAGCTTACAAAAAAATTGATTTGATCTCGACCTTCGGATTGAAATTTCAAGAACGAGTCGTATCAGATTTTACTTGAATCAAGTATGAAAGGATTGGAACAATCCTAAAAGGTTTTTATCAACCCGAAAATACTCATTTCAAGCAAGATTGACTCGAAGTACGGAATTCCACTGTCAAAGCGAAAGAGCGAACAGAAACCGAGAGCAAGTTCGAAACTAAAAGAGAATAGCTCTTTCAGACTGAATACAACATACCCAAACTTTTGTGACAGCTTAGGAATTATTGGTGGTGTGGGTTTTTTGCACTAACCGTTGCCATGGAATTCCCTTCAGGTAGCTTGCTATCTTCTCAGGAAGCTGCTGAATTGCAGTCGATGAGTCAAGTCGATTGAAGACACTTCAATAGCCTCCATTGTAATGTTGTTTGTGTCCTGCTTTTACAGTTGTATGCAAACAAATGGCCTCGAGCCGGCTAGAACTTTCTGGTTTGATAATGACAAATGTCGTGAAAAAAGTGGCATGGAGTTCTGGTGAGATGTTTTTTTGGGGTCAAAATGAGTTCAAACATCGCGCTAAAGTCAATCTCAGTCATTTTTGATACAATGCTTTTTGGGATCAGTCTCATCTCGGGTACGAATATTGAGCTTAAATCAATATCGGACCTTCTTTATTGGATCCCACTGAGGGACGAAATCTAGTTCGAATAACAAGCTAAAGTCAAGCGCTCCCAAACTAAAGTCGGGATCAAGACAAGAATTCCGGGATTGAAAAATCCGTACTCAAATCAATCCTTCTCGTACTTGGTTTGAGAAAATCCGGGCTTCTGTGAACTTAATAAAATTTTTCACAAAAATTTCATCAGCTGTAATTACTCTCAGCAAAAGCACTTTTATGGCAATATGTTTTGAGCACCTTGACCATTAAAAACATCAAACTTTTCAAAGGAGAAGTCAGATTTTACTTTGATCACTTTATTGGTAGAAATTATGCATTCTTGCCTAAGTAATGTATAATTTCCTTTTTTGTTTCGTGTTAAACTGTTGTTTTATCAAGGAAAAGACAAACGAAGCTATGTATTTTATTGGTTTTATATGTTTAAGCATGTGATTTTCTGTTAGCTTTACATACTTTTATGTACCTACCCACCTGTATGCATGTAAAACTAACCCCTTTTCTCTGACAATTTCCTTTTTCATTTCTCTGCAGGTGCAATTGGAGTTCTATGGCTTTGTGCCCTGGTCCATCATTCAGCGCATTACACTGCCTCTATGCATTTTCCATCGCTTCCATAGCGCCGTGACACTCGCCGAAATCTGGAAGACCACCTACAAGGCGCGCTTGGAGTAAGCCCTGAAGTAAGGAGTTTAATGAAATGCACCAAAAAAAAAAAAAATATAAGAAGAAAAAAAGCAAAACCGCGCGTATGCAATGAAGGGAAGTAAAGAAAAACAAAAAACAAGAACAAAGAAACAAAAATGAAGTTAAAAGTTAGTTTCTAATTGCATATTATACATATACATATATATATATAGTATATATGGTTTTTTGTTTTTAGTTACGCATAGGTTAACTAAGTTCAAGAGCCTAAAAACTCACACATTTTGGACCATCAAAACCAAAACAAAAAACCCCCCACAATATTTGTAATTTTCCTTTGGTAAGAACTAAGTCATAGCGTTTACAAGCAGTCTCTCCCTCCCCCCACTCAGCACATATAATACGTTTTTTTTTTTTGTTTATTTGTTAAACTGTTTTTCTGTTGTTTTTATTTCAATTAAAAACCAAAAATTAAATTACAAATGGTTGTTTACTTCTATTTTCTATGCTGATCCAGTGAGTAGGTACAGTTTAACCAGCGACGTGCACACTCACGCCTGGGTTTGAGCTGAGCTGCACACTTTCTCGCTCACTTGGTAGACCGTTGGGAATGCAGTGTCGCCCTGAAGACGAAAGCTTAAATCAAAAAACAAACATTAACAACAACAAAAACTGTGATGAATTTATTTAAACAAAAATGACAGCAACATTTCGTTTTCTTTCCCTTTACCCCCCCGTTTTGCTCCCCACCCCAACCATCCGACAACTTAATGGCTACAAAAACAAAAGTTTAAACATGTTTAAATAAAAGGTAAACAAGAAAAAATAACAAAACATTTTTTAATATACAAAACAAATATAAAAGTTTATAAATGTCCATTTTTTGATTATTAGTAGTGATGTTAATATAACTAATTAATACATAAATGGAAAAAAAGAAAAACCAAACACTCTTCTAATGAACAAACCCAAGGAATCCCCTAAAGCATTTATGAGATGAACGAAACACGATAAAAAAAAAAAAAACAAAAAGAAAACGTATATCTATAAAAATATATGTGTATACTAACCCACCAAATTCAAAGTATTTCAAAGAACAAAACCAAAAAAAAAAAACAAAAAAAACAAATAACATAGAAAAATCCCATGTTTTATACAAGGAATAAGCGGGGGCTGCTCATAAAATTCAAGCCTCCACTTTCGTCCCTCCCTGCAACACCAAAGAAAGAAAAAAAAACAAAACAAAAACGAAAAAAACACGGATAAACAATGGCTCAATAAGAGAATGGCTGAAGACCAAAGAAGGAATGCGAATACACTGCCTATCTCTATCTATATCTGTCTCTAAAATACATAAACAAAGCATGTACAGTGCTGGTCACAAATTTAGAGCACACTTGAATTGTGACATCATATTGAAGTTTTGTGGTCTATTTTGTTCGTATCACGAGCATGCACAACTCTGCACGACTTTTTAGTGTAATATTATGCATTAAAGTTGGATCTATTTTTTTCGTGTCACGACCCAGCACGACTCAAAACTGCTTATTTTTGAGGGAAAATAACGCTCGTAGAACACAAACTGGTTGAAAAATTGATATTCACTGGAGTTGGGTCTATTATTTTGGTGTCACGACCAAACACCGACTCAAAACTACTTATTTTTGAGGGAAAATATTGCTCATAGAACACAAACTGTTTGAAAAATTGATATTCACTGGAGTTGGATCTATTATTTTGGTGACACGACTCAAAACTACTTGTTTTTGAGAGAAACTCGTTGAAACACTGTTATTCGGGTCTGTTGGGTCTGTTCTTTTCGTGTCTCAAACAAGCACCACGAATGCAAAGTGTTGTTCATAAAACACAAACTCATTGAAACATTGAATTTTTTCGTGTCACGAGCATGCACGACATAAAACGACTTTTTAAGGTAGCACAATATAGCTTATATAACACACTACCTTTGAAATTTTGTTATTTAATGAAATTGGATCTACACTTTTCGTGTCACGAGCAAGCACAATTCAACACGACGTGCTTGTGAGGGGAAAATGAAGCTCGATTTGATAGATTTTTATAGATTATGGTCTAATATTTCATTCAAGTGTAAATGGCACGACTCAGCATGTCATAAACCACAAGCTCCATGAGTTTTTCGATCATGCACGACTAAACACGAAGTGTTTTTGAGGGAAAACAAAGCTCATTCAACCACTGTTATTTGATAGAGTTGGATATCATTTTGTTGTGTCACGAGCAAGCACGACCTTAAACTATGTGTTTAATGTTAGTGGCAAAATATAGCTCATAAAATGCAAACTCAATGAAACATTACAAGCTCCAAAAGTAGATCCCCACATGGAAAAGAACGTTTGAAAAGAACCTCTCCCAAAAAAAGCTAAAGGTGCCCGGCCGTATGGAGAAGTGGAATAGTAGCAGTGACTTTAACATTAGTTACGAATGTTGGTTGATCCGTATGAAAATACACAACACGTATGTTAACATTGTGAACATTCAATGAATCTAATAGAGATTTTTGAGTCTAAGGTACATTCATCTCTTCTGAGAAATATCAACATTCAGAACATTTCCTCTTAGTAACTCTAATTCAGTGATAAACCACTTGAAAATGTGAGGGGAAACTTCTACAGACAATTTACACTAATACGAAAACTACATCAACAAAGCTCTCAGCATTTTGAACATACGGCTTTTCGGTCAGCGAGCCAATGCACTGCTTTAAAACCATCTAATAAAAAGCTTTCAAAACGCTATTCATAAATTTCCACGAACCGAATACTTGATATATTTAGAGAGAGTGAGCTATATATTAATGGCCAGCACTGTCAGTTACTACATATAGTAAGTGTATGTCTGTATGTATTTGTATTCCCACAAAATGAAACCCACAAAAATGGAACTCATAAGTATTCTACTTGTACTCGTAATCCCAAAATCAAATCAAATGTAATGTCTAGTGTAGGCCAAGTAGTTCAGCACTCACCCCGCCCCCCACACACCATTAAATCATTCCATGCGAATCAAGTTGTATTTGGTGTAGCTTTTAGCATTGACACATAAACATGCATACTCTCTCAACATAACCGATATTGTTTTTTTTTTGTGTCTAAGATCAAATCATATTTTATGTAATTTGTAATACAACCCATACCAAAAAAACAAAAAACAAACAAAAACCAAATGTTTCCAACTAAGTTGTATAATTATAAGTACGAAGCGCTAGAACATAATGGAATTATGGACAAAATCATAAATACTTAACGCACAACAACAACAACAACAACAGTAACAAATCGTAATTCATTAAAAATATATATATAAATATATACATACATTTATATATATAGATATATATACGTGTATACCTAAGTATATAGACAATTTCAATAACAAGCATTTCAAATTACATTTTCCCATAACCAACAAAATATAATTAATAACAAAATCAAATTGAATGTGGCATACAAATATATGCAGAAACCAAAAATTGTACGCAATTTTTAAATCATTGTCGCATTTTAGATACCACAAAAAAACAAAAAAAAAAACCAAAACACTTTCCAAGCGCGAATACATTTCGAACGAAGGCGCCATACACAAACACAAACACACACCCAAAACTCGTATACCCCATATGAGTACATTACATAACGAATTACCAAACAAACCACAAAAAAAAGATAATACCAAAAAATTGATGGTAAACGAAAAAAAAAAAAAACAGATGACATACAAGTAATTTTAAATTGAATAAAAATTAGTATTAAACAAAATATGTACAACAAAAAGTACCCAAAGTATCAGAGTTTTATTTCAAAGCCAAAAATGGAATAACGTTAAAAACAAGTAAGTATTTTGGATCAAGATATAAGCCTTAAGCTGCTTAGTACTGATAAACTTTTTGAATTGGTTATAACTTCTCAGTTGCAGCACCAATGTTGCTCTCTTATGTCTCCATCACAGCACGGGTTTATGAAGCGCCGGTCTACATCAACAAATCTTCTCGACGGATTCAAGCTGAAAAATCAGTCAGATGTTATTTTCACAGATTTTAGCAAGGGATTTGATTCAGTTAATCACCTTCTGCTTTTAAAGAAATTATCACTTTTAGGTTTTCCTAACCCTTTAGTCAACTGGATTTCAATGTACTTGGCAAACCGCACACAAAAAGTCTTATTTAACAACACTCTCTCCAAGTGTGTTTACGTCACTTCCGGAGTTCCTCAATGGAGTCACCTAGGACCGTTGCTTTTTGGATTATTCATAAATGACCTTCCTTCTGTCATTGAAAATTCTCATGTGTTGATGTAAAAATTTGTATGCAGCTCACAGACCCCGATTCACATTGTCTGTTGCAAAACGACATTAACCACCTTCAATCTTGGTGCATTAACAACTTGCTGTACCTTAACCACTCTAAATGTAGTGCTATGTCCTTTTACCGCACTGCCCCATTTATGGGTAACTATTCCCTGGGCCCACACAACCTGGAGCGCATACATGCTGTAACAGACCTTGGCGTAGTATTCAACCATAATATGAACTTTTCAGATCACATTGGGATTATCGTTAGCAAAGCCAAAGGGGTGTTCGCATTTGTTAAACGTTGGTCTAAAGAGTTTGATGACCCATACACCACTAAGCTTCTTTACGTCTCACTTGTCCGACCTATACTTGAGTACTGCTCATGCGTATGGTCACCACAGTATGCAACATACCAGGGCCTTATTGAGTCGGTGCAGAAGCAATTTCTCCTGTTCGCCTTACGTGGACTAAACTGGGAACAACACCGTCGACTGCCATCGTATGTGGACAGACTTCGTCTATTAAGCCTACCGTCTCTGCAAGATGGTAGAATCTGTCATGGAGTTATGTTCCTTCATAAACTAATAAATGGCCATATTGATTCTTGTTTTCTTTTGAGCCATATTAACTTTTCAATCCCAGCTAGATCTACACGACAGTTCCGACCAATATTTTTATATACAAGTAGATCTAATTTCGAATCTCACGACCCGTTTCGAATTATATGCACGTTGTATAACGATTTATACCATTTGTTAAATTCTGAGGGTTCGATGTTGGAAAATGTTTCTAATATTTTGATATACTTATCTTCCCAGAGATTGTAAATCTTTGCCTCCGCCCACCTGATGTGAGTCGGAGCACAACATAAAAATGTTCTCCTAAATCGGACGGAGGCGGGATTAGAATTAACAATATTCAAAAAAAAAAAAAAAAATTTATATTATTATGTTGACAGCTAAATTTGTCAACTCTATTAAATAAATACAAAATACAAATCAGCTAAATGGATTCCGATGGGTATCAACTCCACTAAGAAAAAATAGAGGAAAGCTAACTTCGGCTCGACCGAAGCTTACATACCCTTGCAGCTTGATGGCGACACTACTTTAAGCATTTGCTTCCCACTTTGTTATATGGCAGCTATACGATATATTCATCCGATTTTGACCGAACTCCCCAAAATTGTGTGGAAACTGATAATATTCACAACTGGAGGGTATAATGACGTTACCATTGAAAACAAAAAAGTTTTTCTCACTAGAACTACTTTTTCAACAGATCGTTCCTATGGCAGCTATATGCTATAGTCATCCGATTTGAATCAAACTTGACAGAATTGTGTGGTAGCATATAGTATTGATCAGTAACAAGTTTGATAGCGATAGCATTGAAAACAAACAAGTTTTCCTACTAAGACTTTTTCTCAGACATATCTTTTGTATGGCAGCTATACTATATAGTTGTCCGATTTTCATAAAACTTGGTGGAATTATGAAAAAGCATATAAAACTTAGAAATCCGAGGATTGGGGACGTTTGCGTTGAAGAAAAAAAAGTTTTTCTCACTAAAACTACTTTTTCGACCGATGGTTCCTATGGCAGCTATATGATATAGTCATCTGATACGGCCGATTCCGACAAGTGTGCAGCGTATTATTATACCAAAAGGCTTCGTGCAAAGTTTGGTTAAGATAGCTTTAAAACTGACTGAGGAGATAGCATAGAAACAGACGGACAGACGGTTAGAACTCAGCTCGTCATGCTGATCAAGAATATATATACTTTGTGTGGTCGAAGATGCCTCCTTCTATGCGTTACAAACATCTGGACAATTTTAATATACACTCTACAAGGGTACTCCTATTTGAATGATTTCGTTCGTGAATTGTCGTTCACAAATCAAGCCCGACGTTTGTAGTGGCCAAATGTAAGGGTAATAAATATGCTCTATATGCAAGAACTTCTGCTGGCTGTTTATGTTAAAAATAGTAGTAAAAATTGTTGGGCATTGACGAACATAGCGAAAGAGCGCCAATGTCTTAATCTCATCTCAATGCACTCCAGTTGAAATTTTACTCAAAAAGTCCAATTACCAACTGTTCTTCGATGTGAGTTCGAGTGACTATCAGCATGATCATCCGATAATGCCGTTGTGATCTGACGCCCACGCATGCACTATCCTATGTCTGCCGTTGGTGTGAGCAGAACAGGTATAGTCTAATTACAAAACAAGAAAGAAAGTCGGTCAAGCCCGACTATAAAATACTCTGTACTCTAAATGTCGCTGCATGCATTTGCTCACGCGTTATATACCCCCTCATCTCCAAGTTTCACTCTCTCTCTCTCTCACAAAGATTGCTGTTCGACAGAATGCTGTGGTGATGGGTGGGGGGTGTTAACTGGCCGTTTTTTGCTCATAACTTGAGTATCGTTCATCCGACATTGCTTCATACAAGGCAAAGCTCTCAGCAACCACAGCTTGCCTTCTTTACTGCGATTCGCCGCAGCGTTTCGAGTAAAGTCAATGGTTGAAATGCCGACTCCTGCTTAGTATACACCTCAACAAAGGAACTGCCAAAACAAAAATACTAAAAGTGACAATTCTTTTGTTTTGGCACAGTGTGACCAGATTGTAAGATGATTTGGACATAAATAATAGCGAAGATAATGCCATGTATACGCTGATCAAGGTGGAGGATCTCGATGACAATGACCAGTTAGCTCCTATTACACTGATGGTCTATTGACATTATTGGTATTATGACTATTACTTCTTGTATTCTGATAATTACTTTAATTTTATTAACTATGCTAGCCAAAGGTAAAGCCGGCGCAGGTTCAGCTGCACTCAGATTGTGGGTGGACTCCTGCTCGGACGCCTCCTCGAGCGAAGCCACCAAAGCGACCCTATAGAGGGTGGTCGGTGAGGCCGAGGAGGCAGTGGTTTGGGTTTGTGTTTCCATGGCAAAACTAGTTTAAAATTTTAGGGGAATTTGGGAGTATTTCAGTGCATTGTTTTGGTCTAATTTTAAATTACTAATAAATGAATAACATGAGACATTCAAGTCCCACCCCTAGCTACGCGCCTGTTGGGAAGATATGATACTTCAGTAAGATTTAAATTCATATACATATTGCCAGTTTCAAAATTTGGTTGAAGGTCCGATGATGTTTGGGAACTTGCTTTGAAAATTGCGCCCAATCATTGATGGGAAAATGATTCAAATTGCAGCCTGTAAGGCAAATTTGTGTATCGACAAAGTGCGATACCTCTTGAAATTCCTTATATGGGGAGCTATCGATAAAAATACAGAAAATACGGATCTAGTATTGTAGCGGTATTTAATTGAGACCTTTTGTGGGAAGTGTGGAAAAGTTTTGTTTATTTTTTGAGTTTTTTTGTTTGGCAGTTCCTTTGTTCAAGTGTATATTACGGTTAAGTAGTGATAACCACTTTGTCGAAAATGATCGACTATCAAATAAAAACTATCGAGCAGTCGAATGGAAAACGAGTAATGCGATTACGTTTTTTTAAAATGCACTTTTTTGGCATCTCAAATTGTATGGGGAAAAATGTACATTTTGCCCAAAACATAACAGCACATAAGTTACTTTTGAGATATGGCTCTGAAATAGAGGTGAGCGCGTGACCGAATTTTCTTTCACTTCACAAACGATTCACGAAATAAAATTCTAGTTATGCACGACTCCCGTACATAATTTTTGGAGCGTTTTGCGTCACTCACGATTCATGGACGATTTAAGGATGCATCACGAATGATCACGCACGATTAAAATGCATATCTTTAAAAATTTATTATAATTATTATATAATTATAATTATTATAATTATATACCAACACTTGAAAAAACAAAACGTTCAATTTATAATTCATTCATTATTTTAAAAATAATTTTCTATTTTTACTTATATATATTATCGCTTAATGTCGTCTGTCTGCTAATAATCTGCTTGCAGGAAAAAAAGCGCTCTCTTGTTGCTTAGCTTGGTGAAATGCTTAGCACTTGCATGGAAAGTGTTCTTAAATATGGAAGACACGATAAAATTTACAAAAATTCAGAGACATTCTCTACAGGAATAAGTTTTACAAATTTCTTGAATAATACATTCACGTTGTTTGACTTTAGTTCACTCACGGACCACGGATGCTCACGCAGGAAACTCTTTGTTTGCTCACGATCACGTAGGGACTCGTCGGGACACACCGTGACACGTTCAAATTCACATCACGGGTTCACCTCTATTCTGCACCACTTTTAAACCGGTACGAATCTGGTTCAAACCCGGTTTTGAGCCAGTAAAATATCCAACTACATATTACCAACCTATATATCAGATTTCAAGCTCAAAGCTTTATAAATTTCTGAGATATGGTTCCGAAACACTTTTAAGCCGGTACCTTTTTATCTAAATAGAAGAAAATTTAAAAAACAAAAATGTTTCCAATATTGCATTGTTCCAACTTAACGACAATTTTGACAGACATCACTTCACTCCAATCACTTTCATCCACTTACAAAAAAACATCGAGTACCCCTAATGCCAGTTGATGCTGTGGGCCAGTGTGAATTGGCTCAGTGTTGGTAAATGCCAAATGACATTTCATTTACAGTTCAAACGGTGCGCGTCGCTTCCTAGCCGAAATTTTTGTTTGAAAATTGTTTATTCAGATTTAACTGTCAAAACCAAATGGAAAACGAAGTGACACCGCGTCGCAAGCTGCGCAATCTACATATGGAGAATGTTCAAAGTTTCAGCACACCCATAAGCGTTCCCCCTTCGCCCATGCTGAAGAGGCTTGGATTTGGCACTGGGGTGAGTGTTTATCGCTTGGATCGCTCGCCGCGCCAAGGCCAAATGCGTTCGCCGTGGGCGGTGAAACGAATCCTAAAGAATACCAAGGCCAATAAGGATAAGCAGTTCAATGAGCTCATTTCCCGTGAGGCTGACATTTTGCGGTGAGTGTGTGTGTGTGTGTGCGTGTACATGCGTAAGCCGGCAATTGGCATGTGTGTGCGTGCATTTGGTGTACATAAATTGATTGTCCTATTTCTTTCTTCCCCTTCCCACAGGAAACTGGAGCATCCCAATATTGTGGGCTTTCGCGGTCTCATCAAATCCTCTGAGGGTATGAACACTTTGGCCCTGGAAATGTGTAGTACCTCGCTGGGTTCCATTCTGGAGGAGCGCCATGATGAGCATCTGGGCCCATTGCCGGCCAAACATACCTTCAAAATGATCATGGACATTGCTCATGCCTTGGACTTTCTGCACACAAAGGCCAATTGGCTACACGGCGACATCAAGTCCTTCAATGTGCTGGTTAAGGGCGAGTTTGAGATTTGTAAACTGTGCGATTTTGGTACCTCGTTGCCACTGGATGAGAATGGAGAGGTGAATTTTAGCGAGAATTCCCAGCTCACGTATGTGGGTAAGTGTATGCTTTGAGGAGGAAAGATGTGCAGGTTCATTCACAAGAGTTAACTTTTCCATACAGGAACAGGCCTCTGGTCAGCGCCGGAGGTTATTGACCAAGTGGAGGTTATCGATACGAAGGCAGATATCTTTAGCTTTGGAATGGTCATCTATGAAACCCTGGCCCTGGTGCCGCCGCATATGCTGTCATATGACAACGACTGCGAGGAAACCGAGGAGCAAAATGATGAAGACAGCAAAGAGAACAGCTTGGAAATCTCATTAGCAGATTTGGAAAGTGCCTACGGCACACGCCCGCCTCTGCCGGTGGCCTTCCAGCTAAGCGATGAATACAATTGCATTGTGGAGCTCTTCTATCTATGTACCAATGCCCAAAGCGAAGATCGTCCGGCTGCCCGCACCATTTGGCAATGCTGCGAAAACAATGCCGCCAATGTGACCGAAGCAAACAGCGAGTAAATGTTATAAATGAGGGCAACTGAGACCAACTGCTGTTATTTGACACGGTCATAGTTTGTAAGTTGGGTCCCCTCCTATTATATATATATGTAATATGTTGTAAGTTCTTAATCTATGTATGTTTACCGCATTAATCGCTCACAGTTTGCTTCCAAATATCTTGTAAATCAAACGAAAAATTAATGCTCGATTCATAATAAAAACAAAAGCCATGTTAAAAACGTAAATTTATGTAAAAACTAAACAAAAAGACATATGAAATCATATTGAATAAGTTCAGAAGCGATTCTTGCTTTTTGCTTTTCGTGGTTTATATTGGACCCCTAAACTTCGTTAGCAGCAGGATCTTGCTTAGTTAGCTAAACGTAGAACAGTCTTAGGTGTTTCTTTTCTTCATAAGCTAACTAGCTGTCACGGCGCGTGTTGCTTCGCCCCCTTTAGTATTTGAAACACAAAATGAAGAAGCTTACATTACAATTGCCATCTATCAAAGATAATCTAAACTCAATTAACAATTTTACAAATTTTCGCGCTATTGTGGATCTTTACCCTCTATCTATTTACCCGTGTTCATAATAATCTAAACTCATACGAAAATCGAGAAATTTTCGCAATTTTTAGAACTTTCGATCCATTTATTATACACGTCTTCATAATTCTCATGATTCATTCTAAAATTTTTAAAATTTCGCAATTTTTTGGACCGTTTGATCTACACCTCCTATTTACCCGTCTCTATGACAGTCCAAACTCATAATAAAATTTTGCAAATTTCGCGGTTTTTTTAACATTTGATCTACACCTTCTATTTTATCGTCTATTTAGTCGTTCGTTTACCCGTCTATATGATAATCTAAGTTCATATATGAATTTTTGCAAATTTCGAGATTTTAAGGACCGTTCGATTTTGATGTATATACACCTACTATTTACCCAAATATTTACTCGTCTTTATGACAATCTAAACTCATAAAATTTGCAAATTGCGCATTTTTTTTTGGACCGATTGGCCTACTCCTCCAATTTACAAGTCGATAATTACCAACTATTAAATTTTCATGACAATTCAAACTTATTATACAATTTTGCGATTTTTTTGGGACCGATTGGCCTAAGCGTCTTATTTACCCATCGACAATTGCCAACTATTAATCTTGATGATAATCTAAACTCATCATAAAATTTTGCAAATCTTCGCTATTTTTGTGGACCGATTGGGTTTTTGATAATTTTTAATTGCTATTCTGCTATTCAAGGCGGAATCAAACCCAACATCTTAAAAATCCGTCCATCCGTTTTTGAGATATAAGTGAGTTTGAGATATCATAGTATTTCCATGATGTCGAACGCGACAGTCGTACGCATTTAAAGTGGAATAGAAGTCAAATTAAAGTAATTTATTTTTCTTTTGTTACTTTAACTTAATAATAATAATAATAATGGTTTGCTTTATTGCCCAGTAATATTTACAGTTTGCTTAAAGCTAGCAGTTCAGTGGTAGTCAGTGATTAGATATTCATCTTTACATCTGAGAAAGTATTTGAATCTGTTTTACAATTGACATTTTTCGAGAACTTAATTTAGAATTACCCAAGAAAAAGGCAGGGAAAAAAAATCTTGGCAAGAAACTTAAAATTAAACTTAGAGCTAAGCTTTGGCTAGTTCTTCCTAACACTAGTTATTTTAGTGGTGAAGTACCTACCAGCACTCATTAGTGCGTCATTAGAATTTTCTTTGTGTTGAATTTACTTTTGGCACGAGAGATGAAGTCATCTATCGATTTGATATTTGCATCAGAATGTATCCGTTCTGTGGAATAATAAAAGGGCAGGTTCAGGATCATTTTCAATATCTTATTTTGTGCCGTTTGCAGTTTTTTCACATGAGTCTGCGCATTCACCCCAAACTAACTTGTAGACTAGAAGTTTGTTGTTAATGGATAGTTTTGAGTTGCGGTTTATGAACGGATATAAGGTTCTGATCATCTTGTTAACTTTGTCAACAGTCTTACTAATGTGATCGCTAAAAATTAGTTTTTTGTCAAGGTTTAAGCCAAGATATCTGACTGAGCTTTCCCATTTTATTTTGGTGTTGTTTAGTGTTACCTCGCTGTTTGGTAAAAACTTTGGGTGTCGTTTTTTGGTGAAAAATATAGCTTTCGTTTTTGTGGCATTTAGTTTGATTTTCCATCGCTCGAAGTATCTTGATAGAGAGGTCAATGAGCACTGCAGCTCGTGTTGAATGTCTATGTAAGGTTACTTTAACTTATAGCACTAACGAAGCACTTTATTTAGTGAGAAAAACGTAGAGCACACCTATGGCTGGTTCCAAGATAAAGCCAATCAAAGAGCGATTCGCACGCGATATAAAATGGAAGAGGTGTTTTTGATCATCAATATAAAAGCAAAACTCAGCGAGATCTGCCAAAACCATTTAGTGCGACTTATTTTAAAATGTTGTTGAATAATTTATCTGTATATTAGAATTTATTTGATCGAAAAATTTTCTTTATTTTTTTTATTTCAAAATAATATGTGATTCGATACGTGACATGGCGCACGCGACACTTTTTCCCATCATTTTAACAATGTGGTTTCTGTATAATGCAAAGCAAAAACTTACGATTAATTGTAATCACATAGTTTCTCATGGTTTCTTATGCACTCTTTTATAAATATTTTAGATAGCAAAAGTAAGTGCAATCTATGGGCACTTTTATCAAAAAAATGTTTAATATTTATGTCCAAATTAGAAAATTCGCGCTAGCGCAGCCGTGAAACCGAATATTCCGAAGTGGGTTATGATTAAATGTAAAATTGGCTTACATTACTTCAATTTAATTGTTTTCCCTTGAAAATTTGATAAAACAGAGTGTTTTTAAGAACTTTTAATTTTTTGGTCTTGGTGGACCTTTTGGTGGAAAAGCCCATATGTAGATTATTAGTGATGTAGACTATTCTGAACTTTTAGGCCAACTAGAAACTGTGTACCTTTTATATTGTCTAGATGCACAACTGATTATGCCCAGGTTTCTACATAAGTATGGGTTTTGTTTTTTAATACCCTTGCAGAGGGTATATTAAAATTGTCCAGATGTCGCATAGAAGGAGGCATCTCCGACCACATAAAGTATATATATTCTTGATCAGCATGACGGGCTGAGTTTATATAGCCATGTCCGTCTGTTTCTGTGCCATCGCTACCAAACTTTGCACGATGTCATAAGGTACAAATACGCTGCACATTTGTCGGAACCGGACGGATCAGATGACCATAGCATATAGCTGTCATAGGAACTATCGGTCAATAAGCTAGATTTAACGAGAAAACCTTTTTGTAACCGTCCCCAAACCTCGTATTTATTAGTTCTCCATGCTTTTACATAATTTCACCAAGTTTGATGAAAATTGGACAACTATATAATATAGCTGCCATACAAAAGATAGGTCTGAATAAAACACTTAGTGAGAAACACTTTTTTGTTTTCAATGCCATAGCTCCCATACTTGTTACAGATTAATATTATATGCTTCCCCACAGTTCTGCCAATTTTGATCCATATCGGATGAACATAGTATAGCTGCCATAGGAACGATCGGGCGATAAAGTTGTTCTAGTGAGAAAAACTTTTTTGTTTTCAATGGGAGCGTCTTTATACACTTTAGTTGGTAATATTATCGTTTTCCATACAATTTTGGGGAGTTTGATCAAAATCGGAGGAATATATCGTATAGCTGTCATATAACAAACTGGCAAGCGAATGGTCAAAGTAGTGACGCGATCTATTGCTGAGTTTGGGAAATTGTTCAGCTAATATTTGGAACGGAAATCATTTGAAACCTTGTTTTATACAAATTACACCTAACTATGTACTACCATTGGAAACGGGCATGGAAGATGGCCATTTTTATACCCATTCCCTTCATCTGAAATATGTCGGCACAACTTTGTACGAATACAGAAGCAATAGACTCCCCCATATTCTGTCCAACAAAATATATGAAAGAAACATTGCATGGAAAATAGACATACAAACCATATCGAACGCTACGGCGGAACTCGAGAAGACTGGAGAAGAAAATGCGGAAATATTCTAGAAAAGCTTAGACAAGAACAAATAACCAACTACTCGGAAAAAGCAAGAGCTAGCGATAATAGAATATACAAACATCTCGAATATACGAAAGGAGCATAATATTGTAATGACAGAAAGACACATAACATGAATTCTAAAATCTAGGGGCGATTTGCTAAACTTAAGAAGCAATCAACAAACAACATTAAGGCTCTGCAACTAGTGCAACATGACAGAGGGCGAATCAATTCACCATAGGACGATGAGCAGTAAAAGAATTTCAAGTTATGAATTTTCACAAATCTACGTTAACCCACCAGGAAACACCAAATATTTTGAATGAAGACATAGATGAAAGTTGGGTTACGCTAGAGAACTATTTAGAATATGCCATGAAGTACAGCATGTGGTTAATAAATGAATTTTCTTATGTTATTTTATAAATTGAGCACTTCACAGAACTTAATGGGAACGATCGGGGGGTATCTCGCAACGAGCTTGGCAGCTCGGTGTAGTACCTGAAGGTTCAACGTGGGGTGCAAAGTCAACAGATGGGCTACCAGTTTCAGTAGAAATAGGTATTTTTGGCTGTAAACTAGAGTAATCAGTCAGTCGGGCGTAGAGTTTTATATGCATAGATATAGATGGTCGGTGATGATTCCTTCTATGCATTCTAACAATAATAAATAAATACAAATGAATTTCGAGTAGGCCTGTCTAATACAGCTATAGCTTTTCAACTTTTTGATGCCTGATTTTGTCTAGCCTGAACTCATTCTCTCTCGTATAGTCTCCCTCTAGTACGGCCGACCCACGCTGTATCAACGTTCCGTCGACGATTTTGTGACTGTCGTTGACGCTCGACTGACGTATTTTTCAAGGCGATGTCCGCTCAATACGTTAACGGCACTCCAGGCACGCTAGGACGACGCAATGCCATGCAGAGAAGCAACATAAGCGACGCTCGTTCGACCCAATGCCATGTATGGGCCGACTTTGGCGACACTCGTTCGACACGCTTTAGGCCCATGTTACAAGTTGACAGGCGGCACGACGCATCACCGTACAAAGAGCAACGCTGGGTTGACGAAAATAGAGTGACTGACCCCAGCCGTACTAGAGGGCTCACATAGAACACATACATATCAAGCAAAAAAAATTTACTTTTTTTTTTCAATTTAAAAAATTTAACAATTTCTCAACGGTAAGTAAATACAGATAGTATATCTGTGCCCTTAGTTTAAAGTTTTAAATTATTTCTCTTTATAGATGGCAGCCACAACAACTAACGTATCAGGGTCTCCTTTTCTTATTACCTACAAAGCCATAGGAAGAACTTTTGATGAATTTGCAACCAGCCATCAGTGAGACGCAATGGGGCAACTTGCAATGGGCTCAAAACGTAGCCCTCAGATCACAGGGTGTCACTCCATGTTTCAGGAGTACCACCTCCACGAGGAAGTCCAAATACTGGGAGTGAAAGCCCACTGCTCGCTCCGAGTCCCCCTTCCCTCAAGTACTTGTAGGCAAGATGTCCGCATCTTTATGCCTGAGATTCGACAACTGACTAACAATGCCAACAACCTATCAGACACCGAAGCTCTGAACGTGAAGGAAGAGATCCACAGGCAGACAGTCGACACCACCATCACCGGACTCAAGAACAACATTGTGCTCAGCGAAACGAAGAAACTGCTGCCTCGTACCACACGCACGACTCTTGCCCAGCTCAGATCAGGATACTCATGCTTCCTAAATAGTTACCTCGCCAGAATAAACCCCGAGGTAGTAGATGAGTGCCCTGACTGTAAAGGAAGCCCGAATGCTCCCACCAATCTCACGCCAGTCGACCTTTGGAAGCATCCCACCGAGTGCGCTACCTTCTTGGGCGATTCGACATCCCCTCTATCTCTTGTATAATCCCACTCTCTATATCATCCCATTTCATATCTACTATCCACATTCTTTATCTCTTACCCCTAAGTAAAACCCAATAATCGAAAGCCGCTACAACAACTAACGTATCAGAAGGAGTCCTGCCGTGCGCTCTGAAAGATTGGAAACCGCCCATAACGTTCAAAAACCTGCTGAAATTTATTGGAGCTCGAATGATGGTACCCGAGGATAACATTAAAACCAGCATTACAAAAGAAAGACGGTCAGTTGTACGGGTTGTGGCCGAACGGCAAAACGAGCCAAGCCAGGGTGAACATGAGGCGCAAGATAAATTTACAGCCAACAAAGCGCACAGCAGGGAAAAGGACCAATGGCACAAGGGCGCCAAAGCACGGAAGCACAAAAACCGTTTTTTTTTTGTCTTTGTTAAATTTTCAGCAATTAAAATTTTAGTTATAAGTAAACCAAGAGGATTCTGCGATTTATTTCCAACAAACAAACAAACCATGGTTCAAAACAAAAAATAGAGGAAAATAGCTGATATTTTTCCCTATTCAGAGACATACCGTGCATTTTTTAGGCTGGTCACACTAAACTCAGTTAACATGGCTGGCCTTATCAGTACTGAATGCACAGTCGAGGTTGGTCCAGTGTAATGCGATTTGTTCAAAAACTGAGGAGAATTTTCTAAATTTTTTGAAATACTTCTGAATATGTCACCTTTACGCTGCTATATCGTGCATTTCGGCACAACATCAGAAGTCGGAGATATTAAGCCAAGTGTGGAATCAAAATTTTTTGCCCGAATTTGAATGGAGAAATTTTGAGGTTCTTGGTCCACTGTAATGCGATTTGCTCAAAAACTGCGGGGAGGAATTTTCTTAATTTTCTTTTTTAAATACTCTAGAATATGTCCCATTTTGCTGGTATGCCGTACATTGCGGCAAAACCTCGGGGAGAAGAGATATTAATCCAAATGGATTAATATTGACTTGATATTTTAGTACCTGCAAAGCTTAAATCCAACCAAACTTCATTCAAAACAATAGTTTATACTTTTTTCAACATTTGCAATTTATTTCGGTTGAATAAGTTAAGTAGTTAGTGAGTAAAGTTAAAAAGAAAAAATTTATTTTTATTCCAGACTCCACCGTTCGAAATCGACGCTAAATGTCCGACGCTATTTTGAGCACATATTTTCACTTGCCAAAAACAAGACACGACACGACACAACATTTCCCATCTCTAACTAAATACACAACATTACATTATCGATTTTATAAAGGAAATTTAATTAAAACTGTAAACAACACACAAAAAGTCCTTGGCGTTTTGTTGACTGTGGAATGGCCCAGAGAGCAATAGAACCACCACATATGGCAGAGCAATGTCGCATTTGTCGGTCCATTTCGGCAGATGGCACCCACACCAACTGGCGGAATATATTCACCGGCGCTGACGCCTGCGTCTTGTGGTCTCTAATCGAGGAGGTGACTGGACACGAAGTGACACAGGCTGTGAATTTACCCGAAATTATATGCCCTGAATGCTTGACAGCAGCAAAAACTGCATTTGAATTTAAGCGGCGATTCGAGAAGAGTTTTCAGCTGTTGGATCAGAATATAACAAGCATCAAGGAAGAGGAAACTATCAACAGCGTAAGCGAACAGAGTGAAACGGATGACTGGGAATCTCTCACAGAAGACGACAGCGAAGATTCTTATTCAAGCCAAAGCACTGAAACCAAAGAACGACGCTTCGAATGTTCCCACTGCTCGAAAACCTTTTCCGCAAAAGGCAGTCTTAAGAAACACCTACGCTTCCACACTGACAAACGACCCTTCCGATGCACACAGTGCTCGAAGACCTTTGTACAAAACAGCGATCTAAAGTGTCACTTACGCACTCATACGGGCGAGCGACCCTTCAAATGTTCCCAGTGCTCGAGGACCTTCGTAAAAAACAGCTATCTAAAGGATCACCTTCGCATTCATACTGGCGAGCAACCCTTCAAATGTTCCCACTGTCCAAGAACCTTCACCCATAAAAGCAGTCTGAAATATCACCTTCGCACTCATACGGGGGGCAAGGGACTCTTCGAATGTTCCCACTGCTCGAAAACCTTTTCCCATAACGGCAGTCTTAAGAAACACCTACGCTTTCACACTGGTGAGAGACCTTTCAAATGTTCAGAGTGCTCGAAGACCTTCGTACAAAAAGGCGATCTCAAGTGTCACTTACGCACTCATACGGGCGAGCGACCCTACAAATGTTCCCACTGCTCAAAAGCCTTTAACGAAAATAGTAGTCTTACGAAACATCTACGCATCCATACTGGCAAACGACCCTTCAAATGTTTACAGTGCGCGAAGACCTTCGTACAAAACCGCTATCTAAAGGATCACCTTCGCATTCATACTGGCGAGCAACCCTTCAAATGTTCCCTCTGCCCAAGAACCTTCACCCATAAAGGCAGTCTGAAGTATCACCTTCGCTCGCATAATAAGAATCAAACCTTTAAGTGATCGCTGAACGAGAAAAAAAAAAAGCAAAAAACCACATATAATTTTCAAATGAAATAAAATACTTAAAATAAAAATTGTTAAAGTCGAGCAATCCTTGGAATTTTCACGTTTACTTAGGGTTGTGATTAGCAAATTATGTCTATTTTATGGTCGTCAGTCTGTTTAAGCTATTGTGACCAAATTTCGCCACATAAAATATCCACCATCCCGTGAAATGCACTGTGAAAAATTCACTGTTTGGTGCAGTTTGTGGGCCGGCGCATCATTGGACTGTAATTTTTTAAAAATAATGTAAATCGCAATGTTACAGTTAATGGAAGAAAGTACTGTGCAATTTTCACCAATTTTTTTTTTGCCTAAAATGGAAAAAATTGGACTTGGATGGTGCCACATACCACACAACTCACTCTTTCGACCAGTCTATTGTCCGCCAAGATCATGTGATTTGACCCCACAAGCCAGCCACAATTACGGTTGAAAATTTCTCAAAATAGCGAAACGGACTAGTCAGGAATTTTGAAATTTCCTTTATAATTGAATAGATTACTTCAAAACAAACTGATCTGGCCCAATGTTCGGTTATTTTTATGCCATGTACTTGAGATATCTAAGGGGTTAGATAAATTGCAATACCTCAGGAACCAGAGTAGCTAGAGACATGAAGTAAATTGCCAGTGATAGAGAATTTAACAAAGTTTTCGAAAATAGATTAGTTGGTGACATACACTGAAAACATTTTTATACTCTAACAAAGGTTAAGTTTGTGCAAAAGTATGTAACAGGGAGAAGGATTCATTTCCGGCCCTATAAAGTATATATATTCTTCATCAGCATCAACAGCCGAGTCGATATGGCCATGTCTGTCTGTCTGTCTGTATGAACGCATAGATCTCAGAGATGGTAAGAGATAGAGGTTTGACATATATGGGACATATGTTTCTTATACTTGCAGGCAGATCAATTTGGAAAAAACGGCATATCTCCCACAGTTTTGAAGATAGATGGTTCGTACCATCCATCTAGAGGTATTTAGTAGTCAAGATTATTTATCGATTTGCCGAAGAAACGATAATGATCGGGTAAACGGTTGTCAAGTTATCACCAAAAGACAGTTTACTGCCGCAGCGCAGCAGGAGCGCTGCTTTCAGCTGCTACTGCTGGTACAGAGCATATTACAGTCGGACTTGACCTACTTTCTTACTTGTTTGGTATAAATAAAACACACAAAAATAATGTGATGGGTTTTGGTAGTTCGGGTTGCAGCACCACCTTAAAGCTAAATATCTGAAAGTTTAAAAAAAGATGGAAAATACGCTTAACAACAGCGAAATGCATAGGAGAACAATTGCCAACTTTTTGTTGCCCTAGGGTATGTTTATAAAATCACTCGTAAAAGTGTAAAAACATGAAGTGTTCAAAGTTTTGTCTAAAAATACTTGTTATCGTACTTATCTGATATAGAAATTTTGATACTTGTTTTTCTGTATAGGCGTTGCACAGTGGTCCAGAATCGTTTTGCCTTGGACAAAATTCTGTAACTTTTGAAACGCTCAATATTTTGAAGGCATTTTTTTTTTCATTTAAAATTGTTCAAGGGTTAAGTAGTTCCGGAGCTATATAGCTCCAAAGTCAACATTTTGTAAAATATGTTTCCTTTCAAGCACCTGTAAGCCATATTAATAAAGCTAGGGTGCTGATTTTTGATTAGAATCTATATAAGGTAATAGTCAGCTATTTTTCCAAAACTACAATTTAATCGGTCAAGGTTTAGGTACATTTCTTATATTATTAAAATTATCGTGCTCTTCTCTGAAAGGAGCTCGATGGTGGTACCTATTCAGGCCAGTTTGTCCGCAGACTCATTTCCTTCTAAGTTGCGATGTCCAGGTACTCATATAAGGTGTATACTGAAATGTAGCGCGATCTCATTCAGAGATAAGCGACATTCCGTAAGTGTTTTAGCATTGTTGGTATGTGAGTCAAGAGCTTTAAGGGCGGCTTGACTATCTGAGTATATAAATACATTTCCTTCTTTGACCGCGAGTGTGCTAAGGCAGGTGGCAGCTTCCTGGATGGCTACCACCTCTGCTTGGTACACACTACAGCGATCAGGAAGGCGGAACGATAAGTTCAAGTCTAGGTTGGGAGAGAAAACGCCCCCTTCTACTTTTTCGTCGAGCTTAGAACCATCAGTGTAGATGTTAATGGCACCTGGTGTTACCATTGTTGCACCTAAATCCACAAAAATTGGTGTAAGGTTCAAAATTTGTATCAACCTAATTCTTTTAGTTGTTTCCAGATTTCTGCCAAGTTTCGAGCCAATCAGACGTCATTTTGATATGGCTCCCATACAAAATCAATATTTTTTCAAACTTTTTATGGAAAAATTCGAATTTTTTGTAAATATTTTTAAAAATCATTATTTTTATTTGTGTAAATTGTGTTTAAAATTAGTTTTTTAGTTGATTTCATATTTCTACCAAGTTGAAAGCCAATCGGACATCATTTAAATATAGATGAAATACAAAAATTAAATTTTTTCATACATTTTCGAGAAAAATATAAAAATGAAGATATTCGTTATGCAGCATGCATGTTACGACGATCACACAGAGCGGACGAGTAGTGAGCGGTTGTTCCCTTGCAACATTGATTCGTATAACTCTCGAACATGACGTTGCATACGTTACAATGACGATACGAGACGTGTGCGAACGGCCTAAGACGTACACAAACAAACCTTGACTGTTTTCACATAAGTCACTTTTTCTCGAGTTGGGTCTCGATCGGTGTCGGCTAATGATATTTTCCTTAAAGGGGACATATTAGACTGTAAAATAAAGCAATAAATTTTTTGAAGACAACTTTCGCCAGCCTCGGAAAGTTTAAAAATAGGTGTAAAATAGGTGCCTGCGGCAAAAGCAATTGTTCACAAACAAAAAAAAACATAGTACACCTATCCAACAAGTTTTTAACAACTTAAAAATGCTCACTATATTCGAAGATACTTAATTGAAAAACCAAAATTTTTACATTTTTCGGATTGCAAAAAATTGACTAAGCTTAGGCGGCTGTAACATTTATATTCGTAAACATATTAAAGCTTGATTTTGTGTATTTAAAACAGCGATGCCCAGCCGTATGCTCTTTGAGAATGTTTTGTTTTTGTAATTGCACCGAAGATAGGATATCAATGATCATATACATGCAGGGCGCGACGTATACAAACCGACACACACATGCAAACGAATTCGTGTGTCTGCGTCGCGTAGAACAAAATCCGGTTTTGTTCTCTTCTTTGATTGGAGTTTGCACGCGCAAGCAAACTGACCAACAAAAATTTCATTATTGGTATTGGTGCTTTTCTTGGTGAGTACTCTGTCGTATGCTGCTTTGGGCATACCTGATTTAAACTGTCGATTTATCTAAAAAAGTTTAACTTTTCAACAAAAACTGAAATTAGGGTTTTGTCCAAGGCTGGGGCGCGGCTGGTCCACTGTGCGTTGGCTGAGTGGATAGGATTGTCGCCTTGTATTTTCTGTCATTCCGGCTCGAATCCCGGTAAAGGATGGTGGATCTATAATGCACCTCATGTATTGAGAAATTGTCCACTGCTAGGACAAGGGCACGCTTCAAAGACTCAATATTTGGGTGTCAAGTAGAACAAGTAGATAAGACCACAGTTTGTAGTCCAATGGATTCAGGTCTGGGCTACCAGCAGACCAATCATCCGTAGAAATGAAGTTCGGTACATGGTTTTTTAGCCATGTTTGAGTCGTTTTTGCCTTTTGAGCTGGAGCGGAGTCTTGTTGAAAGGGTCACGGCTTGTTTGCAAATAATGTCGTGTTGAAAGGCTTAGCAACCTTTTCCAAAACGTTAGACTGCTACACTTTGGAGCTTGGAGACCCCATCATAGGCGACTCCCCACCAAACCATCACATAAGCCGGATGGTGACCTCTCTGAACTCTCGAAATGAGTTCGAACCAGGGCTTAATACTGGAACCGGTACCGGAACTGTTAACCGAAATAAACCGTTTCAAATGAAGAACCGGAACCGATACAAATTTTTTCTTGAGAACCGAAAACCGTTTACCGTTATTAATGGAACCGATTGCACCGGAACGAAACCGAAAAGTTGGTACCGGTACAGTTTCGGTTTATTTTTCTTTTGCAGAGCGCATCGTAGATTTGGTCACGAGTTGGAGCTTTACATACAAGATGCTAAGATATTTGCTGGCAGAAGACAACAACAACATTTGCTCCAGTTTTGGGGCCGCAGATAATGACTTTCTTCTGCACCGGAAAGTGTGGGACTCAGTTCGCGAAATTGTACTCATATTAGAAGCAGCGGAGGTGGCCACAACTAAACTTCAACCGAAAATCTTGTTTTGGGTGATTTTAATTCCATTTGGATACACTGGATCTCTAGCAAAACAGTTACTGGTTTCCATTAAGACTTTTCTCACACTTAAGCGTGTTTGAAACCATGAAAACATTCTTAACTGGTGGTCAAAATCCTGCACAAAGTTCCCAGAATTGTACGCAGGTTCTCTGGCGGTAAATTTATAATGAATCCGCTAAGAAGTTGTATGGGCTCAACCACATTGAATGCAGTTATGTTACCACGAGCAAATCACAAGAATGATATATTAGTTACATAAGACGTGGACGTACCGGTACGTACCGGTATACCGAAATAAAAATCTGGGTACCGTATCGAAACCGAAAACCGAAATTAATTGAAAACCGAAATAGAACCTTAAACTGAAACATTCATTTCGGGACGTATCGGAACCGAAAATAATTTCGGGATTAAGCCCTGGTTCGAACGCTTGTTTTGATATAACAGCATACACTTTATCGTTCTGTTTGTTGAACGATTCCTCTATGGTGAACATTTTATCGTCAGTAAACAGAATTCGTCTGTGGGCATTGTTCGCGCACTTCAATCGATGCTGGAAGGCACAAGGCGGTTATTTCGAATAAGTTGTTCTACGATTTGTAGCCATTGAGTGACCGAATAAAAAGAAGAAAAAATTTTGAAAAATATTTATTCGTGTTCATTTTATGACCAAAAAACCGTGTACCAAAACAATTGCGGGTACTAGGTATATACTTAATGGGGTCGGAGATGCCTTCTTCTATGCGTTACAAACATCTGGACAATTTTAATGTACGCTCTACAAGGGTATAAAAACACATTTCTCACTCAATTAACCACTTCCATATTCAAATTCATTGACAGCGTTAAACCGTCGGCATAATAATGAAACTGACTCATCCGGGACGGCTTTAACCACTTTTCCATCGAGACTTAACTCTATCTATGAAATGGTCGGCTTGTACAGGGGAAAGTCGCTTAATCTGAAAACCATAGAGCATGAAGCTAGCCTACAGATCACGAGCAACTGAATCCTCAGTAGTCTCTTCAGAATGAAACCAAGTGCCTGCGCTGCAATCTCTCCATCTATTTTTAGTTTTTTGTCGTACGGACAATTGTGCTAGCTAATTTCGCGGGGTAACAAGTTTAAATTTGATTATGTCATGATAAATTTAAAACCTTTTAAAAAACTGCAGCATAGTTTCGCATATATTTACGCTTTTTTAATCGGGATATTAATCAATTCAGTTATAATTAAAGCCATTTCCTTAATATGTGTGTCAAGTATCCGCACATGCTCTGAAAATAGTAAATTAATGAGTTTGAGTCCATTTTTGTTTTCCAATTTGTTGACTTACATTTATTAAAAAATAATAATACATATATCGAAATATTAGTTGTGTTTCAGTTTCAAAATGTGGACTAAGTTTTGACTTTGTTGTTCGATTTTAAAAATATGGTTTTATTGCAAAAAAAAAAATTTGGTAGGTCGGAAGGAAGGGGGGGGGGGGGGACACAGATTCGTTAAGGGATGATTCAGATTCGCGGCGGTCTACCTATGTCTAGGATATATGTATTTAAGTGCTTGATATATATATATATATTTATAGATATATTCTGGTATGTTAACTTTCAAGTGGCAGATCAGATTCTGCATTATAATGTCTTTTTCTCGATTTGGACTAAACTCTATACTAGATAAGTGTATAACATAGATGTACTATATAGTATATGTATGTGTATATTGGGGGGGGGGTGTATAAAAGAGTTCGCTTCAAAGGCGAAGGCGCTAGTGGTGTTTTTTTCAATAGTTTTACTCCTTTTCATCTCTCTCTTTCTCTCTCACACAATTTCAACAACAAAACTTGAACGAGTATTAGACACATTACGAAAAAAAATCAATAATATTAAAGATACGTTTTTTTTTTTAATAGTTTTATCAAGCTTTGCACACGTACTAAAACAACAAATATACAAAGGGAATACTTTTTTGAAACAAAATATGGAATGCTTGGTATAATTTAAGGGGGAATTGGGGGTTGGTATTGCATTTAATGCTACGCACACGCTAACGTCTGTCTCACTTTAGCTCTCACTCGTTCTCGCGCTGTCTTTGTCTAATTCAGAAGTTTTAGTGCTAATAACAAGACATTTTCACTTAATCTTAGTTTAAAAGAAAAAAAATGGATCTGGGTCTAAGTAGTTTAAAAACTGGAAATATGAACAATTTGGAATGTGTTAGGGGGTAGAGGGTATGAAACATGTAAATGAAAAATGTGAAACGAAAATCCACCAAGTCAACACAAAAATCATCATCTTTTTAGGTAAAACATATAAAAACAAAAATTTGAAAAAACTGTGATCAGTTATTATATTGATTGATAAGCACTTTTTTGATGGCCACAAAGTCCCTGAACTAAGTGCTAACGAGCCGAAAATTATTGTTTACAAGAACTTCTCGGAACTTAATCGGGTAAAATTTGTAAAACCTTCTTCAAAAATGAATTAAAATCGGAGATTTTAATTTAAAACACGTTTTGGTGATTTATTTGTCTCGTTAGTTGAAGAAGCCTTCGGAACATTTTCATGGCGATTCAATAACAAATCACCAGGCAAGTGTTTCCACTTTCAAAGATTTTAATTTGGCTTTAACTTTTTCCGTTTTTATTATTTCCAAATGCATTCGAAACGCTGTGATGCAAATTAAAAGGCAAGTGAATCCACACTCAAAGACTTTGATACGAAACTTGTCAAGTTTTTAAGTCCGCATTTACACAATGAAGTTTTCTACCTTTTCGTTTTTTAAAATGTAAGAGATGCCTGTAATTTCGTTTCAGTTTTGGGAACTATGAACGATTTATGTGTGAATAAGCAACAAAAGTTGCTTAATATATTTTTGTTTAACTTTGAACAATTTTGTTTTATTTTATCTAAATTCTTTTTGTTGCCCAAAATGAAAAACAAATCAGGAACTTTTACTTTGTTCAGCTTTTTGCAAAGGCACTTTAACAGGATTTGATTGTAGAAAATTGTTTTCCAGAATTGAAAATATAAATATATTAAAAAAAATGACGATAATGTTGATGATGATGTAGTAACCAAGCCCCAGGAGGGTTTTACTTCTAGTATTTCTTAGTAAAGCGTTACATTTGTGCAAGTTTTAGGGAATTTTCGAATCACTACTTATAAGGCCTGTGGTCGTTTTCGAATTCGATTTAATGAAATTAAATGGAAGGCTGTTATTTCATTTGTATGAGTTTTCTTTTTTATGTCAACGCATTTGAGAACTCAGACAATTGAAATAACAGAGGAAATCATTAAACATTCAAATGAAATAAAAATTTAGTTCGTCACAATACTTCACATTTGAACAGTATTGAAATCTGAATGCTGAATAGAAGTATTATGCCGAACTAAACTGTTGATCTCATCAGCGATTTCTAACAATTTGATCGAAATCGAAAATGGTAACAGGTGCTGATTATCTCTGGATATCATATATTTTATCCACTGAATTCACAGATATTTCTTATATTTATAATGAATTTTGCTGAATATTGTGGAATTCTTATACTTAGGTTCAATCAACATCATTTTGGAAAACAAAACCACACAAAATAACAGAATATTTAGTATTTAGATTTCCTCCTTCATTTTTCTTCAAATGTGCTAAATTTTGACCAAAATTATGTTTGCCCTTTAGTTTTACTTTCATAATTAAAAGTTGTTATTAAAAATGAAACAAAATTTAAATAAAGCAATAAAAACTTTGAAAATATTTCGCATAATGATGAAGTTTTTAAAATGATTTAAAATTATTGTTGTACATAAAACTTGACGTGTATAAACTTTTCAATAACAAAAAACTTTACAAAAAATATTGATAACAAGAATTTCTCGAAACTAAAACGACAAAAACTATCAACGAACAAAGAAATGTTTATTCTTTTATTCAGTTCACGTGCTTTAGAAAATATAGAAAATCTTTATTCCAAGCACGTTATTTTTAACTCCGAATGTTCCTTCTAAAAGCATTAAACCCAAGGTTTTGGTTCGATCCTTGGTTCTACAAACCAACAAAAAATCTATCTTACAAATCAGCGGTGGGCACGAAATTTGAGTGTGGGATTAGTCCAGCAACAACAACAGAAGAAACCATACTTATCAGCGAGACTCAATTGCGCACACTGCACCTGTTGCCGATTCGCATGGTCTTTGTTGTTGTAACACATTCCGAAACGAGGCAATTGTGACGCTATTTCTTATGCGTTTGAGTGACACCAGTTGCCGAAAAATAAATCTCGAAGCATAGGAGCAAGGGCGTAATGTTTTAAATCGGTTAAGAATCCGACTCATTTCCACATAACAATAGAAACGGACAAAGCTTGAGAAAGAGACTCGAGACTCTGAAAAAGAGGTATGGTTGACAAACTACCCCAGATAAGCATCGAGAATGGTTTGCATAAATTTAACTAATTTTATGCATCAAAACTTTCGTAAGGAAACTTTGTCAGTAGATAATGCTTCGGTTCGGCTTTTTCTTAATTTGAAGCGTACACAAACTTAACCGGTTCTTAGAGGTTCGGTTCTTTCATATGTCTTTGATTCAAATGAATTTGAAATATAAATTTTTTAGATATTTCTAAACGTTCTATTTTTCCGATAGGTGAGACCGAAAACATATTCCTGAGAAGGAACGGTATCAAAAAGGAATGTGATGACAATTTTCTTTAGATTTTATAAAGCGTGGAAGTGCGAACCATTTTGTTTACCAAGAGATTAGGAAATTGCGGAATTATTCAATTTGACCTTTGGTTGCAATGGAAGCTAGATGTTAGATAATTAAAGATTGTGCAGTTTTTGGAACAGAATTTGGGAGAAATCGGACTAACGATTGTGCAGTTTATGGAACTGAATTTGGTAGAAATCGGATTAAGTTGGGTTTTGCAAGAAGTAAAATTCATAAACTATTCACAATTTGTATTCTATAACTTTCCAAACTAAACCAAACTTGAGAACCCAAGAAGGTCAAACAAGTTGAAACACATTTATGTGCTTCTAGAATCTTTGGAATCAGATTTAAAAAACCAAACACGTTCCTTAATAGCTTAAGACGCCCAACGAGAACCAAATGTAGTTTTCCTTCAGGAAAGTTGGAAAGTTGAAACATTTGTATCGTTATTTTCATGGATTTCTGTTAAGAGGGATTCCCTTTCCTTGTAAAAACCAGAGTTTGGTAAACCTTACACCTATTTTGCCAATGACCACACCACGCTGAATGCATTTTTTCTCGTCTTAAACTTATTTGGAATTGTTAAGTAGCATATTTCGGTTCCACAAGAAGATGACATAAGTTCTCTTTTTGATACGAATTTTTATCCAAAATTCATGGTTCATGGTACAAAACCCTAAACCTTCTGAACCGTCATTCAGAAACAACATTCGACCTTTTGGTGGGATAGAGAAACTATAAGGATCTTTGCTAATTGCTTTTAAGAACTGAAGTCACTACATGTTTCCCATTCCCAATTCTGTTTCTTGAAGTTACTCTAACTTAAATTTCTTGTAGAAAATAAAGGGCACAATACTAATGGTCAGCTACTTTGAAAAAAAAAAAGGAAGACAAGTTTCAAAAATGGACCTTACACCGGACAAAAAAGCATACAGAAAGCTAAAGCCATTTCTGAAACTGCCGTGTGCTGTTCTATTGGAATTGGCCTCCAAATTGATGTTGTTCTCTAAGTTACATGTCTGCGGTATTTAACTGAACAATTTTGTGTTTCCTAATTCATGAGTCGAGTCGAGCCTTTCATTTCTGTTCTGTTTTTGCTTAAACTCCCCCACTTAGATTACAAATGTAGCACCCCATCTTTGACATCACTGGCCATGATTGTGGATGCATTGGAGGCTGCCTGCTGGTGATGATGCGAAGTGGGCGGTGATGGTTGTTGCTGCTGATGATGATGATTGCCCGCTGCTGCTGCTACTGCTGTTGTTGTTGTTGTTGTTGTTGCTGCTGCCGATGTAGGACCCGTGGGACTTTCGTCAAGCGTTACGCCCGTCAGATCAACTATATCATCCTGATCATCATGCTCTATCTCATCGGAGGTGTTTGTATGATTCGTATGATGGGACCCACTGGACAATTGACTGTTACGCGAGAAGGAGCCGCGATGTGTGGATGTCAGGGTGCGCTGATTGGCCGGTTTGACCGTAATAATCAGATTGGAACTATTGGCCACCATCATATCGGTGACCTGATCCAGCGTCTTGCCGGCCACCTCAATGCCATTAACCTCAATGACCTCATCGTTAACGGCCAGCAGACCTGTGCTCTCGGCCAGTCCGCCTGGCACTAGCCGGGATATAAAGATGCCCGGTTGTTTCTCCAGTCCGCTGGCTGTCACCCGTACCGAAGTGCCATCGCGTATATAAAAACCCAGCGGTTTGTCGCTTCCATGCTTAAGCAAACGCACCCTTCGGTGTGTCTCCGGAACTATGTCCACATCAATGATGGCCGACACCTGACGGAAATCGTGGGGTATGGATATTGATGGTGCTTTGGTTTTAACGGGCGTGTGACCCAGCTGCCATATGCTGCCAATCAAATTACGCGGCTTCATGGTCCCAAACCCAGAGTATTCGTTCAGGTCATCTGTAGAGGATGGCAAATTAGAGAAACGCTCAGATGATTCCACCCCTCCCACACTCACCTTTTCGCTGCACTATGATGCGCAACAGGGGACGCGCCGTCTTGAGCGCCCGTCCAAAGTTATCATCATTGTTGATGGGCAACAGATCATTGTCCCTGGGATCAATGTAGAGTATGAGAAACTGTATGTTGGCCAATTTATGTAGCTGCTCGATGAGGGCCGCAAACTTATCGAAGCTCTGCTCCGTTTCATTGCGCTTGAAGCTCCAGCGTCGAAATTCTGCATCGAACTGGAATAAAGAGATGGGAGATGAGTGGAAGGGTTAAAAAAGTGAGAGATTGGATTGTGCTTAGTAAGTAAGTAAGAGAGTTGGAAAGGTGGGGAAAAAGTATGGTCACATTGAAGAAACTAAAGAAAAAGCAGGAAAACTGAAGATGCAAATTTGAAGGAAAAATAGAATGCGATAAGCCAAGCAATCTCGGACCAAAAATGTATTGAAAGCAGATATCAACGAAAGATCATAGTGTGCATGAAAAGATAAAGTATACAGAGAGAGAGGAAATGGAAAAGAGTCATCAAAAAAGGAGCAAGAAATGGCAAACCAAAGAGAAAAGAACGCAGTCACGCAGCAGAAGAATGAAGCATAAAATAGATAACCAAAACGAATTTTGGCCCTTCAAAATCGGAGCAAAAATTTGTACAAATTCGAAGAAAAGGAAGAAGGGAAAGAATGCGTCAAAACAAGGATTGACCCTCAGCAAATTCTTTTTATCTATTTTTAGCAATTATTTTTTGCAGTTTTAGCATTTTTTGGACACCGTCCTGGTAAGATTCGAGTTTTTGGGTCCATCCAACCGAACCGTCTAGATTCAGAACCTCCCAAGTCTGAGCCCGAGCCCGAACTGGACCTGCATCTTATTTTGTAAAAAAGTACGGTTCATAAACTTATTAAAGTCACTATTTTAGAACTTATTTAAAGTTCTCAATATTTTGATCGGAAAAAAGTAGAATGTAGATGCAATTTTTTTAGTTTCAAGGTTCATGGTTCAGAAGCCGTGGTAGGGGCCGTAAATTAAAAAAAAATTGCGACAATTTAGCAAAATGTAACGATTTGCTGTAGTATATTTAAAATAGACCCTAAGTCGACTTTCTAGACATTGAGGGAGCATTCGACAACACAACCCATAGTGCTGTTAAGAATGCCCTCATCAGTAGGCAGATGGATAGATTCACTTCTACGTTGCAGGGAAGCCTCAGCAGTGGCAGGTGAAGAAACCATCACAGTAACCACAACTAGAGGATGCCCTGAGGGAGGAGTTCTCTCCCCACAGTTGTGGAGCTTACTTGTGGATGAGCTTCTAGAAAGACTCGCATGCCAAGGATATACTGACGACATTGTCATCCTTGCGAGAGGAAAATACGAAGAAACCCTATGTGACATTGTACAGAGGGGATTGAAAGTGACGTCCGATTGGTGCAAGGAGGTTGGGCTCAATCTAAGCTCTGCGAAAACCATTATAGTACCGTTCACCAGAAAATACAAGCTGAGCAGAATGAGGCCAATACGACTATCCGGCTGCCTCATTACCCCAGAAAAATTGGTCAAATATCTTGGCGTAGTCTTTGACAACAAGCTAAGATTTGATAAGCACTTGGAGTATACTCAGTAAGTGTACCAGAGCACTGTTCACATGTAGGAGCATAGCCGGAAAATGGTGGGGCATGACACCACACATACTCCGTTGGCTATACCTCATGGTAGTGAGACCGATGCTCACTTATGAAGCTGTAGTGTGGGGAGATAGGGCAAATCTCCTCACTGTAAGGACGCAGTTGCAAAAACTGCAAAGGCTGGCATGTATATGCATGACCGGAGCCATGCGTACCTGTCCGACAGCGGCATTAGAGGTCTTGATGGAGCTAACACCACTCCACCATACCATCTGCCTGAAGAAGAAAACAATACTGCTAAGACTAACAGCAGAAGGAGTGGGTAGAAACCACATAGTAAGCCTAAGGGACTCTGAGAAGCTGGAGAAGGAAATCCCTATAATCCTCCAACCCAGAGACTAAATGGTGGCTGAGTACCACTTTGAAAGGAATTTCACTGTCCACAAAAGTAATAAGAGAGTTTGGATCTCACTAGAAGAAACATACAAAATGCAACCACACACAATTCAGTGGTACACAGACGGGTCCCTGATGCCCCAAGGAACTGGACTTGGGGTAGCAGGACCGGGAACGAAAAGGTCTGAGGCAATGGGAGAATTCGCAAGCATTTTTCAAGCCGAAGTATGTGCCATCTCCCGATGTGCAGACCTTAATATGGGAAAGAACTACCATAACAGAGAGAAAGCTATCCTTTCTGATAGCCAAGCAGCGCTCAATGCGCTTAGCAGCAACAAGTTCACCTCAAAGCTAGTCTTAGAGACAAAGAACAAATTGGACCAACTAGGCAGCAGGAACAACCTGACCCTACGTTGGATACCGGGACATAATAATATCCCCGGAAACGAATTGGCCGACGAATTGGCACGCAAGGGTGCGGCATAGGTCAACACACAATAAAAAGTCTCCTTAGAAAGAAAGAGAATACGCTCAGAACAGCCTCCTGGGTAAACACCAGGGGGATGAGACAAGGTATTAATAGTGAACCATAATCTCAAAAGGTTCAAAAAGTTAATCCAACAAGAAAAGAATGCCCTAAGGATCCTGACAGGGCTCTACACGGGCCACTGCAGACTACAGAGCCACATGTACAAGTTGGGAATAACAAATACCCAACTATGCAGATATTGCGAAGAGAAGGAGGAGTCCTCCGAGCATATACTAGCACACTGCGATGCTCTAGCGAGGCGCAGACTCAGTAGATTTGGGAAACACATTTTACACCCAACCAATATCAGTAACCTAGAACCCACGAAAATCCTAACCTTCGTACAGGAAATAGTGCTGCTAGGAGAGTTGTAAACCCAGTAGGGGGGCACAATAGACCAAGATTGGTCGCGGTGCGCTATTCTCCCAACACTAAATAATAA